>BPTQ01000005.1:197114240-197158422 GCA_019973895.1 Chrysanthemum seticuspe | reverse complement strand
ATGCATGCTTAAATATTTTTCACGAGTACTTTAGATTTTTGAGGCTAAACTCTATCATGATTACTATTGTTTCTAAATCAAAGGTTACACTATATAAATTGTTCTTGTTTGCGTGCTACGGTACTTCGTCGTATAACGTTCTAAATCAGTTGACCACTGATAAATTGAGTTAGGTGCTATGGATTATGTGCTACGGTTCTTCGTCGTATAACGTTCTAAATCAGTTGACTACTGATACATTAGGTCTAGTTTTATGGATTAAGTGCTATCGTTCTACGTCGAGTTAGGTACTATTGTGAATTCATTTAACATCATATGTTTGGAACATAAACTATACACATTTTGGCAATGGGTTGTGAACACACAGGTTGCAAGTTTTGTATGGGCGGAACTTGGAACTGAGTGGATTTTCAAGGCCTTTGCTGCATAAACGATTTTGAAAGACTTTACATTTCAAACCAAACTCTATGAACTCACTCAACCTTTGTGTTGACACTTTTAGCATGTTTTAATCTCAGGTATCTAAGGCATTCACTTCATGGCACGCATTGGGACACATCATGGAGTCGTGATGACGACGCGTCTCACTTGGGTTTTGCTTACTTTAAAACATCGTTTGTATTATAACAAACTTATTTCCGCACGAATTGGTTTTCATTTGGGACCTACTTTGAAAACTCTGATTATTTTATTAAACCAAACGATGTATTTTCCAAACGACACTTTAGGTCGTTCAATATAACTGTGATTGTGATGCTATGACAGTCAATCCCCAGGAATTCCATTCCGCTGCAAAACAGGTAATTTGGGGGTGTGACATTAACTCAAATCCCTACCCTGATGAAGGTCAAGATCTGGTAGACGGTAATACATTGGAGCATGCTAAGATTTTGCAAGAAAAGTTCCATGTGAAGAAGATGACGAAATCCGAGTTGAAGGGAATCAAGAATGAAGCATTTCAACTGTTAAAAGATCGCTCGAAAAGTGCCCTCGAGGTCGAATATCACCTTGATAACATTGCTCGAGCTATGTCTAACAACATGGATTGGCTCAACCCAGAAGCAAACATCGACTTCACCAAACGGGACAATCCTCCATATTACACCGACTGGTCTAAACCTCTACCAACAATTGGCCAACCAGATGAACCTAGGATTCCATTCAGATATTTCTTCAACAAAAACTTGGAATTTCTTCTACACGGTGGCGATGGCTCAAGGAAATACGCTACATCTTTGACACTTCCATTCCCAACAGCCATATACTCAAACTGCATATCTATCGAGGAAAGAGCTGATCACTTGTTCTCTAACAAAGTGGAAGCATACGACCGAGATGCAATGTATGGGATTCATCATTGGCCGGAACGCCGAAGAATCTACTACAGAAGCTGCCAGGTTCAGAAGTCTGAACATGCAGTGTTCAGTACTAAGGACATTGTTGCCATCAAACACGTTGATCTTTCGACCAAATGGGACTACACTTTTCACAAGAAGATTGTGGTCAAAAGGCAAGATGAACGGGACTATGCATTCTCTGAAGCTGACTTTGAGAATTTGTCTATCAACGACATTGAAGACATGTACCTTGCCAAAGTACAGGGTCGCATGAAGCAATTTTCAACAGAAGTACAACGTGAATTCATCAAGTCACTGCTCATCTTCATCAGACGCATAGTCATCAAAGAACGTATAGAAGATCTCCAACTTGCAGTTGAATCATATCAGACTCGTGTTAACTTCACTCCACCTCAGCTTGATCTTCCCGACATCAACTAGCTCTCACAATATACACTCATTAGCAAACCATTTGGCGTCGTTTACCGCAGTGAACTTCAACGAAATTGCTTAATGGCGTGTAGTGATCTTCACAAGTTTGGGGATCACACGTTGAAGATGGTTATGGACGGATTGGCTTATAGGTTGAAGGATATACGTCAAAAGATTGGGTCTCCTAAGCGATGGAATTCTCAGGATCGAAGAGATGTGAGGAGGATCATCAAAATGATTGATGGAAGGTTGTATCGAAGGGATCAGTTCAGAACTTTGGAAAGCTTTGTTGGTGGTCGACCCAGGATTAACATCACCGGCTATCAACGCCCTGTTCGCACTCCTGGCAACATCACTGGACTTCCTGGTACCCCTTGAACTGCTTCTTTATAAATTTGGATGTGTGATTATATATGTCAATGGCTTGTGCACATATTTCAGTGTACAACCCGTTCTTGTCAAGAAAGGACCCTGTGGTACGCTTCAGTGCCACAATCCTTATAAAAAGAGCGAAAGCTTCTTAATTTTGAGTAAAACATATCAAACCTTTCATTTTTCAAGGTTCTGCTCAAAAGAACAAGTACTTCCCCGTATGATTTTCAAACCTCAACCGTTTATATTACTTGATTGAGGGGGAGTATTTGAATTAAAACTTTGTTCACAAATTGTTCATAGTGGTCATCTTCCCGCAACACTCGAAATGGTCATATTTATTCTCAACTTTTTAAAAATAACATTTTATATGCCATTTTTGAGGGGGAGAAAATTATGTGATAAGAAATATGTTGTGTAAATGCAAATGAATCTTTGTGCTAAAGACTTAACCAACGAATTGACGGTACTTAACTGTTAGTAACTCGAAAAGACTTGTCCGGGACGGGTAATAATTTCAAGCTAGTTCGCTAGTGATGTAAACGTGTCTCGCAAAGGACTTGTCTGAGTAGAATGTACCATTCGAGAAACTCTTGGTAGACATGAACTCTGACGGGTTTGACAGCCTTTCGAGGTTTGTCTACACCTTCAAGGTAGTTATTAGAGCTAGTTGTCACCAAAAAGCTGACAATGTAACTCTTTAACTATGCAACGTTACCGTGTCTCGTGGGGGATTGTCTATCTTGAGTTGATCAATTCAAAATGTGCGCGCTCTTTCCACACTGTGCATTTAACCGTTAAAACTCTTAAGCACATGTGGAGGGGGAGTATTTATGCAAAATCTCATCTCAACAGTGGTTCAAAAATGTTTTCATTCATAAACACTGTGTGTTTTTTCAAGTAAATGGTTTTACGGCAACATAGGTTAGTCATGGAGTTATAAGGTGACTAAGGTTAGGAATAACCGTCCTATGATCCACCAGAGCCGGAGGGATCTACCCAAGGACACCACAAATATTTAGAATTTAGAAGTCCTTAGGTATGATTGTAAAAAGGAGAAAAATTTGAATCGGAGAAAGAAGGAGTTGAAGAATCAAAAAGAAATGCAAAGAAAAGGGTGAAAAGAAATAGCCCTCCAGATTATTCAACTTAGGACAGACACCGGGTTCAATTCATATGCTACTGGTTGTCACTTGATGACACCGGTATTGAAGATTAAAAGTCGTCATGGACCCAGTGACGCATGCACTAAACCTTCCTAGCCACTCAAGTTTCTCTCAATAGAAGCTTGTTTCATTCTCACAGGGAACCCTACATAATCTATCGGCTTTCTCTTAGAGATTGCTGATATTGAAGAAGGAGACCCTCTCCCTAGTCTCCGCTCAGGAAAACCAAAACGCACTATTGAGTCTAGAGCCACGAGATTCATCAAAAGATCTCTTAGGAACACTTGACATTTCATCACTTGTTGATCAAAAAATAAGATCATCAGTGGTTCATATCGAGTCCTTCACAGATCTTAGCAATCTGTCGAGAACATTTATGAGAGGTTCACAATTGTGATCCTCAGTGATTGAATCGAAACTCCTACCAGGGTCAACATCAAACAGCCCTGACAGCAGGTCACTTCGGTAACTCCCCGTGGATTACGCGGAGTGTGTCTCAAACGGTCTACAGTCGTGAGGTGATGCTTCGGTGTACCTCAGCGACTCATCTGAACTGTAGATGTACTTCGGTACATCGCGTTATCTCACTTGTGGGACTCCAGTTCAGGAACGGCCTTTGTGAGAATTAGAGTTATGTTTTCACACTATGCTGTTAACACTCTCGAAGTTCAAACTTGTAAGTGCCGGAATCCGCTTATTACTAACCGTTTTAATGTTTTCTTCTTATGGAAGCTCTGGAGCGGAATGATCGTGCAGATTCTTCTCATGCTCACGCCAACATCATCACTAATGGAAGTTCTATTCAAAAGCAACACAACAGTCAGAATGATTCTTCGTCAAACCAAAGAATCTTCAAAGTTAAAGACTTAAAGAACTTCATCAGTACTAAAATCCAATGTCAAAGAGCGTGTGAGCATGTTGAAGAATGACGTGGAGACACTGGAGCAGCGAAGCAGACCTGAGGCAGACTTGATGCAGACAACAACATACTATCACTTTCATCACAAAGAACAATGATCAAAGAACAAAGTTAAAGATGACGTCAAAGCATAACCGTTCAAAGAAGACAATTTCTCTACACTGGGGAGATTGTTCGTATCAAGGCAATTCTTCTCACAAGAAAGAAGAATGTCAGAAGACGTCAAAGCTTCTATTACATCAACGCCTTCACCGTTTTTCATCACCAACACTTGAGGGGGAGATTGTTGGAATCACTCCTAGACCTAAATCAAGTGTTAGTAATTCACATGTAATAGTTAGCTTAATTATGGCATTTATGTTTGTTATTAGCCTTAAGCTTATGTAGAAGGCCCATGAGCTTAGGCCCAAGCCCATAAAGGAAAGGATGGGAACTAGGAGTGTTGCCCTAGCTTCCCTCCTATAAATACATTGTAATAACCCTCACTTGAGGGTTGGTTGTTCAAGTTATTTCTTTCACATACATCTACGCATAACCGTGTCTTTATTTCGTGTGTTTGTGTTTGATTTCTTGTTCAATCGCCTTAATCTCTTTCTAGTAAGCTTGTGTTGTAAAACTAGTGACCTAACAGTTATGGAGTGGCAGGTCTTTCATTGTTTCACCAATCTTGAGTCGTTTCCTTAGTGGGAGTAAACCAGGTTGATCCTGAGGTTTCTGCTCTGTCTTCTGCAACAAATGTCTTCCACCAGTCTTTGTTCAGATTCATATTTGGAATATGCTTGTTGGTGATATCTTCTTCGTCTGAATCTAACTCCTGGTTAAGCGTGGACTCTTCATTCGTTACAAACTCTTCAGAAATATGAGAGACCGAAGGTTTTTATCTTGTGTCAATCGTTGTCCAGGCTGCATGTTCAATAGACTTGGCTGACTTTGAAGAGCTTGGGCCAGCGAAAGATCCTGGTTGACTCGATGATGGTGGAGGAGGATGTGGAGGAATATCCTTGCTCGGTTATGTAGTTCTGGAAGACCCTACGGCTCTAGATGAACTTGCAGCTCCGGGTGGTGGAGCTGGATGTGGCTGTGAAGGAGACCCATCTGGTGTCTTTGGGGAGTCTTGTCTCCTCTTTTTCTTTCGTTTGTTTTCTCCCATATCCTACACATACTGAAGGTAGTTGTCAAAATCAATGGATTTCTACAAAGCTTCATACAACTCCTTGTGTTCATCGTGCTCCATGTATTCATCTGTCTCGTACATGCATTGCATGAGAATCTCTTTCATGTCATAGGTAGGAAGATCTCTGAACCGTGCATGGAGTGGTGCTTTAATTGCCCATTCAACTAGCTCTTTAACGTGTCTTTCTATTGCATTTGTCACCTGATAGTCGAAGTTAAGGTTCTCGAGCTTGGACAGACGTTTACCATGATGTTTAACGATGTTCGACAAGTTTTATAGTTCCAGAGATGCAATACATTTTAGAGCTTCTTCTAATTGCTGCTCTACCTTCATCTTTGTTGGTGGTGGTAGTGGTGGGAGTACGGTTGTAGTGATGGTTGTTGTTGCAGGAGTTGTTGCTGTAGATGGTGGAATTGTTGTGAGGTTGTCGGTGTAGGAACAGACATTGTAGGAACTGCAGATGTGTATTGTTGAATCGTGACTGAAACCATGGAGACGACCTCTTTCTCTTCATTAGTCTTTTCTGCTTCAGCATTAGCAAGTCTATCTTCAATGAATTGGTCCCCAAATGTGAGATCTTTTCAAGGTTTTGAAACGATGATAGCGAGCTTGGTTGTCAGTTCTATGTTTAAGATTTTCTTGGATACTTGGATAAGCTTGTGACACGAAATCATCTGCAGCAAACCCACTATCTTGAGAGACAATCTCCGTTTCCTTGTTCCCCAAATTAGACCCTTCACCTTTACCGCCCTCAGTATGAGTCTCAGTCTGGATTTTCGTCTCAATCACATCAACATTATCACCTTTGTTCTCCTGAAACTCTAAGTCGGTGTCACTAGACTCTACATTGAGTTCAACATTTGGAGAGTGTTCCTCTTTATCTTCCATTAACTCCGCAGCTTGTGATGATTCTGTGCTACGCTTCTGGAGTATGTATTTGGTGGTGGTCTTCTGAGACGGAGAGGAAATGTTCAGCAATGTCTGAGCAACCTGCTCAACTTTTCAAGGCCCTTACCCTTGCCTTCAACAGCTGGAAGAGAATGACATTTCCCAGATTACGGTTCTTGTATTGTCACTCTCTTCCTAGGACGTCTTGCTAACTCCTCGAGTTCCATTTATCTTGCTTCTATGCTCTTTTGAAGGTTAAGATCATCAAGATCTTTTAGGGTAGGTTCGGTTCTTGGCTGCTTAGACCCTCTTCCTTTTCCGTGGTCGCATTTTCTCTTCTTCTTGCCTTGAGTAGATGAGTCATCAGTAGTAGGCTTGTCTTTTCATTTCTTGGGAAGAGTAGCATAGGAGGATTTTGATGTCTTTGAGGTTGGTTTTGATTTACTTGTTGTATTAGTTGGGGTAGGAGTTGGTGACTCATTGGTGAGAGACTTGGTCACCTTGTTCAGATAGTCTTGATAGTATCTGGCAGTGACAATATCATCTGTGAGGATAGCATCCGGTATAGCTTTGCCAAAGATATCATGTTTCGAACCTTTAGCTGTAAACTTAAGATTTCCTAGTACATGCTCCTCTGTGGCCAGGTGAAGTGCAAAGTCACTTCTTGGGTGGAACCGGTGCTTGTCTTGAAGATACTTGATGATTAGTTTGGAGAATCTGATACTTGGGATCACACGTGCATGCAGTTTCTTCTTACCCTTAATCCATATTCTCTCAGCTTAATCCATGTTAGCTTGATTGACAATTCCCCCATAGGATTTGCAACACTGGAGCTCTCGGTCTCTCAAACCCATAAGTCTTTCATGTGAGGCACAAGTTTAAGATGGTGATGATTGCCCTCCATGGCTGATACATTTCGTTGGTGATTATTGAGGATAAGTTTTTGACTTCTGAAGGATACCCCAAGTCATTGACAAAGTTGATTAACTCGTATGTGGTTGGTGGAGAGGTGAATGGGCTGTTTTCATCAATTTGTGTGATCTATAAAGCGTCTCTGATGGTGTCCTTAGAGAGTTCATACCATTCTTCATCCACCTGACAACTGTATACCACTGTGATCTTGTCCCACTTTACTGTATCCCAAAACTGCTGAAGGTAGATTGATGGAATCATGGAGCATGAAGTGAATGCACTAAAGAAGTTCGTATGCTTCGGGATATCCACCGCAATCTTGTAGATAGGATTTGGTTGAGATTTGTCCATATCTACGTAGCAGTTACTCTTCCCAATAGGAGATCTCGTCATCTGTACGAGTGGGTGATGGGATAGTAGCAGCTTGGTCAACTGGTGTAATCATGTCAGCCATTATATCTTTACAAACACATCCACAAGGAAAGGTACATACAGAATGGTTACATTAAAAGTGAGTTACATATTGACGATTATTGACATGAACGACCACAACCCAAGACAACGGGATACATAAGACACATAGTGATAGATAACATTGGTGGACAACTTTAGAGACAACAGAAGTCAACACTAAATGAGACAAGGCATAGACCCGAGATTAAGACACTTTGATCAACATTAAAAATTAGAGAAAACTCAGTTTTGACTACTTGTGATGATCAAATCTCAAATGACAAGTCGCAGGAAGGCAAATCTCAACTAGTGAAAATGCAACATACTTCAAAACGCGTATATGATCAACTCGCAATCAACCAAAGATCAAGTATCAAACTGCAACATATCAAAACACATAACCAGTCAAAACGCAATAAAGACAAATCACAAAGGGTCAAAACACAGTTGGTTAAACCTCAATCTAAGAAAAAGCGCAACAGGCCAACTCGCAATATTCAAAACGCATGACAATTTGTCAAATCGCAACATTTTAAAAGATTTGGCATGGTGGGTGCTACGACTTATAATAAAATATTCTTTAATTATCAAACCGCAGAGATTGCGATATGACACAAACCGCAACTTTTATTTGACTAATCAAAACGCAACATTTGATCAAAACGCAGTTAAGTTAATTTAGTCAAAATGCAATAAACAGTAACAGCCAAATCGCAATAAGAGATTTTAATCAAAACTCAGACAAGAACACGTATCAAACCGTAACTAAGAACATATTGACAAAAGGTAACTAACAACATTTTTCATAAAACGCAGTTAATCACTTATTTACTCAAGTCACAATCAAGAACCACTACTCAAATCTCAACCATGAACATGCTAACAAAACACAACCAAGAACAATTTCACCAACTCACAACCAAGAACAATTTTTCAAAACACAATCAAGAACGCTTCCCTACTGCACCTAATTACAATCCTAAAACATATCAACTCAATCATTCGTTGGGTATATTTAAGGCAATCACAACAAAAATCAATGTCATCTACTTAACTCCTAATCAAACAACCATAATCAGATATCATCAATCATGCCACGACAGAAGTGACAAAACCTCAAATCAATTTAATCAAGATAATTATAAAAACGGAGACATATTCTACACACAATCAAACAGGTACAACATCAATTGATCCTAAACCCAACACTTAAACGTAGAATAACACACAAACCTATAATTGGTTGGTGGATCGACTAGAAAAACTTGATCAAAAAAATTAATGAGCAGGATTTAGATTCATGAGGTTACAGCATATGATTTACAAATTGATATGGAGCATAAATAACAAGTCATACCACATATAATGACAAATATGGTCAAAGGAAGCTCAAATCACAAGAGAGACGAGAGTAAAATAGTGGGCAGGGATTGAAAAAGTGTGGAAATTTTGACCAGTCAAATCACATACCAATATATACCCTAAGATTCAAGTTTCAGGAATGGCAGGATTGGCCCTCCTATTAGTCAAACCGCAAACCCATTTTTACTAACAATTTCATGATTTGACAGTTTTAGCCCCTCACATATCATTAGGTTCATAATTATCATGTTTAATCTAATTTTGTCCCTCACTGTTAATTATCTGAACACTTAAAAATACGAGAGATACTGGGGCGCAAATCAGGATAAAGCATAAGCACGAATGGACCACAAATATATGAAATTCTAGGAAACAACTAGCAAATATCAAGCAAGCCCCTAAATTATCACATGAGACCATATAGGATTTGATGCAAGATTGAAACCTCATAAAATGTGAAAGCAAGAATAGTGTTTAATGAGTTAAAGTCATTTGACAGATGCAAGATTGACACCCCATCAAATGTGGAAGAAAGAATAGTGTTCAATGAGTTAAAGTCATTTGATAGATGTCATAAATTTTGAAATTACTCTCCCCCTCAATCAATGACCCGATTGTAAGTAAAGCAATTACCGTAATTGATTGAGTATGAAAAATTTATGCATACTTGAATACAATTGATTTAACGAAACCCTTTATCAAAAACGTGAAAACAAATACTTTTCTGACAAATCATATACTAAAAAATATTTGAGTAAGCATGTTTTGAAAAAAAACACATGTGAACTTCTGTTCGAACTTAATCTAAAGATCCGTGTCATTATTGAATGACATTTCTAGGACTGTAGATGTTATCAATACTAGAAGACATGCCATGGAAAACTATTTTTGGCATTTTTCAATTTTTTAACTTTTTTTTTGGATTTTTTGAATGATTAAGATATGTACAACGTGCAAAACTAATAGTTGTGGATATACTCTCATATATGGTTTGTTAAAGCACGAGTCCTGAGCTGAATTGTTCAGGAATCATAGTACATGTACATCAATTCTGACATTCTGTAGCTCCTGAACCCGGAGACATCTAATCTTTAGGCACCCAGACCATGTGTCTTCTCTTGATGGAATTGATCAATATACCTGCAATTGAGTGAGGAGCACCTGCACTAACATCACAAGTATGTTTGCATTTATGTGGGTTAGCAACAATAGTATCCAAACTCTTTGGAATTTCACAATCAACCTTGGTGTTGCCATCGATGGTCAATTTGATGGTAGGAATCCATAATTCCAATATTCTTTAAAATTTTACTAGCTGGTATCCACTTATGGCAAGATCTAGGAGTGTTTGACTTCTTAAGCACAGGGGAAGATTTATCCTTGTTCCTAGTTTCTGAGGCTTTATCAGTAAGTGTTTTCCTAGGAGAGGAATCAGTTTTATGAGGCTTCTTCTGTGCATTACAAGACTTTTTCTTATTCCTAGTCTTAGAAGGTTGAACCTTAGCATGGGCATTTTCTTTCATATTCTTGGGATTAAATTGTGAAGTGACTGGTTTTGACAAAACTTCATTCTCGTCAACTTGGGAGGCAAACCGAGTTTTTGAGGATTTTGGTCGTTCAGATATAAACACAGTCGGTTGTCTAACAACTTACCGGTTTTAGTGAGATGTAAAACTGGTTTCCCTGAGATTGATGGTTTTGCAAACTTAGTGTTCACACTTTTCCATGCAGGTTTTCTAAGCTCGTTCTTTAATGCTACAATTATGAAACCCTTATCTTGAAGTTGAGCTTTGAGTTCATCAATTTTGACCATCAAAGATGTGGTTTGTTCTAAAGTTTTAGACCGAATTTTTTTTATTTAGTCACCTAGATCCTTTTGATTCCTTTTCAAAGTCTCATTATCCTTGAGTAATTTAGCCACATAAATTGACAGTTCAATATTTCTTGTCTTAATTGCATTACTGTCTTGGTTAGTTCCGACTAAATTATTTTTCTCATTCATATCATAGATATGTTTCTTCAGGTTCTTTATTGTAGAGTTTTTGGCTTGAAGTTGAGCTTTTAACTCATTTATTTCAAAAATTCACGAAATTCAGGATTTTTACATGTTTTTTAGTTTGAAAGCTTTCTTCTGTTTTTTGTATTGCAATTTCAAGTGAAATGCAATATTTTTCAAGTTTTGTAAATTTGTTTGAAAGTTCATTAAATGCTTCTTTATCAACCATGTCATTTTTTTTGAAATAATTAGTCTCAACTTCACCCAAAGAACAAATGTTAAAATCATGTTCAGCATCTTGATCAGTTTGTACAAGTATATTAGCGGATGCATATGTTGAGCACCTGACACCTATTCATTTGCCGGTCTGATATCTACATCCACTTCTTGTGAGACAAGAGTCACTGAACTGCTGATTGTGTCAAGTTTATCAGTCTCTGATCCTCTGCATTTGATAACCATTGTTTCTTCATCCGATGCTTTACCTGACTCAACACTACTATCTCTTAATTGCACCCGACATTCACTTACTTTTTGATCATAGTGTGCTCTTTCCTCAATGTACTTCTTAACATTATCCATGAGTTAGATTAATGTTTCTCAAAACACATCAGCTTCCATTCCAGTGTGACTGGCAAAGCACCTTTCAATAATATGATCGTCGTAATCCCAAGTGTATTCACCATTGAAGAATGACTGAAATTGTTTGTTGATCATCTGAAGTACCGCTTTGGATCTGGCTTCTTGAAAATTTTCTTTGTCAAGTTTTTGGTTCTAGTTGCCCTAAGTTCAAGAACAATGTGCCCATGAAAGTCTGTACATCTTGATGGAAAAGTGCATTAAATGCTTGTACGAATACCCTCGTGAATCTATTTCCTTCTAGAAGAAAAGTGAGGTGTGAATGAAGTTGTCGAAAAGGTTCAATGAAACTCTCCTTCGCATGATCATGCAGTTGTGATAAGGTTTTAAAATGTACCTTTTTGAGGGGTCGTTTAAGCCCTTATTTGATCACTTTTATATCCGTTATTACTTAATATCGTTCCTTTTCACTTTTTAGGTCTCTTGAAGGCAAATTGCTGTAATGGCACTTATTTGGACGAAAAGGCGCGGATATACGAAGAAAATGGCCAAAGTCAAGAATCAAGACACTCAAGCTGCTGAAATACAAGGTGACGGAGTCACTGCTTAACTGCGACGCCGTCGGAGCATTTTGTGACGGCACAGAAGCTAAATTTCTTATTTTCAAGTGGCGGTGTCAGGCTTTAAAAGAGTAGGCCGTCGCAACTCAGACGGCCTAGATTTGATCCAGACGGCGTCAGAAGCTGAAGAGGACGGCGTCACAATCACAAGGTGACGTCGTCGCAAGACTAACGTGTCCAAGACGAAACCCTAATGACGGCGACCCGACGGCGTCGTAAATCATAAGGTGACGCCGTGGCATATGTAATCTTATATATAGAATCCGAATTTTTCAGTATTAGTGTGTAGTCTTTTGGAGTAAAAACCTAAACCGAACCAAGGCTGTCTTGTACAGTATTTTAGGGTTCCAAACCCTATCTTACATCAAGATAAGTGTTTTACTTCATTAATTCAATTATGTCTTCAATTATTTGTGTGTATGCTTGCATGTTCTCCATGTCCGGCTAATTTACTTGTGTGTTTGCTTAGGGAATATGATACTTAATTATTAAATATTGATTGGTTGTCTCTTATCTTAATTGATTAATGATCTAGTAATGCGATAGGTCATTCGTTGTGTAATTAATGCTTGATTAATCTTTATGAACCTTAGGCTATAGCACTTAGAGCGGTTGTAGGCTAAATCATCCAAAGAGGGCCTTAGAGTTAGAGTTTATAATCCCTAGAGGGTTTTGTAGACGAGACCCTTTGGTAATTTCAAAGAGTTAGGGATAAACGGATACCCTACGACTTTAGACACACAACGCGATTAAGAATAAGGACGTGACAATTCAACCATCAATATGAGATAATTAAGGAGTAATAAAACCTAAGTGAACACATCTTTAAACTATCATACGAGCACACAATAATTAGACATAGACTACATACACCTTAGATTAGATAATTAGATAAGTAGAGTAATAGGTAGAAATACCAACCCCCAAATCCAAACCCCGAGATTCGTACCTTTCCATTTCCTAAAAAACATAAAAAAAAGATAAAAAAATAATCTTCCTCAACCCCAACCTTAGCGTAGTAACTTGTCACTAGCACTCCTATTCCCCTAGAGAACGATATCAATACCCGTGGCTTACCCTAATACTACACTACAATGATTAGGTTCACTGCCTAGGGTGTTATAAAACTTGCTCAAAGAAAAGGAAGTTCCTTTGACCCCGAACGACGCGTGTAGCATTATCAAGTTTTTGGCGCCGCTGCCGGGGAATAGAATAGCTAGTTAGTAGTCCACCTCGTTTAGGTTTCTTTGCTTGATTCCTATCAAGTAAAATTTTCTAATTTTTTAGATTCCTCATAGTCTATCCCCCTTCTTCGTGACCTTTGTTCGTAACCCCATCACTTTTCATCATGGAAGGTGATAACTAACCACCATTCATCAACCTACCACCAAATGACCCGCCATGAGCCCGTACTCTTGGTGAATACTCGAGACCAAGCCACCTAGGCTATAGGAACACCATTGAGCTTCCCGACCAAGCCCAAACTACGGCCCTGCGATCCGACACCATCCGGTTGGTGCAAAACGGATGTGCATTCCATGGACTTCGTTCCGAAGATCCTAATCAGCATCTAAGGGATTTCCTTAAAATTGTCGATTCCATCGACCTCGATGCTACTACTCGGGAGACCACGCGTCTGCGTCTCTTCCAATTCTCTCTATGGGACCAAGCTAGTAATTGGCTTGAGCGACTTCCCGCCGACTCCATCTTAAGTTGGGATGATCTCACCTCTCGCTTCCTTGCTCAATTTTTCCCACCGGGGAGAACCACTAAACTTAGGCGAGATATCTTAACGTTTCAACAACTTCAAGGCGAGTCTCTCTACGAAGCATGGACTCGATTCAAGGACTTACTTCATAAAGTCCCTCATCACGGCATTGATCTTTGGCTCCAAGTCCAACTCTTCTATGATCATGTCAACTTCCCCACCAAGCGATCCATTGACCAAGCGGCCGGTGGAAAACTTAGTAATCTCACCGCGGAAGAATCATGGGGTATAATAGAGGACCTTGCTCTCTATGACAACAAAAGTTGGAATGACCCCCGTGAGTTGCCCAAAACCGTTAAGGCAATCTCCTTGCCTCCCATTGACTCACAATCTTCCGACCGTAGGATGATCGAACTTGAAGATCAAGTTAAATTCCTAATGAGTTCCTACGAAAATCCTAAGTCTTCACGCCATGTGAACAAAGTTTCTTCCTCGTGCGAGCCGTTTTGTGATCCTCATAACACGCGCACTTGCACCCAATCCCCCGAACATGCTTCCGTTGACTACGCATCCTCGCGTATTAATGGGATGGGAGGAAGATTCCCTACAATACCCGGACCTAGGAATTTCAATGAAACCCGAGAAGCATGGAAGGGCAAGCCCGACTTCTATTGGGGACAAACCAAAGAATTTACTTCCAATGATTTTTCATGGCCCCCATCCCAAGGTCCTAACCAACAAAACATTGAGGGGATGTTGCAACACCTAGTCGCATCCCAAGAAGCTTAAATAGCTAAGCTCTTGGACCGTTTTAACCAACAACAAGCCGAGATGGATAGAAAGATAGATAACCTCTTGAAAGCCATGACCAATAGTGATAGGAAGGTTAGTGCTATTTCAACACCCGAGCCTTCTAGTGTAGAGATTAAGGACCCAAGCAAGTTAGCTAAACACGTCCAATTCGTCAATACCATCACCTTAGTAAAACCCAATGGAACAAATGACGAAGAGGACCATACACTTGAGAATAATGAAACAACCGAGGAAGTAGATGAAGTAGACAATGACTATTTCTATAAGTTTCCCATGGACGAAGAGCTATCTCGCCACCCTCACTTAGTGCGTGACCTCCGTCACATGTATGTTAGGAAAAGCACTAGAATCAAGTTTGGGAACCCTTGGAATCTTAACATACCATGTTGCATAGGACACCTTTTCGTGGCAAAGGCCTACATTGATCGCAAATCCCCAATCAACATAATGACTAGAACCTACTACAATTGGGTAATGAAGAAGCCTATTCCAACTAGGCAAGACCCCGATAATCCTAGGGTTAGGTGCAATTTTCTTGGTAGAGTTAAGGGATTGCCCGTTTATGTAGGTAGTTTCACATTTCCTACGGACTTCATAATTGTGAATGATATTAGTACGGCCATAGATCCTAGCTTGTCCCACGTTATTCTAGGAAAACCTTTCATAGAAAGCACCGGGATGACCTATGACCCCTCGTTAGGAATAGTGCGATTCAAAGATGAGACCGATGACATAGCTTACCAAATGCCGTTTAAGATTGAGAAGTTTTCATCACTCTCTAATGATGAAAAGGAACTTAAAGTATCGGTCTATTATAGGAATGAGGAGGATAAAGAAAAAGGAGTAGAATATGTTATGGCTAAGATTTTCGGATTCTATAAGGATTGCTTGAACCTAGGACCGAAATATAGGACCGAGTGGGGAGAGGACAAACTATTAGAGAGGTGCATCATAGGGCACTTCTACAACATGGAATCCCCCAATAGAGACCGTCATGAGGAAGAAGATGACGGTAATGAAGTCACGTAAGGGCACGACTACGAGTCTAGCTACAAGACTCTTAAATAATGAAAAGTGCTTCGTGGGAGGAAACCCATGCTTAATTGTTTGCTTGTTAGTGTCATATATCCTTTATTGATTGCTTATTCTTATGTTTAAATTTGTAAAAATGCTTTATTTTGTTTTTAACCTCGTCTTAATTGCATATAAAGGTATTTTACATAAAGGATAAGTGTAGGGAGGATTACACAGGTTTTCAAAGAAACGTAAACATGAGAATAGCGATTCATTAAAAGATATATATGTGTGTTCGTTCGAGTCAAATGCTTGTATCGAGTCATAATGGATGTTTTGCAGAAATTTTTCCAGATTCTAAAGATGTAAATTTTCCAGAATTTTTTCCAGAAAATCGCAGACCAGTTTTTGTCAGGATAACCTGACGGCGTCAGGATCGGAACCTGACGGCGTCAGGAAGGAGTAAAAACAACAGATTACTTTTTTCTCGTTTTCTGAGCTACGTATAAATTTTTGGAATTTTCCAGGTCTTAATTTTCCAGAAATTCTGTAAACATCCATTCCACAAGCATTATATCCTAGTTTAGTAGAGTCTTATATATATTATTACCGTCGCTTTTACGCGAAGGTTTCATTTGTTTTCTTCGAATGTGCAGGTTTTATTTATCAAGAAAAAGAAACAAAAGATTGGAAGGAGCTTTTCACGCATACATTTTTCTTGGAAAGGATTTAACCACCATTTTACACGGATCCTACCGAGCTAATCAGGGGAGTACTAGTTTCTTTCGTTTTTAATTACCTTCCATTATCATAACTTTGATACTTTCGGGGAACACTGGGGACAATGTTCAGTTTAAGTGTAGGGAGGGAAAATAAAACGGGAACTTTGAAACTATGCTTATCCTTGATTATTTGCTTTGTCCAATTGTAATTGTGTAATAAACCATGAGAAAATGTCGGTTAGGGTAATTTTGGCACCAAATTTAAAATTTTTCATGACATATAGGAGTGGGCCATTAGTCTTAACAAAAGCATCTCACTGATAGGAAGTTGCATGACTAGCACAAAAACCCTTTACCACCCAAATTCCACCGAAATTCCACCCAAAAATGTGAGGATCACCCTTAGATTAGTAGGAATTAAAGCATTCATCTTTAATGCTTAGAGTGTGAACCGGTAGTATAATAGATTCTAGAACTTGTTTTGTGATGCATCCCAAGATCGCTAATAAGACTACACTTGTGTAGTTAGGAATAACTAAATGATAAGAGGCATTATGATAACCCTTGTTTGATACCCGTAATATAATTACTTCTTCCACATCGGTTGAGTAATTCCCCCACACCTTTGCGTTGTACTCATCTTTAGTACACGATACCCCTAGTTAACCCCTCAGAGCCTATCCTTTTCGCGGTTCTCGTGATGTTTCGGTTTTCCGGAATATCAATGAAGAGCATTGTTTACACCCCACCCCCAAATATACACCCAAATCGCCTTAGCCTACCTTGTATGCACTCACTTTTAGTGCATTATTGTTATCACCCTAAACCCTTAGTTCAATTATTTAGTTGCTTGCATGAGTTGCCAAGTCGAGTCATATCCTTTGTACACAGTTTTGGGACGATTGGGACTCATGGGAAAAAGTTAAAGTTTATGAAATGACTGGAAGGGAACGTTAAATTCCCTTATTTGCGTAATAACGTACCCCAAGTGTTTTTGATCTTTTCAATTCGGGTCAAATTAGTGTTAGAGTAATAAAAACTCAAGTGTAGGGATGTGCCTATAAATCCCTATCATTTTGATGTTACCGTAGAGGATGGTAGAGTAAAAGTGTATGAAAAAAAAAATCGAAAAAAAAAATGTTAAAAAAGAAAAGAAAAAAAAATAAAGTGTTAAAAAAAACATACGGGCTACCATCCTACATCTATCCTTTAAATTTATGTTTGTTTGTTTCAGTTATCTAGAGTTTAGCGTGTCGAGTCTTGGCTTAGCAACGCCATTCTTCGTATGCTTGTAACATAGAGATTTTTGACTTGCCACCACTAAATAGCCTATCCCACCAAACCCTTTGTTTCCCTACCGTAAGCCTAACATTACAACCCTTTAAAGACCTCTTTGATAGTCTTTCCTAGGTGCTTACGCCAAAGCGATGGAGGTTTGATCTATTCTCAAGCCTATGGTAATCTATGTACTAGGACCGGTTAATGAGTGTTTATCTTCCATTTCCAACTTGTTATATTTCATATACACCCGAGAGAGATGTGAGTATCCAAACACCCCACGTGAGGTGCTAGTATGTAATTTCCATGCTTGTTATGACTTTTGTGGGGCTCATATGTGTTGTGGACTGTTTTAAACCAATGCTTCATGACCCCTAACTTATAAATTAATTGGCTAAAAGCACATTTGCTTGAGGACAAGCAAATACCAAGTGTAGGGATATTTGATAAGGTTTTAAAATGTACCTTTTTGAGGGGTCGTTTAAGCCCTTATTTGATCACTTTTGTATCCGTTATTACTTAATATCGTTCCTTTTCACCTTTTAGGTCCCTTGAAGGCAAATTGCTGTAATGGCACTTATTTGGACGAAAAGGCGCGGATATACGAAGAAAATGGCCAAAGTCAAGAATCGAGACACTTAAGCTGCTGAAATACAAGGTGACGGCGTCACTGCTTAACTGCGACGCCGTCGGAGCATTTTGTGACGGCACAGAAGCTAAATTTCTTATTTTCAAGTGACGGTGTCAGGCTTCAATAGAGTAGGCCGTCGCAACTCAGACGGCCTAGATTTGATCCAGACGGCGTTAGAAGCTGAAGAGGACGACGTCACAATCACAAGGTGACGTCGTCGCAAGACTAACGTGGCCAAGACGAAACCCTAATGACGGCGACCCGACGGCGTCACAAATCATAAGGTGACGCCGTGGTATATGTAATCTTATATATAGAATCTGAATTTTTCATTATTAGTGTGTAGTCTTTCGGAGTAAAAACCTAAACTGAACCAAGGCTGTCTTGTACAGTATTTTAGGGTTCCAAACCCTATCTTACATCAAGATAAGTGTTTTACTTCATTAATTCAATTATGTCTTCAATTATTTGTGTGTATGCTTGCATGTTCTCCATGTCCGGCTAATTTACTTGTGTGTTTGCTTAGGGAATATGAAACTTAATTATTAAATATTGATTGGTTGTCTCTTATCTTAATTGATTAATGATCTAGTAATGCGATAGGTCATTCGTTGTGTAATTAATGCTTGATTAATCTTTGTGAATCTTAGGCTATAGCACTTAGAGCGGTTGTAGGCTAAATCATCCAAAGAGTGCCTTAGATTTAGAGTTTTTAATCCCTAGAGGGTTTTGTAGACGAGACCCTTTGGTAAGTTCAAAGAGTTAGGGATAAACGCATACCCTACGACTTTAGACACACAACGCGATTAAGAATAAGGACGTGACAATTCAACCATCAATAGGAGATAATTAAGGAGTAATAAAACCTAAGTGAACACATCTTTAAACTATCATACGAGCACACAATAATTAGACATAGACTACATACACCTTAGATTAGATAATTAGATAAGTAGAGTAATCGGTAGAAATACCAACCCCCAAATCCAAACCCCGAGATTCGTACCTTTCCATTTCTTAAAAAACATAAAAAAAAGATAAAAAAATAATCTTCCTCAACCCCAACCTTAGCGTAGTAACTTCTCACTAGCATTCCTATTCCCCTAGAGAACGATATCAATACCCGTGGCTTACCCTAATACTACACTACAACGATTAGGTTCACTGCCTAGGGTGTTATAAAACTTGCTCGAAGAAAAGGAAGTTCCTTTGACCTCGAATGACGCGTGTAGCGTTATCAAGTTGTTGTAACTGGTGCAATTCTCTCTCTTTTGAATCCGAGCACAAAGATCCTACATTATCATTAGCCGACTCAATCATGTTTAACCGTTCTACATAGTTAGTACTCTTATGATTATCAACAGCGTCGTACAATTTAAGTACCTCAGATATCACTAAATCCGAAGTGTTAGGCATGATGTAGACGTTAATGGAATTTAACAAACTCAGTAAGAGACCATGAAATATTGTTAACTTGAAAGTGTTATGATTACAGTTGGATTGATTCAATGATTAGTGGTTGTATGTTAAAAGGGATACTGGAATGTTTGGATTAGGTGAATTGTCGTTTAATTGTGATTTTGTAATGGTAGAATCAAGTTACAGTCCAACAAAAGATTTGGGCAGGGTATCTCCTAGACAAAACTCAAGATTTGTCTTCAAATATCTCAAATCGCAACCCCTCAAATCGCAGACTCTTAAATCACAGTTGTTGTCAAACCGCACTAATCAAACGACAGAAACCCAAAACGCAACCTTCAAACCGCAGAATCAAACCGCATGTATCAAACCGCAGAACCAAATCGCAACCCACAAAACACAGTCGAATCAAATCGCAACCGGCTAACTCGCAGAGACCTCAAACCGCAACAACTCAAACCGCAGACTAGACAAAACGCAAGACACAACTCGTAACTAAGCTAGGAAAACTGTAGGAGCAAAATGACAAACCGCATGTCACTTTCATGAACTACAAGTGTCACTATCTTCCTGTATTGTCTTTTGGCTAAAGTTCAAACCGTAGTTTTGTCCTATTATCAAACTGCAACAAAGTAATATTAAAATAATCAAATCGCAGCTCAAATCTGTCAAATCGCAAACAAGAAGTGGTCAAATCGCAGTGAAGAACTTTGTCCGAGAGTCAAACTGCAACCAAGAAACAAGGTACTTTTTCACCTAAAACAACCTAAAAATCACTCTTTTAAACGTTTTTGCTTGATCTTAAAAGGTTATAACTACCCTAAAACACTTACTTTAACACCAGAATTGTGAGAATCAAAGAAAGCCAAATATAAGACCAAAAACCTTCCAAAAGATAGTGATGAGGAAAAAGATGAGTCAACACCTAAGCAGAACAAACCTAAAACAATTAAACATGTTAGGTTTGAAAAACCAATGTTAGGTAAAAGGATCTCTAGGAAGGTAGTTGAGTATGATAAGAAACCTAGAGAGATTCTAAGAAGACAAAATAATAGGCCTAGAGGAAACGAAAGAAACTTGAACTACCTAATATCTCAAAGATTAGGTGACGATTTTAAAATGGTTAAAAAGGCTTGTTATAATTGTGGTAGCTTTGAGCATTTACAAGAAAATTGTTTTTACCAAAAGAAAACCTCATGGAACCATAGCAGAAGGGTGAATAATAAAAAGTCTTCAAAACACTCTCACCCTCATGATTTCAAAAAGATGGTTTCAAGGACAGTGTTAATGAGATCTGGTGCTATTAGAACCATTACTACTGTTCTTCCAAATAAGCAAAGGTCTTTTCAAAAACGAATAGATGTTTGTACTGCTAATGCAAAAGCTGTTTCTACTGCTAAGCCAAAAGTGTTAACAGACACTGTTTTGGGTAATCATTTTTATGCTGTAAAGGCCTCAGCTTGCTGGGTCTGGAAACCAAAAATAAAGCTTTTAGATCATGTTTCCAGGAAGAGCAGTGCATCAATGGATTTAAAACACTTTGACTATATTGATGCACAAGGCAGACCCAAGTCAGTAATGGCTTGGGTCCCAAAGAGAAACTTTAGAAAGTTTATGGATCTAAGTAGCCTTGAATGACTAATAGTAAACTTGAATAAATTCAATTTACTATATGAAGAACTCTTTGCAAAAGCTTAATGTGTTAATGCAGAATCTTAACACACAAGTATGAAGAACACAAGGATTACTAACTTAGTATTTTCTATTAATTTGCTCAAAGGCTAATGCTCACCAATCGTACATTAACCTAACACCTTAGGAATCCTTTTATACACCAAGGAAACCCTAATTGACTAACAAACTTGTAGAAGAGTAAAGATATCTTCTCCTTAGATATCTCTACACATACATATCTATTCCTAATATAACTCTAACAACTATTACGTTTTAGACATAAACAGACCTAACCAACAACTATTTGTTCTGCCAGACTTAATATCTTTAGTACTGGCAAACATAACTACTAACAGACATAAGTATGGTCTACCAGACTTAACTACCAAACTCTACCAGACTTAACTCTAAACAAGACTTAAACATTACAAAATATAATTCCTAAAAATCCTCCCCTAACTTGATCTTCACTTGTGAACTTTAAGTTCTTTTAAACTCCTGAGGATCTTGGAATTATCTTTAAGCTGCATCCTAAAGATTGTCTTCATTATGTGTTCTGTGCAGCATCATCTCAGTAAACATTTACCACTCTGATAACGCTCAAAATGAACATGTTTTTAGTAGCGTTATTGTTGGTTTTGTGTATGATAATCGGCTATATTTACTCCTAACTGTTGCAAAAGTGCAAAAGATACGTATTTGTATGTGAATGTAGCCAGGTATCGCAAAAAGATGAAGAAATGAAGATTTCATGCACATTCAGAGAATTCCCGAGGAAGGAAATCAAGTAAGTAAGCTCTTGGACTCAATGATTAGGAAGCACAATGATTTCTAAGTATCTACAGCAAGCAAAGATCAAGTTTTGTCTTGGAAATCGTCAGCAAAAACAAAGAAAAAGGCGCAAATCAAGAAAAGTCAACAAAAGTCAAGATTGGTTGTACAAGAGGTGCCCAACCGTTCTGTTGGAGCCTGCAACCGACCCGGTTGGGCTAATGGATCATACGCAACCGATCCGGTTGTCCTTCAACCGATCTGGTTTCCTGAACTGGAGTTACAACTTTTGTTATTTAATGTTGCCTTAACTCCCCATAATCATTGGAGGCCGATCATTTCCTGTTATTAACTTGTAGAGGAAGTTTTTAGACAGATAGTTAAGGTTCTTTAGTTATATAATGAACCTAGACTTAATAGTCTAGGTGTGACACAACCCAAAGTGTAATAGTTTACACCAAAGCTATTACCAACTCTTATTATTCATCTCAAAAGTCTTGTTACTGCTGTAAAATGTCCAGGAGGTTGGAGAGACGAATTCTCATCCATTGTTTGATCATTGGGAGTTATACGGTTAAGCTAGACGATTGGAGGCGTGTGGTTGCTATAATCCACAATTTCTAATTCTTGTAATCCAAAAGCTTAGGTATTCTATGGAACTTGTTATGAATTTCTATTCTCTTGAATTATTTGAATTACCTTGTTACTATTTGTGTTTTGTTATGATTGTCATGGAGTAATTCTTGAATATACTTGTGTGTAAGGATGTAGGAAATCATACTAGTGTTCTTATATGTGATGCATGTATATGATCTTGTTTAAATGAGTTTGTTGGAAAACTACTAGTCTTGTGTGATTTGTCGGTAAAACATGTTTTAAGAAAAAGGACCGAAAGGATTTCTCTTGTGTTTTATTCCAAAAAGTTAAGTGACAAACTAGTATGGGGATATGGTGATTGACACCCACCATGTTTACTTATTGAAACAAGGCTATAAATATTTTCATCACGAAAGGTCGAAAGATTCGTAGGAACGAGTTTAATAAGAACAATTTACAAAAAAATGGATTTTCTAAAGGATAATCATTAGGATAAGGACCGAAAGAATTACCTACATGTTATTGTTCTTAAAATGATTTTACAAAACATAAACCATGGGTTGGAAATCATATGCTTATGAGTTGTGCATTACATCAAGAGTTTACACCAAGCCTTCATGAACACTTTCTATGATTGCCTATAGACTACACACAAGTATATGTTTCTTAATATTGATTTTCACTAAAACCATAACTTTTGGAGAGAGCCTTGACAAAGCTTTCTTGTTACCAATTTTTTAAAACAAATATTAAAAGCAAATTCCTTGGGACGATCTCGACATACCCACTTTTGCTATCGCGAACGAGTATACTTGCTCGTATGTGTTTATAGTAATTGCCGAATAATTCGTGTTTATAAATTTTTAAAAGTTGCCCACGGTGAGCACATCGAATTTTTGGTGCTGCTGCCGGGGATTTAAGTTTTATTTTTATTTTTTTTTCGGTTCTGTAAAATTGGTAATATTAAAATTAGATTTCGTATTGATAAGTGAAAAAAAATGGTTTTAGAGTCCAACTGAATCGGTTGCGCGAGCAACCAAAACGGTTGGTGCTCTCGGAAATTTTAATCTTTGATTTTTCTAGTTTTTAGTTTTTCTATTGTTTTGTGTTATAGTTTATAGCCTATTTCTTGTCATTTCAGATTTTTATAGATTGTCTTATATATTGTTTATGTTTGTTTTAGTAATTTTTAGATTTTTTATATTAAGTCATTTTTTGTTTTATTTAACTTTTTAATTAATCTTGTCTTTATTACAGTAATTAATTTAGTTAATTTTCAGTTTTATGAGTTAAGTAGTTTTAATGATTAGTTAAGTTCATCTAGTTAATGTAGTTTTTGGTTAATTAGCATAATTAATATTTTTAATTAATAAGGATAATGAGTAGACACATTTATTTAGAGTTTGAGTATAATTAATAGTCTTTAATTAATTTATAATTAAAAGGTTTAATTAATTATAGTTTAAAAAAAAATTGGAAAATCATTCCAACCGTTCGGTTGCAACCCGCAACCGGATCGGTTGGATGTTTTTGGTCTGGAGGCTTACCACCAACCGAATCGGTTGGAGGACCAACCAAAACGGTAGGAGCTCTCAGTAAAAAAATTTCTAGTTTTTCTATTTTGAGTTTTAGCTTGTGTTTTCAGTCTTAATAAGTGTCTTTACTTGTTTAGTATATGTTTCTGTAGTTTGTTTTGATTTTTACTAACTCTAACGCTAATGATTTGGATGTTTATCTTTGGTGTTGTTTTTTTTTTTGTTAGATAGTTTGTTATGGATAGTTTAAGCGAAATTTCTGAGTACCTACGTAACTTGGATGAGATGTTTAAAGACACCGGAAACTCGTTGGAGAAGATTGGGAATATTTTGGAAGAAAGTAAGAAGGAGTTGGCTATTGATTCGTAATGTGTGGAAGAAATGGGAGAGAACAAAGTTCAAGTGCCTAAGAAGGGTAGAGTTGTGATATTTACGCAAGCACCTCTAACGGAGTATGATTCACCACTTATGAGGTTCGGGACACCTTGTAGTGTCGAAGGGGTGAGCGCGTGGGATGCTCAATTAAACATGGCCTATGGTGAAAATTATATTGTTGACAAAGTTCTTGATCAAATTGGCCACGTTCGTATGGATTATAAAGCTTATGGGAGAAAAGTGGTTAAGAATATTCGGATTAACATTCATGGTCATATTTTCGAGGCGGATTTTGTTGTCTTAGAAGAAGGAAACGCGGATGAGCCCGACGTATGCTTTGGGCGAGATTTTCTTGTGACAACCAAATGTCAAGTGGATTTTGCTTTAGGGGAGATGAGAATCAAGATTACTGAGTTGGAAGAGGAGAAGGGAGTGAATGAAATGCTTGTGGAGTTATGTGCTAACATGGAGAAGGAGAATGTGGAAATTGTAAAGATGGGGAAGGCTAGTAGAAAGAAACCTCATCAAATAAATTAACTCCTACCACATCCACCAACAAGACCCATGATTACACACCTTCACCACCCA
Source organism: Chrysanthemum seticuspe (assembly GCA_019973895.1). Classification (NCBI taxonomy): domain Eukaryota; kingdom Viridiplantae; phylum Streptophyta; class Magnoliopsida; order Asterales; family Asteraceae; genus Chrysanthemum; species Chrysanthemum seticuspe. The sequence goes on along the minus strand of BPTQ01000005.1, from coordinate 197,133,087 downwards.
ATTCACCAAACACCTTCAAAACTTTAACCCAAGACCAAAAAGAAGCTATCTTAGCAAACCTTGAACAAAAATTTCTCGAACTCAATGAGAAAAAGCCGGTAATTGAAGTGCTACAAGATTATGTTCTATACCGCAAGAAGCTAGACGCGGTTATGTTAGCAAGATCAAGGTTGGAGGATAAAGATCTATCAGATGAGGATAGGGATAGGATCTTGTTTAGGGGTATGCCACGTAAGGAGAGTGACTCGGGTAACTTCGTTTTGCCTATTAAAGTTAACGGGACCACTCCAGTGTATGCTTTGGTGGATATGGGTTCAAGCGTCAACGTTATGCCCTATCCACTATTCAAGACGTTGGGCCTAAGTAAACCACAACCAAACCACTCCAAACTAACCATGGCGGACAATTCCCAAGAAAAAGGCAATGGGGGAAGTGAAAAACGTAAGGGTGCAAATTGGCTATCAACCTTACTTGGCCGATTTTCTAGTTTTGGACATCGATGATGGGATCTACCTCTTCTACGTGGAAGACCGTTCCTACGCACATGTGGTGCAATCATAGATATGGGGAGGGAAACGATGACAATCGATGATGGGATCTCAAAACAAACCTATTATCCCAAGCCTAGGGGTAAGGTGTTGGAATTCATGGAGGATTTGGAATTATTTGATGGGGAAGATGACTTGACTTGTTTTGAAGTTGGACGTGATGTCCATGGAAACCGCATGTATGGACCGCTAGCTCCACCATACTTTGATATTGAGGATGAAATGGAACGTGCACTCGCGGTGAAAGCATTCTACAATCCATTCAAGAACATCCTTGTTTACAAGAAACTTACAGATATCTTAAGTTCTCTACCGGTACAACTTAAAAATTTAGAATGGGGACCCGAGGGGTCAAGTGTTTACAAAAGAGAGGATGGAGACGGAGAATGGCACGTCAAATTTGATATACTATGCCCGGATGGGAGAAGATTTGTAAAGAAATTCAAAACTCATGAAACATACCGTGAATTGACTGGGAAATTTCAAAGTGAGGACATCTTAAGGCATGAGTATTCTGAGGAGTAATAAGGAGAAGCACAATACAATAATAACAAGCAATTATTTGCTTGATTTTCATCTCTAGATGAAATTTTTAATTTTATGCACATAGGATTTTTGTTTTTCATTTGATTTTTATTTCTCTTATTATTTTGATTTGAAGTTATTTAATCAATGCATTTTGAGTTTTAGTTTATAGATATGATTATAAGTATGATGATTTAATTTTGAGTAGATGTTGTTGAAATTTCCAAATGGTTAGATGAATTTTGTGTGCATCTTTAATCGGATTTTTAAGTAAACGATTGTTGCTTGGAAGGTAAAATGCCCAAGTAAAGTGAAAAAGGCAAAATTCTGCAAAAATGCAAGCTGAAACGGTTGTGTCCATGACTGAAACGGTTGCATGTAAGTATAAATACAAAAAAATCAATTTTTCCAGAAAAACACACACACTCTAATCCTCCATCTGGGTTTCACAAAATTCGACCACTAGAAGTTGTTTGAAGATTGTAAGAGTTTTAGAAGATCATCATGGCACCTAAACAAGTAAGCATCTGCAATCAATTAACTTAATTAGGGTTTAATTAGAGTATCTGATTCGAATTGCAAATTAGGTCACTAATTTGGGGGTTTTTTGATAGAATTCGAATTAAGGTGTAATCTTTTAGGATTAAGTGGGTAATTGATATGGGAATGCATTGCAAAAAGAATTGTAGTGATTGATTCAACATGGAATGAGTATTAGATGATTGAATTTTCGGATTTAATTAGGTTGTGCCATTGAATCAAATTAAGTTGCAATTGATGATTCCTAGTTGGTAGATGATGCATTTTAATGAATTTTAGATGCCACATTGTTGATTAGAACAAGTGATTGAGAATTGAAGTTAAGATTGATAGTTCTAAGCAAGATGAACATGTGATGATTGGAAGCTTTGAATGTGAATTAAGAGAAATTTGAAGATGTGAGAATCATTGATGATGTTAGAATGCAGTTTAGGAATGAATTGGAATTAGAAGAATCTAGTGGAAATGGATTGGAAGGCCAAAGCCTTCTGTAGGTTAGGTAACCGGTTCGGTTGCGTACTGCAACTGAATGGTTGGAGCTAGGTCGCGAGAGGAACCGGACCGGTTGCTCCTCAACCGATCCGGTTCCACGTTCTGTTTTGGAAATTTTAAGAATTTTGAACTAGACCTTAGAGGATTTTATAAACCTTATCATTTGTTCTAACACTCTTATATTGACTTATATTTATGATTTCTATAGAGAAATGTTGTAGGTTGTTCAAGTTCGACAAGGGTTCCACTAAACCCGATTGTTACCAAGTATTGCCAAAGGAATGCAAGGAAGAAGGTGACGTATAGCTTGAAGGCTGAAGGGAATGCAAACTTCAAGTTCAAAGATCTCACCAATGAGGAGAAACATGCTTTCAGGGAATGATTATCAAAGTTGCAAAATAGGACAGTTTTGGTTCCAAGGTTGATTAATTGGGATTTGTTTGCCGAATATGAGTGTGAAAATGAGTTGCGGAATATGATGCAGATGTCTTATGTGTATCCGGTTGATGGGGATTCGTTTAATGATTTATCATGGGAAAGAGCTTTTAGCATAAATGAAGAGGTTTATCGTGAATGGTGTATGGAGTTCTTTTCGACTATGTACTTTGAAAGAAAGGTCAATGTTCAGAACATCATGCATGAAGTTTGTGTTTGGTTTAGGCTTTGTGGGCAGGATCACGCCTACACTTTGCCGGATTTTGCTGTTGCTCTTGGCTTGTATGAACCGAATGAAATTAAGCATCGATTGTTTGAAGCTCATTTTTAGAGGCTTAGGAGGTTTGAAAAAGATTACCCTAGTATCCCCGCTTACTGGAATCGCGTGGGAGATCCTTCTTGTACTAGAAGGAATGCTGCAACCATTAGGAATCCGTTGATGAGAGTGCTACACAAGTTGCTAGTATGTAGGCCGTTTCAGAGAGTTGGAAGCAGGGACAAATGCCATAAGCCGGACTTGTGGGTTATGATGTTGTTGGAATAAACTAAGGATGGAAATTCGGCTTGGCTCATAGCCGAGTATTTGTATAGGAGAGCCCTGGGAATCAAAGGTAATAGCAACATTTGTGGAGGCCATTATGTGACGAGGTTGGCAAGGAAACTTGGGTATTACAATAGCAATGAGTTGGCTAAGTGTGGAGAGCCAAAGATTAGTGAGATATGGAATGCAATCGGTTTTTGTAATGCTTTGAATAGGAGGATGAAAATGTTAGGAGCATGGATCGAACCACAACAACAACAACAACCACCACAGCAGCAGGGAAATGTGCCAATGGGCAATGTATCGATGGGGAACGTGCAAACGGGTACGTCTAGTAGTTTTGACTCAGGTTGGGGAGAGTGAAACCAACATTTGAATGAAATCGAGTCTAGGGATGTTTGGAGAGATTCGATGATGTTGAGGAACAATTACATCAATGATTATTCGATTCCGATCTTTCAACACATGGCTTAAGAAGCCAATTATGAGTTACCTCCCTACAATCTACCCAATGTTCCACCATATCCTTTCCCCTACACCTCTTATCCTGGACCATATCCGTACCCATATCTTGACTATGCACCATTTCCCGACCCAGTGCCTGCGTATGGTAGATTACCCGAGGTTGGAGGATCTAGCTATGATGTTGGAGGATCTTCGTCGGGAGCTGCAAAGGAGAAGAAAAAGAGGAAGGTTTACATAGTCTTTGATGAGGAGGAGAACTATGAGACCGAAAGCGATGATGATGATGATGAAGGTGATAAGATGAGTGAGGATGACGAATGATCGTGGATCATTCTTGGATTGTGATTTCAAAACAATGCCTATTGTGTGTCGAACAATATTATCTCTATCTCTATCTCTTAACTATTTCTTTATGATAATTATCATACTTTGTTCATTTTTATGTAGCGTTTGGATTGTTTGTTTGTTTTGGTTTGTGTATCGTGCATATTATGCAGTTTTGTTTGCAGGATGGATGTGACGAACGCTTATTGTTGGTTAATATTTGGATTTGGATAACTCACATGCTTGCGTATGACCCAATATGCATATTGCATATTCTATCCCGTGGTATCTTTTTGACTATTTCTTTTTCCCATTTTCTTTACTTTGAAGTTTATTTTATTACATTGAGGACAACGCAAAACTTAAGTATGGGGGAGGGAAGAAAATAGGAAAAATGATATGATTTTTAAAATTTTTAGTTTTTAATCTTATTTTTCATTTTTAGGTAAAGTTTTTGGATTTAAGTAATTAGTAGAAAATCGCCCTTGGTTGTCTAGTTGTTTTCACACATTATTAAGATATATTAGAATAACAACTTGGGTATTTCAATGGTAAAATGATATTTTTGAAAATTTTTGATTTGAACCAAATTACGGAAGTAATTCATTTTGGATTCGATAGCATTTTCTAGCACGCATTATAGCCCTTTTTCACTAAATTTGTGAGGTTTCTTTTTTGTATAAAACACATCTTTTGTTTTATATTTGCTATGAATGTTCCGGTGATTATGTCGATTCTAGAACTTGTACTTGTTATGCATTACGGTTAAAATCACTTTCGAGTGATAAAAATACGTTCAAATGATAAGAGGCATCGTAGGATTTAACCCAAATGGCCTTTCATTTTGCATCTAATGTTTTTTGCTAACCACATCGATTAGTTAACCACCTTATATGGACCCATTTGTTAGTGCTCATTTTTAGCACTAGATACCCTTAGTTACACCCTTCGAGCCAATCTTTTCATTCTTGTTTAAATCCAGAAAAATACAAAAATATTTTACACCTTAAACCTTAGCCAACCCATGTCATGTCTATTGGTTTGTTGCTAGTTGTTTGGAGTGTTGGATTGTTTTTGATGATTATGAAGAAGCTACACTTGGTCTATTGTGTGTACCATAATCCAACAAAGATGAAGGTGACATCTTTCTCATTTGTAGTTTTTGTGGTGTATGCTTACACTAAGTGTGGGGGAACTTGTTATGAATAAAAAATAAATAAAAAAGTAAAAAAAATGCCAATGAGCTATATGAAGAATATTGATTAGCCAATGAGCTAAATTGAGTTATACATGTTTGGAGATCGATATGTGAAGGAGAGGAAAATATAATCATTTTCGGGATTGTGGTTTGTATGATGGCTAACATGGAGGTTTAGACTTGACTTTATTTTTCTTTTAACACCAATTTCATAAAACATCCCATGCCTTATCCATACCATTTATAAACCCAAAGCCATAACGTTATAACCTGAATAAAATCCCTCTTTGATGAATTAATTTTATTTGTTTTGATACTTGTACAAGCTTATGGTAAAAAGCATTGATCATGACTAGGGTTTACACATACCCACCAATATATGAGTGTTGAGTGAATTCTGAAAATAATTCGTGAGGTGTTTAGTTGTGTTATCTAAATTATTTGGTTCATTTTAAAGTTTTCACATATTAAAAGCAAATTAATAATTATTTCTTTTGAGATGATTGTTAAAATTTTCAGAACCACGGTATCAAGACCATTGAAATCGATTTTTGCAAATGTTAAACCTACTCGAGGGCGAGTAGAACTTAAGTATGGGGGAATTTGATAATGCTCAAAATGAACATGTTTTTAGTAGCATTGTTGTTGGTTTTGTGTATGATAATCGACTATATTTACTCATAACCGTTGCAAAAGTGCAAAAGATGCGTATTTGTATGTGAATGTAGCCAGGTATCGCAAAAAGATAAAGAAATGAAGATTTCATGCACATTCGGAGAATTCCCGAGGAAGGAAATCAAGTAAGGAAGCTCTTGGACTTAATGATTAGGAAGCGCAATGATTTTTAAGTATCTACAACAAGTAAAGATCAAGTTTTGTCTTGGAAATCATTAGGAAAAACAAAGAAAAAGGCGTAAATCAAGAAAAGTCAACAAAAGTCAAGATTGGGGGTACAAGAGGCGCCCAACCATTTGGTTGGAGCCCGCAACCGATCCGGTTGGGCTAATGGATCATACGCAACCGATCCGATTGTCCTTCAACCGATTCGGTTGCCTGAACTGGAGTTACAACTTTTGTTATTTAATGTTGCCTTAACTCCCCATAATCATTGGAGGCCGATCATTTCCTGTTATTAACTTGTAGAGGATGTTTTTAGACAGATAGTTAAGGTTTTTTAGCTATATAATGAACCTAGACTTAGTAGTCTAGGTGTGATACAACCCAAAGTGTAATTGTTTACACAAAAGCTATTACCAACTCTTATTATTCATCCCAAAAGTCTTGTTACTGCTGTAAAACGTCCAGGAGGTTGGAGAGACGAATTCTCATCCATTTTTTGATCATTCGGAGTTATACGGTTAAGCTAGACGATTGGAGCCGTGTGGTTGCTGTAATCCACAATTTCTAATTCTTGTAATCCAAAAGCTTAGGTATTCTATGGAACTTGTTATGAATTTCTATTCTCTTGAATTATTTGAATTACCTTGTTACTACTTGTGTTTTATTATGATTGTCATGGAGTAATTCTTGAATATACTTGTGTGTAAGGATGTAGGAAATCATACTAGTGTTCTTATATGTGATGCATGTATATGATCTTGTTTAAATGAGTTTGTTGGAAAACTACTAGTCTTGTTTGATTTGTCGGTAAAACATGTTTTAAGAAAAAGGACCGAAAGGATTTCTCTTGTGTTTTATTCCAAAAAGTTAAGTGACAAACTAGTATGGGGATCTGGTGATTGACACCCACAATGTTTACTTATTGAAACAAGACTAGAAACATTTTCATCACGAAAGGTCAAAAGATTCGTAGGAACGAGTTTAATAAGAACATTTTACAAACAAATGGATTTTCTAAAGGATTATCATTAGGATAAGGACTGAAAGCATTACCTACATGTTATTTTTCTTAAAATGATTTTACAAAACATAAACCATGGGTTGGAAATCATTTGCTTATGATTTGTGCATTATATCAAGAGTTTACTCCAAGCCTTCATGAACACTTTCTATGATTGCCTATAGACTACACACAAGTATATGTTTCTTAATATTGATTTTCACAAAAGCCGTAATTTTTGGAGAGAGCCTTGACAAAGCTTTCTTGTTACCAATATTTTAAAAAAAATATTAAAACTTGCCCACGGTGAGCACATCATACTCCTTGGTCTTTTTAGCAACTATGACTATCTGTACATCAAAATATGAAAGTTTCATACTATTCTCATCACTTCCATATGTGTAAACTTCTGTGAGAGGTGAATCATAGAAAATTTAATGGATTTGATGTCTCTTTACCAATTAGCCATCACTATTAGAGTAGCCAATGTTTTGGTGTATAAGACCATGGTACATTGATAACCATCTGATTTTTAGCAAACCAGCAGCTATCAACAGATTTGTTTGGTCTTTACCAAAAGTTGTACCCTTTTGGACTAGTCATGGTTTTCCACAGCCTTTACCATAAGCCATGATCTTGTGGGCTAGCCAACTCTTCATCCACACAGATATGGTGAGTTGAACACCATACAATTTTTGGAAAATTGTTAGCCATAAACGGTTTTGAGATATCTTTACCAGAGCCGTTCGCTCATGGATTAATCATTTCTTATGTGGGTTAGACATGGTGAACTGATTACCATTTGTTGTGACAGTACAAAGTACTTTCACCAAGTGAAAACCCCTCAAACTCCATTTATTTATCAACTTAAAATTCTTAGAAAATTCTTCTAAACACTTAAAATTACTGTTGTTGAGCTTTTGATTCAACTAACCTCAAAAGCTGATAACATGCATCATCCTTTCTTTCTCTATAAATCTGTTTTCCCCTTCTGTTTGGAAGAATCTTCAAGACACCAGCATGAACAACCAGAACTGAAATCCCTATTAAATCTGCCAATCAAACTATACGTACTATACATTTAACCTCCCCTTAAATGTAGCTATGGATTCACCATACCAATGTTAACCACCAAGAAATTGAACCTAGGTCCTTCAAACGCTTTGGTCAACAGGTCAGCCACATTATCATCAGTAGGAATCTTTTCACTCTTATAATACCCTTCTCATAACAATCCCTTATAAAGTGATGCCTAATTTCGATGTGTTTGGTCTTAGAATGATAAACTGGGTTCTTAACAATATAGATAGTGCTTTCATTATCAATGTTGATTGGGGTATTCATAAAGTTCAACCCATAATCCAACATCTGGTTCTGGATCCAAAGCACTTGTCCACAACAATTCACAACAACTACATATTCAGCTTCATTTGTGGAGGTAGCCACAATTGTCTACTTCTTGCATTGCCAAGAAATCAATCTTTTTTCAAGAAATTAACAACCTTGTGTTGTGGATTTCCTGTCCATACTAGCTGTAGCCACCTGTAAAATTTCACTATCATCAACCTTCATATTAATAAACTAGATTGTTTATCAAAACTTATTTGAGCTAAGTTGAGCATTTTAGCATGAACGTTTCATTTTATTGCATAAAAATTTATGCAACTCCGAGTAGTCTTATTTAATCATGCCCGATATTTACTGATAACTGAAATCAGTCTCACAAGAAATTTCCTTGTCTTACGAACCGCACGCGTACCGACACTAAATTAGTTATGGCTAAAGTCAAATAAATATTCCTACGAGTTAGAATTAATATTTTATTTTTGTTACCTTTATAAAAACATGCTAAAAATTATATATTACACGTTTGTGCAAAAGCATCAAACCGGGACACCATGACCCACGTTTAAGCTCAAACGGGACACGATATACATAACGAAAATTTGAGATCCTTTCTTTCTTTTTCTTGTAACCGAATATACTCACAAGGTACACCCATCTCTTCCAAAACTTGCAAATGCATTGACCTTGGAACATATTTTGAGAAATAAACTTAAAACCCAACATGTAACTAAGCATTTGACTTTTGAAACATGATGAAACATATTTCCCATGCACACACAACACATTTCACTCTTTTCTTGTCCTTTGGCTGCCGTATACCCCCCTAAAACCACAAACCATTTGCTTGTTTTCTTAAATACTTCCTAGGTGTTAGTAAAATCAAGGTATCATGTATCCAAGCTCAACATAAACCCTTGGTCTTTAACCAAAAGCTCTCCTCCTTTTTCTTCTTAAAAACCCACGAGCCACAAGCTCATCACATATCTCACTTACAAAAAAAAACTCACCAAAAACCTCTAAGTGTATGCAAAGTTTAGCCTTGGAAGCTTGGTTTTCTCTTGGTTTGGCTCTAGCTCACTTTGACACATACTCCTTCACACCCTCTTCGAAGGGAAACTAAGGTTACTTGAAAACACTCAAAGGGAAACTAAGGTTACTTGAAAACGAGCATAAGGGTTTTAGAAGCAAGGTAATCGGGTTCACTTTGGAAAGCATATCGGGTTCACTTTGGAAAGCATATCGGGTTTCTTTCTCATCCTTGTCCGTGCGTATTCTTCCCCACCATTCTTGGTGTCGTAAGTATTCTTCTTCTTTTTCCGTATGTAGGACGATGTAGTTTCTTAACCATTTATAACACATCGATTCATTGTCACGACACTTGTACACGATCTCGTTATAAAAAGCTACGTTGTCAACCCATTTTGAAACTAACTATATTTCGAGACTAACTACAAACAAATGTAATACTTACATTTCGAAACTAACTACATTTCGAAACTAACTATTAAACTTGAGTGGATGGAAAACTCGTTTTGTTGTCAACCTATTTCGAAACTAACTATAAACGCAAATGTAAGGCTTAGATTGTTTCCTTGGTACACTCGGCATCATTGTTAAAAATCACCGGACAAAAGAAAACGCATTGCATAAGCATGCAAAACTGTCGAACATGGCTTACTGAGAAGAAATACATATCAAGCATGAAACAGTCGAAATACCCATTAAATAGATTTACACTGTGAAACCTAACACAAAAAGGCCCTTGGCTCAGTTGGTGGGAGCGCTGGTGGTTAACTGGGGAGGTTGTGAGTTCGAATCTGCCTCATGGCAGTTACCCATTTTTTTTGTTATATTTGTAACTTGCGTATTTTGACAAATCCAGTCCCCCGACTTCGCACCTCTTGTCATTTTCCTTAAAATCTTTTATAAGCCTTGTAAACTCATATTGATATCTAAGATTTCAACCCTCGACTTTGAACCACTTGACACATTTCTTAAAATCCTTATAAAGTTTGAAACTTATATAAATCTTTACAACTTTGATCCCTCCAAGTTCTACACATAACGCTTCCCATCCTAAGAACTTATATAAGATAATAAATTTATATTTTCTACGAGTCTTCGTCACATAAATATAATTGGTACATATTTCTATTTGACAACCACATTTGCATAAACTAGAAAATATTATACTTTTCTAAATATAATATTTTCCCACAACTTAGATAAATATATATGGTACATATATCTATACTTTTCAAAACTAAACAAAAATCAAATAAATACAAGTTGATTTGTAATTATTTCCACTTTAATAAATATACTCGAGCCAACTCTTATACGAATGTTTCGTAAACTGTCCCACTCACTTTTCCAAGAGCCAAAGACTTATAAGCATTTCGAAACTTATTTAAACTTAACCATTGCCAACACAAGCAACAATAAACACAAACTCTTGAAAATACTTCAACCGTTTTCAATACATTAAATCATGGATAAAAACAATAAACTAAGACTTGCCATGCTAATTATAGGTCGCGTGACGGTACTTCGTGCTCATACTACTTGACTTTACACTACTCGGATACTATTTGCAAAGGTGAGTTCATAGCCTCGCCTTTACTTATTTCTTTCAAACCCCGCGAGGGAGATGCATGCTATAAACTAGAACACAAGTCTTTTCTTAAACTGTATGCTTACCTGATCATTATTATTATAGCCTAAGTTACCTGCCATAAGTCCCTTACATCATGAACCATTAATCACTTGCTAGTGAACGCGAATATTGTGGATAGTACTATGGGAATTAACGACCCCGACTCGGTTATCGGAAATAACCGGGGAGCACTATATTTGGTTAACTATGGAATTGGCAATTCCATCTCTGAGGGCAATATTATTACTTACACCAGTAATTAGGTGTATGCAGTTAGTTTGGTGTCATGAGCTTAGCGCATAATAATAATCTATGTTTTCCATGGTGATTGTATTCGAAGCAATTATCATCTCTTACTTGTGTTCAACCATTTATTTAAACCTATGAATATCACTCAACTTTTGTTGACTTTTTAAGCATGTTCATCTCAGGTACTAATTAGAATATCATGAAGGCGTGGAGCAGATGTCGTGGGACACTTGAAGTGGTGTTGTTTTCAATTAAAGTTATCATTTCGTAAATATTTAAACTATCTTTTGTGTAACTTCAAAACATGTGGTATTCCCTTTTGTGTTTCCAAAACGCTGAGTTCTATGAAATGGTAACTACTTTTTATTAAAACGTCTCTTTAGAGCCGTTTTCTATAACTTATGACTATGATCCTCTAAGTAATACCCCAAATAGTCTTCCGCTGTCACATTGTGATTTTGGGGGTGTTACAGATTGGCATCAGAGCCTAGGTTATTGAGAACCAACTTGTATTTTCAAAACAAATTGGACTATAACCACGCTTTTCAAATGGACCGTTTTACACCACCACTTCACGTCCTCCGCGCTTACTTCGTACCGATAACATGTAGGAGATTCACATTAGCAGATACTACATGACTAGTAAAACTTTGCATGATAAAAACTTATAATGCTAGCTTTCATTTGGTTAGGCATTTAGATTTACGTGGCAGATTATGCGCGACTAACTAAATCTTATTTACTGCATGGCTTTATTTACTTATAAGTGCATGTTTCTTTTGGGTTGTTACAGTACCATGTCGTCCGCTACTCACCCTATCGACCTGACCGCCGACACCGAGATGGAGGATGCTATGTCTTCTGCCTCTACTCCCACGGCACCGGCTCTCGTTGCACCTATGTCCTCTGAGACTGAGCCCTTCGAGGAGGGGGAAGTCGTCGTCACCCCACCTGCTTTGACCATACCTGAGCGTTTGCCCGTCTTTGGTCCCCCCACTTATGACAGATATTTGGAGTCACAGCAGTGGCTATCACCCTCTGATGTTATGTCCCAGACACACTCATCCACTGATTCCGTATCTTCTATCTCTTGCCCATACCACTGCCTATCCGCCGAAGGCGAAGGCGAGCTAGGGTTCTCAAACCCTACGAGCCCGCGCCGTTTGGCCAGCCATTCCGTTACCGAAAGAAGGGTGCTACCTTTATACATACCGCTCGGAAACGAGTAAAGGCACCCATCACTTTTGTTCCACCATCTGACATACCATCATCCTCTGCTTTTCCACCATCAGCTGCACCTGCACCACCACTCATACCTGTTTCACCACTACCACCACCTACCACATTCATTTATCAGACCACCACTGTACCGGTTTCATCCTCATCCCGTGCACCATCACCCTTGGTGACGCACACTGAGCCGGTGACATCTCTTGGGAAGAGAGCCCGTCTCTCACCCACACATTCGGACCCATATTACCAGGCTATGTTTGGTACCTCTGAGCGGAGAGCCCGTAGGAGGGTCGATGCTAGACGTTGGTCATACATGATGCTGCTCATTAGTCGATGGAGGTCGGAGGAGGTTGCACCTAGCGCCGTGGAGCTTGGGGAGCATCGGTTTGCTGCTGCTGAGACTCTTCCGGTTACGGGAGAACCCCTTCATCATACCATTCCATTGATAGCTGCCCGAGTTCTGCGATTTGAGGATCAGCTCGAGGATGTTGTGGCATTCGTTGATGAGGTTCAGTTGGTACGTATCGAGAACATTGAAGATGAGGTTGGAGAGCTCCTTAAAGGGAGGAGTACGATGGAGAGAGAGCTTGATAGGATTGGTGCCCAGAGTGAGAGAGCTAGTGGAGCAGTTACAGTGTTGGAGAGGAGGATGGAGTCAGATAGATTAGGACTGCTGGACAGAGCTGAGATGTTGGAGGGGGTTGTGCGACGACAGTCGGAGAGGATGACTATCATGGAGACTCGTGCTACTGCTTTGGAGCAGAGATTGGAGGCACGAGATAGAGAGGTGGATGAGCTGGCAGAGCTAGTCCGTGACCTACAGCGCCGATTGAAGAGCACACCTGACAGCCTCTAGAGTGGTGATTCATCTATTTAGTTTTCTGGTACCTTAGCCTGCCGCATGTGGCACTAATAAAGGCATTGTATTCGAATGTTTTGTAAACTATCGAACAAGCTATTTATGCGACATTGTATGGTTTTGTATCACTATGTATGGATGATAGGCCTATGACATTATGGTTGTCGTTTCTTTATGTTCGTATGTATGGTGATCTTTCTTATTTATCGGTTTGTGTGAATCGAAGTGATCATTTATATATATATTCTCTTGTGTGGTTCTAACATGTTACGATTCTTCTTATGATGATTATACTCTATTGATATAATGTGATGATCTTGACTATTATGAAATCATTTTTTTTATAATAATTCACAATTATGTTGAATGATTCTAAAATCTGAGTGTATGTCTTTAGAAAAATGGCAAGAACAAGAACTACCTCTACCTCTACTGAAACTCCCGAGATGACCCCTGAAGCAATTCGGAGGCTGGTTACTAATGAAATCGGTGCTGCTTTTGCTGCAAGACCTACTGAGGCAGCTCGAGCAAATGAAGCCACAAATCAAGCCAACCGGAATGAAGCTGTGGTAAATCGCAAATGTGGATACAAGGAGTTCATGAATTGCAAACCTACTTTCTTCAAAGGAACTGAAGGCGCAGTTGGCCTTATTCATTGGTTCGAAAGATCTGAAACTGTGTTTCTTCTAAGTGATTGCTCAGAAGATTGCAAGGTGAAATTTGCTACTGGTACTCTGCTGGAAGATGCATTGTCTTGGTGGAAGGCTCATGCCCAACCTATTGGCATGGAAGAAGCCTACAAAACCACTTGGACTGAACTAAAGCAATTGATGATGAAGCAATACTATCCAAGGACCGAGATCAAGAAACTTGAAGATGAATTCTATCATCTGACTACTAAGGGCAATGATCTCAAAACCTACTTCAAGTGCTTCCAAGAATTGAAAGGTCTATGCCCATCCATGGTTTCTGACGAAATTAAGTTGTTGGAAAATCTCATTGGGGGATTACCCCGAAGCATTGAGGGCAATGTTACTGCATCAAAACCCAAAACCGTGGAAGAAGTGATCACAATTTCCTACCAACTCATGGACCAAGTCTTGAAACATGGATCCGTGCAAGGCAACAATGACAACAAGAGGAAATTTGATGACCGCCGAGGCAACACTTCAAACAACTTCCATCACAACAACTCTTTCCATCACAACAATAACCGTAACAACAACAACCAAGGCCGCAACAATCACAACCAACACCGCAACAACAATCCCAACCCATACCACCAGAACCGAAACAACCACCACAATCAACAAAACCGTAGGCAAGAAGTTGTGAGGGCTTATGCCGCTACACCCGCCACTGGAAGAGGCTATGCTGGACCACACCCTTTGTGCACTCGATGCAACCTGCATCATGTGGGACGTTGTACTATTAAGTGTGGGAAGTGTAACAAAGTGGGCCATACCCACAAGGATTGCCGAAGCCCTGCTACTGGAAGTAACCTCCAACCCATGGGGATAACTTGCTTTGGATGTGGAGAAGCTGGGCATGTCAAGAGTAGATGCCCAAAACTGTACGGGAACAACAACAACAACAATAACAACAACAACCCTGCTAGAGCAAGAGCTTATGTGCTAGGAGATGGAGATGCACAAGAAAACCCGGACGTCGTTACGGGTACGTTTTCACTCAATCATCATTTAGCTAAGGTGTTATTTGATTCTGGAGCCGACAAAAGCTTTGTGTCTTCTAAGTTTGCACCTTTACTAAAAGTCACCTCAACCGTCCTAGATACCACATATGAAGTAGAGCTAGCCGATGGAAAAATAGTAGGAACTAACACTATCCTTCGAGGTTGCAACCTATCTTTATCAAACCACCCGTTCGATATAGACCTTATGCCTATCCAACTTGGTAGCTTCGATGCTGTCATTGGCATGGATTGGCTATCCAAGAATCGTGCAAGAATCATCTGTGACGAGAAAGTCATTCACCTTCCTCTCAATGGCAAAACTCTAATCATTCGGGGTGATCGTAGTAAAACCCGGTTGAATATCATCTCGTGCGTCAAAACTGCAAAGTACATAGAAAAAGGATGCCACATTTTTCTAGCACAAGTAACGGAGAAGAAGAAAGCGGATGAGAAACAACTAGAAGACGTCCCCGTGGCTAGGGACTTTCCCGAAGTATTTCCTGAAGACTTGCCTGGTCTTCCTCCGGTCCGACAAGTAGAATTCCAAATCGAGCTAGTGCCGGGAGCGGCACCCGTGGCACGAGCACCTTATAGATTGGCACCCTCTGAACTACAAGAATTGTCTGACCAACTTCAAGAATTGTCCGAAAAAGGATTCATTCGACCGAGTTCTTCGCCTTGGGGAGCTCCGGTCTTATTTGTCAAAAAGAAGGACGGATCTTTTCGTATGTGTATCGATTACCGTGAGCTGAACAAGCTAACGGTAAAGAACCGATATCCATTGCCTAGAATTGATGATTTGTTTGACCAACTACAAGGGTCAAGCGTCTACTCCAAGATTGATCTGAGATCTGGGTATCACCAACTGAGAGTTAGAGAAGGAGATATTCCAAAAACTGCTTTCCGAACACGATATGGCCACTATGAGTTCCAAGTGATGCCATTTGGTTTGACAAATGCACCGGCGGTATTTATGGACCTGATGAACCGAGTGTGTAAACCTTACTTGGACAAATTTGTGATTGTGTTCATTGACGACATTCTCATTTACTCCCGCAACAAGGAAGAGCATGCAGAACACTTGAAAGCCATTTTAGAGCTACTCAAGAAAGAAGAACTGTATGCTAAGTTTTCAAAGTGCGACTTCTGGATTCAAAAAGTTCAATTCCTTGGTCACGTGATAGATAGTAATGGTCTTCATGTTGATCCTTCAAAAATCAAAGCTGTCAAAGATTGGTCATCCCCTACTACCCCTACCGAGATACGCCAATTTTTAGGTCTTGCGGGTTATTATCGAAGATTTATCGAAGGATTCTCGAAAATCGCTAAACCTCTAACGGAGTTAACCCAGAAAAAGAAGAATTTTGACTGGGGTGAGGAACAAGAGTTAGTATTTCAACTCTTGAAACAAAAGCTTTGCGAAGCCCCTATCTTAGCCTTACCCGATGGAGTGGAAGATTTTGTGGTCTACTGTGATGCATCACACCTAGGGTTAGGTGCGGTATTGATGCAAAGAAACAAAGTGATCGCCTATGCTTCGCGACAACTCAAAACTCACGAAAAGAACTACACTACCCATGACTTGGAATTAGGAGCCGTGGTTTTCGCTCTCAAAATATGGAGACATTACCTATATGGGACCAAGTGTACGGTGTTCACCGACCATAAAAGTCTCCAACACATTCTCGATCAAAAGGAGTTGAACATGCGACAACGCCGATGGCTAGAATTGCTTAGTGATTACGACTGTGAAATCCGTTATCACCCGGGAAAAGCGAATGTCGTAGCTGATGCTCTTAGTCGAAAGGATCGACCTAAACCTCTTCGAGTAAGATCCTTGGGAATGACAATTAAGTCACCCTTCCATAAAAAATCCTTGAAGCTCAAGCTGAAGCTCTCAAACCTGAAAACCGTCCCAACGAGAGAATCTTTGGAATGCCGGAAAACGAGAACGGTTTTGTGCAAAGATCGGATGGAACCCTATGTTTTGGCGATAGAAGTTGGATACCACTTTGTGGAGGAATACGGGAACTCATAATGCATGAGTCTCACAAGTCTAAATATTCCATTCACCCGGGATCCGACAAAATGTACCAAGATCTCAAGAAGCTTTATTGGTGGCCAAACATGAAAGCTGAAATTGCAACGTACGTTGGAAAATGTCTCACCTGTTCTCGAGTCAAAGCCGAATGTCAAAAACCTTCCGGATTGTTAACTCAACCTGAACTCCCAGTTTGGAAGTGGGAGAGAATTACTATGGACTTCATAACCAAACTACCTAAGACTGCTAGAGGTTACGACACCAATTGGGTCATCATTGATCGCCTTACCAAATCCGCTCATTTCTTACCCATCAAGGAAAATGATGAAATGGAAACCCTTGCTCAACTATACCTGAAGGAAATTGTATCTCGTCATGGAGTACCAATTTCCATCATTTCTGATCGTGACAGTCGTTTTACTTCACACTTCTGGAAATCTCTTCAAAAGGCTTTAGGTACTCGTTTGGATATGAGTACCGCATATCATCCTCAAACCGATGGCCAAAGTGAAAGGACTATCCAAACCTTGGAAGACATGCTTCGAGCTTGCGTGATCGACTTTGGGGAAGGTTGGGATAAACACTTACCGTTGGCAGAATTCTCCTACAACAATAGTTACCATACGAGCATCAAGGCAGCTCCATTCGAGGCACTTTATGGTCGAAAGTGTCGATCACCTGTTTGTTGGGCCGAGGTTGGAGATGCCCAACTCACTGGACCTGAGCTTGTCCAAGAAACAACCGAGAAGATTGTACAAATTCGTCAACGACTTCAAGCTGCTAGAGATCGACAAAAGAGTTACGCCGATGTTAGAAGGAAGCCCATGGAATTCCAAGTTGGTGATCGAGTTATGCTGAAAGTATCACCTTGGAAAGGAAAAGTTCGATTCGGAAAACGAGGAAAGTTACACCCTCGATACATTGGCCCTTTCAAAATTCTCGAAAGAATTGGCCCGGTTGCTTACAAGCTAGATCTCCCGGAAGAACTTAGTAGAGTACACCCTACCTTTCATGTCTCAAATCTGAAGAAATGATTGTCGGATGAATCTCTTGTCGTTTCACTAAAAGAGATTAAACTCGATGACAAGCTCAACTTTGTCAAAGAACCAATTGAAATCATGGATAGGGAAGTCAAGCGACTTAAGCAAAGTCGCATCCCTATTGTCAAGGTTAGATGGAACTCCAAGAGAGGACCGGAGTACACGTGGGAGCGCGAAGACACCATGCGTGTTAAGTACCCACATCTCTTTGCAAATTCAACTCCGACAACCACCGTAAACTAAAATTCCGCGGACGGAATTCTCTTAAGGGGTTGGTACTGTAGCCACCTGTAAAATTTCACTATCATCAACCTTCATATTAATAAACTAGATTCAAGGTAGATTGGAACTGTTATCCCTACGCTGAAACGAATTCAGCGAACTGAAGGGATAGGTACTAAAGTTAACCAAGAAACTGTTTCAACTCGAACAGTAGCTCAAATTAGAGAAAATCACTTTGCTGTTCTCTAAGTAGGCTGTTAGTAAAGAAGTCTAAACTCTGTACTTTCCATCCCACATGAGATGATTCAAGAAGGCCCTCTAGATCGAACATTCGTTGGCCCGGTTAAGAAAGCTCTTAAAACTTTCCCGGTTACATAGCTCCCACATTGAAAGGAGCAAAAGGCTTAGCTTGAAAAGGAAAGGTTCCACTATGAAAGTCGTATTGAGCTAGTGGTTGAACCTTAAGGTACCCGAAGGAAGATTGTAGCCGCATTGAGAAAACAGCTAGAGATCGTCGAACTTCAGCAACTGCTTAAACATGTTAGAAGAGCCAACAAAGAACCTGTTCGAGTCCAGGTCACTCAACCCGTAGAGGTTGG
>BPTQ01000005.1:196995624-197106705 GCA_019973895.1 Chrysanthemum seticuspe | reverse complement strand
GGGTTAGTACAGAACATTAGGAAGAAGGGTAAATACTATTTGTATCCTAGGTTTGTTCAACTGCTTGTGGAACATCAAATAGTGGAACCTGTTGAACATGATATATGCTTCCTAGAGTTTTTGCACATATGAGGAATCAGCCACAGAATGTTGTCATTAGAGATGTTCCTTTATTTCCTCACATGTTTACTTTGCCTACTGATTCTGAGTTTAATGAAGGTCTTGCATCATGGACTAGGAGAACACAGGGCACTAAGCTTCCTCAGGCTAGTGTTAGTGGTATGGTTAATGAGGCTGTCACATGGAGTGGAGGTGACATGATTGGAAGGGCTTCCACTACTGATTCATGCTTTGATGCTGGTCAGGATAGTGGAAACATCAATAAGACCCAACCATTGGCAACTCCTAATGTGGAGAGTTCTTTGGAACTTCACACAGGTGGAGGAATCCCTAGCCAACTGGCTGCTACAGGGTACATAGATGATCAGGCTAGGTCTGGTGCTATGTCTTCTATATCCAAGGATTCACCTCTCGGAGCAGTTAACACAGCTCGAAGTGATGAGGATAGATTGGAACCTGACATTGAATTGACGGTTAATGACTTTGTACATGATGAATTTTCCAATGAACCACCTCTCGGACCAGTTCACACAGTCGAAGTGGGGAGGATATTCTTGAACGTTTAAATGAATTGACGGCTACGTGTGCCAAAATGGAAAATACAATTTCTGGTCTATAGGAGTTATCTGTGTTTCAGGGTAAGGATATTCGGAGGTTGAAGCATAGAGTATTGGTTTTGGAGAAAGTGAAAAGACCTGGAGTTGCTGTTTTGAAAGCTATGAGAAGAAAGAAAAAGAAGGTGGACTCCTCTACTGCTCTGAATGTGAATGATGTATCCAAACAGGGGATGAGTGATGGCATGAATTCAGGGGAGGCTGTGGATGTATCTGTTAGTGTACCTATGGAAGAAGATATTGATAGTGGAGATCAAGATTTTTTGGTTTCTGATAAAGATGGGAATGAGGTTGTTCTTGAAAAAATTGAAGAATGTTGAAATAGTGCAGAACACAACAACTGATAGTATACCTGAAACCATGGTTAGTACTTTTGTAACCACTGATGCAGTTTCAGACTTGGCTATTGTTCCTACTACTGTCACACCCACTGCTATCATAACCACTTCCACTGTTGTCACAACTCTCTCTATATTACCACCTAAGCCTAAAGAAGTAGAGAAAGAAGCTGCAAGTACATTGATTAATCTGAGCAAAACATCATCTATTTCTACACCAATCATTGCACCTGTTTTATCTGTTCAATTTACTGCAACCAAACCTAAAGGAAAAGGTTTAGTTATTGGTGAACCTTTGAAGAAGAAAGTGGTTCAATCTGATGTTGGAAAAGGTAAAGAGGTAGTGCTGAAGTGTAAAAATAAAGCAGAACAAGAGGCTTATGATGCAGAGTATGGAAGAAACTTGTTGGCTGAAGACCAAGCAGCTTTGGATAAAAGAAAGAAAGAAGAGGAGGAAGCTAGTGAGAAATGGTTAGCTATATGTTATGTCTCACAAAACTATCTTCAAGCTTCTTTACAAATACTTGATGAGTTTACTGCACAAGAATGGAAATTGTTGGATGATGAGGAGAAAGCTAGACTTGTAACGCCCCGACCCGACAAGGGCAAAGGAATCACAAGTAATGGTGTCATATCAAAGCAAACATAAATAACCCAAAAGAAATCTCAACAAAAATATTGAAATAATCCAAATCAAAAGACTTCAATACATTGGTCCCAGCGGATAATAAACTCCAAAAGAAAAGTCTAAAATATAAAGTCTAAATGGTATCATAAGATCAAAGCTAAAATCTCTAAGGTAAGTCCACTCAGCACTCATCCCAAAGCAATACCCAGCTCCAATGCTTAGATACCTGCCGCGAAAGAAAAGAAATGCGGCTGAGCTTCAAAAGCCCAGTGAACAGATATACAAGCAAAACGAATACGAAACAAGAACGAATACGAAATAAAATGAAAGAAAGATAGTGAAATCATAATCATTTCAAAAGATAAATCAGGATATAAGAATAGGTTTTTATAGCTAACTACCTCGAGCCCATACACATATGCCATATCATAAACATATCATAAACACATAAGGCAACATTTTGTAGGGGAGACCTACCAGAGTTATGAAGGACGTGCATGCACGCAGCATCAATCATCAAACACATATAACATAAACATATAATATATAGCATATAACAGATCTAGGATGCACCCATACGCCCCACAAACATACATGAATAATATAACATAAATTGAGCTCATACAAATATCAGATAAGGGACGTGGCAGAACTTCACTCTACTGCCCTAGAGTCATGTCAGAAGTGCATTTACTGACATGGACATGGAACCCCCATGACTAGTTAATAATTGGCTCGGGTGTCAAACTATCTTAGGTCAAATAAGAATGTCATAACTGACATAGATCATATTTTATCAAATGTTTAGTCATGTTTTCAAAATCAAAGGTTTTATGATTCAAAAATCAAAGTTCAGATAAGCAATAGCTCAAATAAACACATTAGGGTTCATAGCAAAGGCTTAGGAAATCCTAATATGAAAGCGAAAAGAAAACATTATACGAAACCTTTACTGAAAAGGTCAGAATATCTGTACCTTATTCCAAAGCAAATGATCGAAAAGAATACACAGGGAAAGCAAAGAATTACTCCTTCTTCACAGAACTTATATACATTAACGGTCGTATATATTATTAATGATTCCATAATCGTCAAAATGATCTTTTAATATTTTAGGATTAGGGTTCATATGTCATTTATTAAAGTTTAGGGTTACATGAGAAAATAGTTTACGTCTTAACTTACACATAAAATAATGATTTAGTATATTTAGCTTCAAAACCCTAATCAACTCTCATCTATAATTTAGGGTTTCTATTCTTTAATATCTCATTGATATGCATTATCTTACATGTTACGTCTTTTAATGACTCATTACTTAACCTAACACGTCATCAAAATAATCTTTCCTTTTATGTTTTACCATATACGTTTTATGATTTTATGTGACATACAAGTTACTTATTACTCGTATTAATTACACACGCATATGAGACACGATTTACAACTATTAGGGTTTAGCATACCTTATTAGATTAACATGTCAAAACTAGGGTTTACGTTTACATAACCTTTACTTAATTAATGCACCTTCAAAACTTATGCATGGTTCGGTTCAAATTAGGGTTTTCGGCTATTAGGTTTTGCACAAGTATTAACTCATCTTCTTACTTTACTTATTCAAGTTATCAAGTTTATACCTTATTTGAATGTCAAACATGTTTCGGTCCATATACATATGGTTTGGCTTTTATTAAATCGAAACAAACATAACCCGATTCAATATTACATATTACGTACATCACTCTTAAATACTTGCAAGGTTTATTTACTAGGGTTTCTTGTGTTTGGTTTCATTCGGTTCGGTACAAAAGAAAAAGAAACAAAATCGCCAAAACACAACATATAACAATATACAAACGCAAGGTACATCAAACAAAGACGAGAATAAGTTATACCTTGACTTGGTTGAGCAAAAATCTCGACACCAAGGGTGTTTGTTTATTCGGCCGAGCAAAGAAGAAAAGAAAAAGAGAGCAACAATAAAACTAGGGTTTCACTTTTGTGATTTATGTGTTGTATATATAGTAGTAGTATTTGAGTTAGACTAGGAAATCACTTGGGTTTCGGTTTGGCCCAACCGAATCACAACCCAAACGCACACCATATGGCTTTCGGCCTTAGTCCACACGAAACAAAAGAAACGCGACCCAAATCATATACGTAACGTTAAATCTTTGTCGTACCAAAATCGATCACGTAATATATTTTTATTAGGTTTTAATTATTCACAAGTTAACCTTTAATTTCATTAATTGTTACAAATATATTTTACGTATTTTATAAATTTTAGTTCCAAGGGTATTTTAGTCTTTAGTTAGATTTTAGATTTTCAGGTTTTACAAGACTAATGAATGGATGGGCAAGGAATGTGAGCAAAACAAAGAAACAGGTTATAAGAAAGAAACCTCCTACTATGGCTCAGATGAAGAATGTATTGATGAAGATTATTAAGAATTCAGGCATATATGTTTCTGATAATCTCAGTAGGTGCTCATTTGAAAGAATTTTGGAAATTTATGAGAGATGTATGAGGATTAATAAAGATGATTTCTGTCCGATGAATGCTAAAAAGGAAGAAGAGTGGATTAAAAAGGATGATGAATGGATTCAAAGTAAAAGAAAGAGAAAATCTGAGGTTCAGGAGACATCTGATTCTAAAAGATTGAAAGTTGTTGCAGATGAAAATCAAATTATTTCTTATGAGTTTAAGCATTTAGTTGGAAGTGAAGGAGTTTGGAAAATTCAAAGACTCAACAATGAAGTTTCTGAGTATAATAAATTTTCACAAATGCTTCAGTATTTTGATAGAGATGATTTGATGAATCTTTGGATACTTTACAAGAATAAATTTGGTGAAGTACATCCAAATGATTATCATGAGAGGCTGGTTTATCATAATTTGAAGATTCTATTTGAACCTACTCATGATGAACCTGAATGGCAAGGACTCTACAATGGTCAAGTTACTAGATGGTTTTTATATCAAACTTGTGGAGTTCATGTTTTAACTATTTCTGGAAAGGTTATTCATATGCTTGTAGAAGGTGATTATCCTCAACTGAATAAGCATCCAGGAATAATTGCTCAGATGTTGAAGCCTGGTTGTATCAAGATGTTAGTATCTTATGATGGTCAAGCTTACGATTTGTTGATGAAGTATGAGAAGATACTTAAGGCTAGCAAGTATTTGGCTACATCCTCCAATTCAGATGTTTTGAGCTTAAAGAAAACTTGAAGAATTCTGTTGGAATTTATCAAGTTTAGGGGAGGATTGTTGGGTTTTAGGTTCCTTGCATCAAGAATTACTCTAAGTACTGGAACCATGGACAGGTTGGATATAACCACGGACAGAAGAGTGTAACCACAGATGAAGACAACCACGGCTAGTAGTATTGTGTAACCACGGATACTATATTGTAACCACTGCTAGTCTTGTATAGCCGGTTAGTTTATTGTATTAGATAAATACGGAAAAGATATTTATCTTGTAGGTTACGTATTGTATATTGTATAGGACTCCTTAGCTTATAAAAGGAGGTCCTAGGTTAGGTTAGATATACGTATGTTTTTATATCTAAAGTCGATACACTTCAAGGTTGCAAAACCCTAATACTGTAAGAGTATTCGTATTAGTAAATAATATTGAGGTGTTGAATGTTTATTGTTCTTCTTCTTAAGATTAACTATTAAATTCCACGTAATACTTGATAAGCTTTTGTTACAAGTCAGTTTCTATATTAGATCGTTTGCTCAACTGGGATCAACACATAATATCAAGCCTAGAGGCTAAGAGATACATCAAAGATCCAATCATGGATCTATACAATATGACATCCACATCAGCAGCCTGCTCATCTTTTGTTAAGGGCACCCTGGGCTCCATGGGTGTGACAACAGATTTCACATTTACGAGATCAAATTTTTTCAACATATCTGCAACATACTTGTCCTGAGAGATTAATAACCCATCTGAATTCTGTTTGACATGTAGTTCTAGAAAGAAGGTGAGCTCTCCCATAGAGCTCATCTGGAATCTACCTTTCATTAAAGTCTCAAAATCTTCACACCAAGATTTTCTTGTAGAGCCAAAAATGATGTCATCAATATACACCTGCACAAGCATGATATCCTTCCTATCCTTTTTAATGAATAGGGTCTTGTCAGTTGTGCCCCTTCTGTAGCCATTTTACTCAAGGAAGGTGGAGAGTGTAGCATACCAAGCTTTGGGAGCTTGATGAAGTCCATACAATGCTTTGATGACTTTATAAACCCTCATAGGATGATCTGGATCAACAAAACCAGGAGGTTGAGCAACATAAACCTCCTAATCAATAGTGCCATATAGAAATGCAATCTTAACAACCATTTGATAGACTATAAACCCCATATATGATGCATAGGCAAAAAATAACCTGATGGCTTCAATTCTAGCCACAGGAGCAAAAACCACATCATAGTCTATCCCTTCCTCTTGTCTATACCCTTGTGCCACCAATCTAGCCTTATTTCTAACAACCACACCTCTTTCATCATTCTTATTTCTGAAGACCCACTTTGTACCTATTACCTTAGCTCCATCAGGTTGATCTACAAGAACCCATACCTTCTGTAATTCAAATTGCAATAACTCTTCTTTCATGGCCTCTATCCAACTCTCACCAATTAAAGCTTTAGCAACAATCAAGGGTACTTCTTGAGATAAGAATCAAGCAAACATACAATGCTGATAATCTTTGTGGTTGTTTCTTCATTGCTTTTGAACATGACCAATTAGTGCATGAGTTCCAGAAAATTTTTGAACTTTACTCCTTGTTTGAACAACTGATGTAGGATCACCAATTATATTGGCTTTAGGATGATCTTTGTGAATCCTAAGAGTAGGAGTGGGACTGACAGTAATTTCAAGAGGCAAATTATTGAAGTCAGTTACCACTCCAGTTTCATCATAAGAAGCTTCCTCAAAAATTCCTTCAGTAGGCTGATCATAAACACTCAGTTTTGGCATTGCTGATTCATAGGAATCATCATCAACATTGCCAGGTTTAGCAGATGCATTACCAGTATTATTGAAGTTAGTATTGGTGGGCACAACATTAGGTACTGGTGAATTTGACTTGCCAGAAGTAACAACTCCATTACCAGTATTAATATTGGTAGCCTTGAAAGTATGTTCTGGTCCCAGATGCTTTACAGCAATAGCATCTAAATTTCTTATGAACGCCAGAATGGCGTCTGAATCACCAAATGGGATGCTTTGCTTGACTGTTGTAGACATAACCATTTGCTCTTCTTCCTCCACAGAAGCTTAAGATTCAATACCTGCAGTGTTAGTGTCTTTAGAACACCTTGCATTTCTGTTAGCTTGATTGTCCGGAGACTGATAAGGTTTTAAAATGTACCTTTTTGAGGGGTCGTTTAAGCCCTTATTTGATCACTTTTGTATCCGTTATTATTTAATATCGTTCCTTTTCACTTTTTAGGTCTCTTGAAGGCAAATTACTGTAATGGCACTTATTTGGACGAAAAGGCGCGGATATACGAAGAAAATGGCCAAAGTCTAGAATCGAGATACTCAAGCTGCTGAAATACAAGGTGACGGCGTCACTGCTTAACTGCGACGCCGTCGGAGCATTTTGTGACGGCACAGAAGCCAAATTTCTTATTTTCAAGTGACGGTGTCAGGCTTTAAAAGAGTGGGCCGTCGCAACTCAGACGACCTAGATTTGATCAAGACGGCGTCATAAGCTGAAGAGGACGGCGTCACAAGCACAAGGTGACGCCGTCGCAAGATTAACGTGGCCAAGACGAAACCCTAATGACGGCGACCCGACGGCGTCACAAATCATAAGGTGACGCCGTCGCATATGTAATCTTATATATAGAATCCGAATTTTTCAGTATTAGTGTGTAGTCTTTTGGAGTAAAAACCTAAACCGAACCAAGGCTGTCTTGTACAGTATTTTAGGGTTCCAAACCCTATCTTACACCAAGATAAGTGTTTTACTTCATTAATTCAATTATGTCTTTGATTATTTGTGTGTATGCTTGCATGTTCTCCATGTCCGACTAATTTTCTTGTGTGTTTGCTTAGGGAATATGAAACTTAATTATTAAATATTGATTGGTTGCCTCTTATCTTAATTGATTAATGAGCTAGTAATGCGATAGGTCATTCGTTGTGTAATTAATGCTTGATTAATCTTTGTGAACCTTAGGCTATAGCACTTAGAGCGGTTGTAGGCTAAATCATCCAAAGAGGGCCTTAGAGTTAGAGTTTATAATCCCTAGAGGGTTTTGTAGACGAGACCCTTTGGTAAGTTCAAAGAGTTAGGGATAAACGCATTCCCTACGACTTTAGACACACAACGCGGTTAAGAATAAGGACGTGACAATTCAAACATCAATAGGAGATAATTAAGGAGTAATAAAACCTAAGTGAACACATCTTTAAACTATCATACGAGCACACAATAATTAGACATAGACTACATGCACCTTAGATTAGATAATTAGATAAGTAGGGTAATCGGTAGAAATACCAACCCCCAAATCCAAACCCCAAGATTCGTACCTTTCCATTTCCTAAAAAAACTTAAAAAAGGATAAAAAAATAATCTTCCTCAACCCCAACCTTAGCGTAGTAACTTCTCACTAGCATTCCTATTCCCCTAGAGAACGATATCAATACCCGTGGCTTACCCTAATACTACACTACAACGATTAGGTTCACTGCCTAGGGTGTTATAAAACTTGCTCGAAGAAAAGGAAGTTCCTTTGACCCCGAACGACGCGTGTAGCGTTATCAAGTTTTTGGCGCCGCTGTCGGGGAATAGAATAGCTAGTTAGTAGTCCACCTCGTTTAGGTTTCTTTGCTTGATACCTATCAAGTAAATTTTTCTCAATTTTTAGCTTTCTCGTAGTCTATCCCCCTTCTTCGTGACCTTAGTTCGTAACCCCATCACTTTTCATCATGGAAGGTGATAACCAAGCACCATTAATCAACCTACCACCAAATGACCCGCAAAGTGCCCGTACTCTTGGTGAATACTCGAGACCAAGCCACCTAGGCTATAGGAAGACCATTGAGCTTCCTGACCAAGCCCAAACTACGGCCCTGCAATCTGACACCATCCGGTTGGTGCAAAACGGATGTGCATTCCATGGACTTCGTTCCGAAGATCCAAATCAGCATCTAAGGGATTTCCTTAAAATTGTCGATTCCATCGACCTTGATGCTACTACTCGGGAGACCATGCGCCTACGTCTCTTCCAATTCTCTCTATGGGACCAAGCTAGTAATTGGCTTGAGCGACTTCCCGCCGGCTCCATCTCAGGTTAGGATGATCTCACCTCTCGCTTCCTTGCTCAATTTTTCCCACCGGGGAGAACCACTAAACTTAGGAATGACATCTTGATGTTCCAACAACGTCAAGGTGAATCTCTCTACGAAGCATGGACTCGATTCAAGGACTTACTTCATAAAGTCCCTCATCACGGCATTGATCTTTGGCTTCAAGTCCAAATCTTTTATGATCATGTCAACTTCCCCATAAAGCGATCCATTGACCAAGCGGCCGGTGGAAAACTTAGTGATCTCACCGCGGAAGAATCATGGGGTATAATAGAGGACCTTGCTCTCTATGACAACGAAAGTTGGAATGACCCCCGTGAGTTGCCCAAAACCGTTAAGGCAATCTCCTTGCCTCCCATTGACTCACAATCTTCCGACCGTAGGATGATCGAACTTGAAGATCAAGTTAAATTCCTAATGAGTTCCTATGAAAATCCTAAGTCTTCACGCCATGTGAACAAAGTTTCTTCCTCGTGTGAGCCGTTTTGTGATCCTCATAACATGCGCACTTGCACCCGATCCCCCGAACATGCTTCCGTTGACTACGCATCCTCGCGTATTAATGGAACGGGAGGAAGATTCCCTACAATACCCGGACTTAGGAATTTCAATGAAACCCGAGAAGCATGGAAGGGCAAGCCCGACTTCTATTGGGGACAAACCAAAGAATTCACTTCCAATGATTTTTCATGACCCCCATCTCACGGTCCTAACCAACAAAACATTGATGGGATGTTGCAACACCTAGTCGCATCCCAAGAAGCTCAAATAGCTAAGCTCTCGGACCGTTTTAACCAACAACAAGCCGAGATGGATAGAAAGATAGATAACCTCTTGAAAGCCATGACCAATAGTGATAGGAAGGTTAGTGTTATCAACTCCCGAGCCTTCTGATGTAGAGATTAAGGACCCACGCAAGTTAGCTAAACACGTCCAATTCGTCAATACCATCACCTTAGTAAAACCTAATGGAACAAATGACGAAGAGGACCATACACTTGAGAATAATGAAACAACCGAGGAAGTAGATGAAGTAGACAATGACTATTTCAATAAGTTTCCTACGGAAGAAGAGCTATCTCACCACCCTCACTTAGTGCGTGACCTCCGTCACATGTATGTTAGGAAAAGCCCTAGAATCAAGTTTGGGAACCCTTGGAATCTTAACATACCATGTTATATAGGACACCTTTTTGTGGCGAAGGCCTACATTGATCGCAAATCCCCAATAAACATAATGACTAGCACCTATTACAATTGGGTAATGAAGAAGCCTATTCCAACCAGGCAAGAACCCGATAATTCTAGGGTTAGGTGCAATTTTCTTGGTAGAGTTAAGGGATTGCCCGTTTATG
This sequence comes from Chrysanthemum seticuspe, assembly GCA_019973895.1. Taxonomy (NCBI): domain Eukaryota; kingdom Viridiplantae; phylum Streptophyta; class Magnoliopsida; order Asterales; family Asteraceae; genus Chrysanthemum; species Chrysanthemum seticuspe. The sequence goes on along the minus strand of BPTQ01000005.1, from coordinate 197,096,296 downwards.
TAGATAGTTTCACGTTTCCTACGGACTTCATAATTGTGAATGATATTAGTACGACCATAGATCCTAGCTTGTCCCACGTTATTCTAGGAAAACCTTTCATAGAAAGCACCGGGATGACCTATGACCCCTCGTTAGGAATAGTGCGATTCAAAGATGAGACTGATGACATAGCTTACCAAATGCCGTTTAAGATTGAGAAGTTTTCATCACTCTCTAATGATGAAAAGGAACTTAAACTATCGGTCTATTATATGAATGAGGAGGATAAAGAAAAAGGAGTAGATTGTGTTATGGCTAAGATTTTTGGATTCTATAAGGATTGCTTGAACCTAGGACCGAAATATAGGACCGAGTGGGGAGAGGACGAACTCTTAGAGAGGTGCATCATAGGGCACTTCTACAACATAGAATCCCCCAATAGAGACCGTCATGAGGAAGAAGATGACGGTAATGAAGTCACGTAAGGGCACGACTACGAGTCTAGCTACAAGACTCTTAAATAAAGAAAAGCGCTTCGTGGGAGGAAACCCATGCTTAATTTTTTGCTTGTTAGTGTCGTATATCTTTTATTGATTGTTTATTCTCATGTTTGAATTTGTAAAAATGCTTTATTTTGTTTTTAACCTCGTCTTAATTGCATATAAAGGTATTTTACATAAAGGATAAGTGTAGGGAGGATTACACACGTTTTCAAAGAAACGTAAACATGAGAATATCAATTCATTAAAAGATATATATATGTTTGTTTGTTCGAGTCAAATGCTTGTATCGAGTTATAATGGATGTTCTGCAGAAATTTTTCCAGATTCTAAAGATGTAAATTTTCCAGAATTTTTTCTAGAAAATCGCAGACCAGTTTTTGTCAGGATAACCTGACGGCATCAGGATCGCAACCTGACGGTGTCAGGAAGGAGTAAAAACAACAAATGACTTTTTTCTCGTTTTCTGAGCTACGTATAAATTTTTGGAATTTTCCAAGTCTTAATTTTCCAGAAATTCTGTAAACATCCATTCCACAAGCATTATATCCTAGTTTAGTAGAGTCTTATATATATTATTACCGCCGATTTTACGCGAAGGTTTCTTTTGTTTTCTTCGAATGTGCAGGTTTTATTTATCAAGAAGAAGAAACAAAAGATTGGAAGGAGCTTTTCACGCATACATTTTTCTTGGAAAGGATTCAACCACCATTTTACACGGATCCTACCGAGCTAATCAGGGGAGTACTAGTTTCTTTCGTTTTTAATTACCTTCCATTATCATAACTTTGATACTTTCGGGGAACATTGGGGACAATGTTCAGTTTAAGTGTAGGGATGGAAAATAAAACGGGAACTTAGAAACTATGCTTATCCTTGATTATTTGCTTTGTACAATTGTATATGTGTAATAAACCATGAGAAAATGTCGGTTAGGGTAATTTTGGCACCAAATTTAAAATTTTTCATGACATACAGGAGTGGGCCATTAGTCTTAACAAAAGCGTCTCACGGATAGGAAGTTACATGACTAGCACAAAAACCCTTTACCACCTAAATTCCACCCAAAATGTGAGGATCGCCCTTAGATTAGTAGGATTAAAGCATTCATCTTTAATGCTTAGAGTGTGAACCGGTAGTATAATAGATTCTAGAACTTGTTTTGTGATGCATCCTGAGATCGCTAGTAAGACTACACTTGTATAGTTAGGAATAACTAAATGATAAGAGGCATTAGGATAACCCTTGTTTGATACCCGTAATATAATTACTTCTTCCACATCGGTTGAGTAATTTCCCCCACACCTTTGCGTTGTACTCATCTTTAGTACACGATACCCCTAGTTAACCCCTCAGAGCCTATCCTTTTCGTGGTTCTCGTGATGTTTCGGTTTTTCCGGAATATCAATGAAGAGCATTGTTTACACCCCACCCCCAAATATACACCAAAATCGCCTTACCCTACCTTATATGCACTCACTTTTAGTGCATCGTTGTTATCAACCTAAACCCTTAGTTCAATTATCTAGTTGCTTGCATGAGTTGCTAAGTCGAGTCATATCTTTTGTACACAGTTTTGGGACGATTGCGACTCATGGGAAAAAGTTAAAGTTTATGAAATGACTGGAAGGGAACGTTAAATTCCCTTATTTGTGTAATAACGTACCCCAAGTGTTTTGATCTTTTCAATTCGGATCAAATTAGTGTTAGAGTAATAAAAACTCAATTGTAGGGATGTGCCTATAAATCCCTATCATTTGATGTTACCGTAGAGGATGGTAGAGTAAAAGTGTATGAAAAAAAAATCAAAAAAAAAATGTTAAAAGAGAAAAGAAAAAAAAAATAAAGTGTTAAAAAAAAACATACGGGCTACCATCCTACATCTATCCTTTAAATTTATGTTTGTTTGTTTCAGTTATCTAGAGTTTAGAGTGTCGAGTCTTGGCTTAGCAAAGCCATTCTTCGTATGCTTGTAACATAGAGATTTTTGACTTGCCACCACTAAATAGCCTATCCCACCAAACCCTTTGTTTCCCTACCGTAAGCCTAACATTACAACCCTTTAAAGACCTCTTTGATAGTCTTTCCTAGGTGATTACGCCAAAGCGATGGAGGTTTGATCTATTCTCAAGCCTATGGTAATCTATGAAATAGGACCGGTTAATGAGTGTTTATCTTCCATTTCCAACTTGTTATATTTCATATACACCCGAGAGAGATGTGAGTATCCAAACACCCCATGTGAGGTGCTAGTATGTAATTTCCATGCTTGTTATGACTTTTTCGGGGCTTATATGTGTTGTGGACTGTTTTAAACCAATGCTTCATGACCCCTAACCTATAAATTAATTGGCTAAAAGCACATTTACTTGAGGACATGCAAATACCAAGTGTAGGGATATTTGATAAGGTTTTAAAATGTACCTTTTTGAGGGGTCGTTTAAGCCCTTATTTGATCACTTTTGTATCCGTTATTACTTAATATCGTTCCTTTTTAATTTTTAGGTCTCTTGAAGGCAAATTGATGTAATGGCACTCATTTGGACGAAAAGGCGCGGATATACGAAGAAAATGGCCAAAGTCAAGAATCGAGATACTCAAGCTGCTGAAATACAAGGTGGCGGCGTCACTACTTAACTGCGATGCCGTCAGAGCATTTTGTAACGGTACATAAGCCAAATTTCTTATTTTCAAGTGACGGTGTCAGGCTTTAAAATAGTAGGCCGTCGCAACTCAGACTGCCTAGATTTGATCCAGATGGCGTCATAAGCTGAAGAGGACAGCGTCACAAGCACAAGGTGACGCCGTCGCAAGATTAACGTGGCCAAGACGAAACCCTAATGACGGCGACCCGACGGTGTCACAAATCATAAGGTGACGCCGTCGCATATGTAATCTTATATATAGAATCCGAATTTTTCAGTATTAGTGTGTAGTCTTTTGTAGTAAAAACCAAAACCGAACCAAGGCTGTCTTGTACCGTATTTTAGGGTTCCAAACCCTATCTTACACCAAGATAAGTGTTTTACTTCATTAATTCAATTATGTCTTTGATTATTTGTGTGTATGCTTGCATGTTCTCTATGTCCGGCTAATTTACTTTTGTGTTTGCTTAGGGAATATGAAACTTAATTATTAAATATTGATTGGTTGTCTCTTATCTTAATTGATTAATGATCTAGTAATGCGATAGGTCATTCGTTGTGTAATTAATGCTTGATTAATCTTTGTGAACCTTAGGTTATAGCACTTAGAGCGGTTGTAGGCTAAATCATCCAAAGAGGGCCTTAGAGTTAGAGTTTATAATCCCTAGAGGGTTTTGTAGACGAGACCCTTTGGTAAGTTCAAAGAGTTAGGGATAAACGCATACCCTACGACTTTAGACACACAACGCGGTTAAGAATAAGGACGTGACAATTCAACCATCAATAGGAGATAATTAAGGAGTAATAAAACCTAAGTGAACACATCTTTAAACTATCATACGAGCACACAATAATTAGACATAGACTACATACACCTTAGATTAGATAATTAGATAAGTAGAGTAATCAGTAGAAATACCAACCCCCAAATCCAAACCCCGAGATTCGTACCTTTCCATTTCCTAAAAAAACATAAAAAAGGATAAAAAAAAAATAATCTTCCTCAACCCCAACCTTAGCGTATTAACTTCTCACTATCATTCCTATTCCCCTAGTGAACGATATCAATACCCGTGGCTTACCCTAATACTACACTACAACGATTAGGTTCACTGCCTAGGGTGTTATAAAACGTGCTCGAAGAAAAGGAAGTTCCTTTGACCCCGAACGACGCGTGTAGCGTTATCAGAGACACAGGAATATTATTCATAGAATCAGATAGATAATCAATGTCAAACAACCATCTAAATCCTACTCCCTTTACATTTGGCTTTTCCTCAAGAAAGTTAACACGCAGAGTTACTTCTACTTTATTAGTCACTAAATTAAATACCCTATACGCCTTACTATTTAGTGAATACCCAACTAAGAAACCCTCATCAGATTTGCCATCAAATTTCCCAAGTGTACTAAGGGTATCAAGAATTGTGACATGGCACCCAAAAGGCTTTATGTGGCTAACAGTAGGCTTATTCCCAAAAAAAAGTTCATAAGGAGTCTTGAGCTGAGGTTTGGTCACTCTTACTCTATTGAAGATATATGAAGCACAACTAACTGCTTCATCCCAAAAGGTAGTAGGCAAGAGTGAGTAAGCTAAATAGGTTTTGGCTGCCTCAATAAGGGTTCTGTTCATTCTTTCAGCAATTCCATTCTGCTAAGGAGTTCTAGCACTATTGTATTCCTATTTTATGCCTTTGTCCCCACAGAATTCAAGCATACATCTATTCTTAAATTTAGTGCCATTATCTGATATAATAATTTTAACCTTATGGTCAATCAGATTTTCTATCTGCCTAATGAAAGTTTGAAGAATTCATGAAGTCTCATCCTTGGTAGATAGAAAGAAAACCCAATAGTACCTGGTACAATCATCAGTAATGACAAGACAAAAGGATGCATGGTTTATACTTTTTATAGAGGTTGGTCCAAAAAGGTCAATATGAAAGGTATGCAATGGGGCAGTGACAACTCTTTCTAACTTGGCCTTGCATGAAGCTCTGTGTTGCTTTCCCTTTTGAAAACCTTGGAAGGTAGACCTATTACAAGGTTTCCCTTCACAAGTTTATTTATATTTTTAAAATTTATATGACCTAACCTTCTATCCCATAATTTAGACTCATCAATAGTGGCCTTTGCAATCAAACAGGCAAAACCTTTAGCAGGTTCATGTGTCTTCATATCAAAACTGTACATGTTGTGTTATCTTGGGACCCTAAGAAGAATCTAATTTTCATTAGGCATCTTAAAGTATGAAGTCAACACAAAACATTCAGTCTCAGTAAAAAGAACCTTATGCTGCTTATCACAGATTTGTGATATTGAAAACAAATTAAAATGGCCCAGTTCTTTTACAAAGGACACACTATCAAATTCTAAATTACCAACCTTTATTCTACCTTTTCCTGTGATGTAGCCTTTGCTACCTCCAAAAGTAACCGAACCACCTTTGATATCTTCAAACTCATCCAAGTAGTCCTTGTTACCAGTCATATGCCTAGAATATCTGCTGTCAAAGATTCCTCTATGACCCATGTTCAAATAAGGATGTCCTACACAGAAAAGAGAAATTAGTTTCTCTTGGGGACCCAGGCCTGTAAAGGCTTGGGTCTACCTTGTGGACCTTTAGATTTTTCAGCATTAAAAGAAACTGGTCTACTATTATACTTGAATTTTGGTTTGGTCTGTCTTTAAGTATAACCTACCAAGGGCTTAACAACAGTCCCCTAATTACCCCTTGCAACATAAGATTGAAACATTTGAGCTGCATTTTGAGACATGGGTCTTCTCACATGTGAATTAATGAAGTCTTTGATTGAACTGGTTCACCTGTGGTTTTCTAAACTTGGGACTAGCTGATGGACTAGGAGGTTGAGATCCATATCCAAAATTAACTTTTGCTTGGCCAGATTTAACATGACCAGTATTGACTCTAAATATATTACTAGTATTAAAACTTGTCCTACCAGTACTTACTTGACCACCAGTGCCCACCCTTGGTCTAACAGAATTAACATAAGTACTACCAGTATTAACAGGTACTGGTCTAGTAGCAAACTTATTATCATGGTTAATCCTGTTCACATTATTTCACACTAGTTTATTTACCCCATTCCCAGTGTTTATAGCCCTTTTCTTTCTTTCCTCGGCTTCTCTAGCCATTTTCTTTTCATGGAAGTCATAATCTTTAATCAAATGGCTTAAGATATTACATACAAAACATCTTTTAACCCCAAAGGAGTAACCTGCACCTAAATCCTTTTCCATTCTAGCATTTCAGTTAACCTTATCAGTGCTATGTATTTCTATTTTCTGCCTAGGAGTTGTCCTTTGAGGGACAAAGCTAGGTGAATCTGATTTTAGCTTAGATTGAGACACACTAGGTTTAACTGGTTCAGGTTTTTTTGGCACTTGAGTCTCACTATTTAAAACTGGTTTAGAGATCCTTATAGGTTCAGACTTAAGATTTAGAGAACATTCAAAGATACTACTAGTGGGTCCTTCACTATCATTAGATTGACAAGAAGAGTACTCACTGGTCTTATCCTCTGAGACATTGCTTTCAGAACTTTTCTCACTGAATCCTTTACTGTCATTGAATTGAAAGCTAGTAAATTCAATGGAGCAGTCTTGAGAAGCAAGAGTCTCAGGGTTCTTCCATTTGCTATACTCAAATAAGGACTCATCATATTCTTTTTTAGGTTTAAGAGTATAATCATCATTAATTGGTGGTTGAACTCCCTTGTAATTGTCAGTTTTAGCAAATATGTGATATATAGGTTTACCTTCAAAATCACTTTTTGAATTTACAAAAACATTTTACATCACCTTTTCCTCATATCATAAAACCTATTCATCAGATTTTATCCCATACCCTAAACCAATTTTGCTTCTAGAACTCATTCTCGAATTTACTAGCGTCCACAGATTTTTATTACTATTTTGCCACTTTTCAACTATCTTTTGAAGCTCTTCTTTATCTTTAACTGCCTTCATTCCTATTCTCCTCTATCTTCTAAGCTTCTCATCCTTTTCAAATATTTCATTACCTTGGAAGGTAATATTTTTATTAAGAGATGCATTTTGTTAATGAAGATTATTTACTTGTTTTTCTAATGTTTTAACAGCACTTTCATAAGCAAGTAATTTAACCTCTTGATCACCCAATTGACCCATCTGTTCATCACATAGGGACTGCAGTTTATTGTATGAATCAGTGCATATTTTTTCGCATAAAGTTACCTCACTGCTAGAGCTTATGGCCATGAGAGCATGCTTGACTTCTGTCCCATCGGTAGGATGCTCTCCCCATTTAATCACACCAGCTTCCAAAGTAAGCAGCCCAGTCTGGTTCTTGTCTTCCTTCTCAGCATGCCTACGATAGAAGGAATCCCTTTTCTTTTTTCATTGGTTTCATTTACTATACACTCCCAAGCAAAGTGACCCCTCTCTTGACACCTGTAGCACTTCAGCTTTGACTTGTCAAATCCTACTGGTCTCTTTCCATCAAAACGCACTTGCCTACCAGTCTTCTTGAAGAATTTCCTCATCCTTAATGCAATCATAGCACACTGTCAGTTGATATCCATTTCCTCCATCTCCTCATCTTCAATCTGAACCAATTCTTCATTTAGAATATTTTTAGATTGATTTGAAAACAGAGAGTAGATGATCTTATCAGCAAAACCAGCAGCCTCATCCTTTTTCAATTACACCAATACTAATTGTATAGCTACCAGAACTAAAACCACTACCAGACTTAACTTTGGTTTTAGTGTTCCTGCCTTGAGAGACAAATGCAACATTGTGTCACTTGAAGAAGCTTTTGAATTCCCGTTGATGTCCTGTTCATAAAATCTGAAATTATTATACAAGTCATCTATTGACAAGGTGTCAATATCTTCTTTATTTCTCATGATCATTGCTAGATTTGACCGGGCAATGATCTGAGAAACTTCATATTTGCATCTTCATTAGACACTTCAGATTCATGTTCTTCCAAATGAGATAGGAGTTGTTGGAACCTATCATAGACTTTCACCAGGCCTTCATAACTGCTAATGGTAAATGCCTCAAACTGTTGTTTATAAACAACTTTTTGCATTTTCTTAGAGTTGGCGTTTCCTCTAAATCTTGTCCTAATAGCCTCCCATATCTCCTTAGCATCATCTAAATTGTGGAACCTTCTAAGATGTTCCTTTGGTAAGGTCATCTTTAGGAGAGTTCTTTCCTTTCTTTCTTTCTCCTCATCAAGTATCTCTGTAGCTGTGACTGGTGGAAGGATCCTGACTGTGCTATCTTCGCCTTTGGAAATTCTCTTCTTTGAATTCCCATTCTGGATCACTTTCCAGACCTCATAATCTACATATTCCAGATACTGTTCCATCTCCATGGCCCAGATGTCGTATTCTTCCTTTTATAGAATAAGAAGTTTGAGGTTGGAGATAGCTGTTTTTGAAGGAAGTTGTTGTTGTTGTTGTTGTTTATGTTGTTGTTTCTTTGATCCTACTCCTGATGCTTCAGTTTCTCGCTCAAAGGCTTCTCCATCACTATGATGATTTGAGAAGTTATCATGAAGAGACATTCTTAAGGGTTTTTAAGTGAGATGAGATGAGTGTTATTGGTGTGTTTTATTTCTTAAATTCAGAGTCCTTCAAGAGGCTCTGATACCACTTGTAGGTCCAAAAGTTTATGGATCTAAGTAGCCTTGAATGACTAATAGTAAACTTGAATAAATTCAATTTACTATATGAAGAACTCTTTGCAAAATCTTAATGTGTTAATGCGGAATCTTAACACACAAGTATGAAGAACACCAGAATTACTAACTTCGTATTTTCTATTAATTTGCTCAAAGGCTAATGCTCACCAATCGTACATTAACCTAACACCTTAGGAATCCTTTTATACACCAAGGAAACCCTAATTGACTAATGATTCGCTCTGAAAAGAGATCAATAATAGAAGTGTGTAGTATGTGGGTAACTCAAACGTGTTAGGTTTGAGCACCGAGATCGTTCCGAACGATGGATGAATGGAATTTTCAACTCTCGTCGCGATTTTTGTGATTTGAATGGTAAAAAGGGATAATTTTGAATTTTTCTAATCTACGGGGCAAGGAAAAGTAAAGGAAAGCGATAAAAACAACTAAATCTATGATGCAAACAAGTAAATACGACTAAGTATGCAATTTAAAAACTAAAAACGCGAAAAACGTATTTATGAAAACGCGAATTAAATGCAAACTACATTATTTTAACCCGTAAAAATGAACTACTATTTTTCTATTGCTAAGAATGATATTTAAAAATTATTTGAAATTTAAAACTAATTTTTTTTGGTTTTTCTTGATTTAATTTGAATTAAAAACTAATTTAAGACATTTAAAATAGACTAAAAATACTAAAAATTAGGAAGACATGCTAGAAAATTACAAAACTAATTTTCAAAAATCGTAAATAACTAAAAATAATTTTCAAAACTGGAATCACATTTTTTTGACTTTTTCTCAATTTATTATGAATTTTAAACTATTTAAATCTAATTAAAATGCTAGAAAATACTAAAACGACTAGGAAAAATCTGGAAAAATACTTTTTAGGACATTTTTATTTTTCTAAAACTGAGAAAATTAAAAAAAAATAGACATTTTTCTGAATTATTTGCATTAAATGCTAATTAAAAATGCCTAAAAATGAAATAAAATGCAGAAAAATAGCAAACGAAAAGGGAAAAATATGAAAACTTCCAGAAAATTATAAAATAATACTGAGAATCCAGGAAAAATAACAGAAACAGCTATGGAGTGCAATAAATATGAAACGGGTACATAACAGTTATGAATAAGCACTTGAAATAAGCTAAAAGCTAACTATAAGCTACCTAAGGCTCAAATTGATCTAAACTAACCAAAACTAAGCTAATGAAACTGATATGGGTCAAATAAGCTCAAGCAAAAGGCATTTAAGCACTAAATGAGATTCTAGCGCTAAAATCCAAACGGCCCTACTGCAGCAACTTTAAGCTCCAATTCAGCTTATTTAGAAAAATCCTAAAAATAAACTAAAAATACCACGTTGAGCACAACCAACAAGAGTACTTATCTCCAGAATTTCAATAGATTTGGATTAAAAATGAGGAAATTAAAAATGCAAAAGTAACTGCAATTTGAGACTTTAAATGAGATTTTGACTTTTGAACAAAATATGAGTATTTTGACTTTTATCAACTTTGATCTTTAACAACTGAATGAAATTGATGTTTTATGACAAAATAAACCTAATGCAAGCTATTTTAACCACTATCTAGCTATATGCAGATAATGAGCTTCTTAATTCAACTGTTAAAGAAATGAAATCATATTTTGACTATGAGTTAATGCTGATGCAAACTAAGGTATGAAATGAGTATAATAAGCCTATATAAACCTAAAGCAATTAAACTTAACTACTGTCCTAACCTCAAAAGCAGATTATATCTCAGATCCAAACACCAATTATGAAGCTGAAATGCAAATTTCCCAATCTAATCCTAAGATCTAAACCATATCTAAACTTATTTCAGGTTCTAGTGACATAAACCTACTTAAGTGATACATTAAATCCAGAATTAACAATCAATGAAACTTAAATCACAATTATGCAGAATGATAACAGATGACAAAGCTAAAATCTAATTATGCAGAGACAGATAGACTACAATGAAACAAACATACACATATATGAATTATACTAAACTAATCATGATTAAGCCACAATTTACACTATAACTTTGTAAACAAGTACTGAGATTAAATTGCACTTACAACGGTCCAGCCACTATGGCTTGAAATCTGAAATCAAAGTATCACTATCCTAAACCATTATCAACCCAAATCACATATAATCAACACAAATCCTCCACCATATCAGCAATACAGAACCATATTTCCTTTATGAATGCAGATTTGACTATTGTTGACTGAAAGTGAATGAGAGTAGTATCTGAGTTAAGCAAACTAAAAGTAGATTTGGAATAAGCTCAAGTAACAAATAAAAACATGAATAAGCTGAATTTAAACGATGAAACAGTGATTTGAATTTTGATGAAAATTAAACTTGTATTAATAAAATTTGAGTACAAAGAAAATTATAATAACTGGAATTAAAACTAAAACATTGAAAACAATTGAAAATCACTCAGAAACTACTCCTAATCTACTCCTACTCTCCATGATAATCTCAGTGAATGAAGAGGCCTTTTATACTTGAGCTTCTAGTGTTTCTTCCGTGAGAGCAGTAAGCCAAAAACCATCTTGTGCTTTCTTGAACTCAATCCTCCCCATCCATTTAGTAGGTACACAATTGGAGTAATCTGAGCCTTTGGATGGGTCCTTTGTAGCCAAGGATTGCCATAGTGGCATCCTGGAAAGGAGGGAAAGTTTAGTAGTGGGTTTGGGATATGGGGTTGACTGAGTAAAGGAGATTAAGGTGGTTTTGGGTAATGGTGATTTTTGGGTAAAAGGGTGATGGTGAGGTTGAGTGTTTTGATATCAGAGAAAGGGTAAACAAGGGTCGTTAGTTTTATTGTTTGTGTTGGGGAAGGTTTTAAGACTGTTTCAAACCCACTCTAAAAACGTGTTCGGTTCTTCAATTGATCAACGATCGTAGAAAATCACATCTCGACACCGGCTTTTCAGCACTTTTCTGATTTTGGCTCGATTTTGCTTGTTTTCGCTCTGTTTTCAATCCTTTTGTACCTGCAAGACATAAAACACACTCCGAGGATATTTTTGACATATTTTGATCGTATTTGGGTGTTTTTAGTCGTTTTTGAGGTCTTATGTGGGTAAAAACAATGAATGAATAAGCACTCATCAAATCCCCCCACACTAGGCAATTGCTAGTCCCTAGCAATCAATCATGTAAAGTAATGAATGAAACTCATAAGCATACCCCATTTTGACCTTTTTTATTCAATGCGTGAAATTTAAACTAGACTGAAAGTAAACAAAATGCTTGATTAACAAAAAGTGGTATCATGGAACGGGATTCACACAAAATGGGTGTCTCCAGGGAATTGTAATCGTCATCCTCTTTTTTATACTCTCAAACTAAGTCTAAACTTATTGTGCAAATGTTTTTGGCAAAATGCTAACACTACTTATACACATAATCTATGTAGGTCGAGACATAACTTTTTTACTCCCGCGGTTTATACAATTTAAGTTCGTGTGCTCATTTTCAAAAGTTTGATCGTTAAAACCGACCTTGTTATGGTTGATATCCACTTAACTAAAATTTTAACCCCTCGGAAACTACGAAAGTCTAAGGATCGAAAGGGCCTTTTCCATGTAGCGGCTTTCTTCTCGGCACATCCCAAACCAGTTGGCTTTAGGTGACCGGGCTTTTGACACCTCACGGAGAATAGTACCGGAATTAGTGGGAATTCGATTCCAAAGAATTACGAGGCTACCGTTAAGTTAAAACTAAACCTAAATGGACAACAACCGACGATAATTTAGAAATTCGAGATTCAAAGGTGAGATCACTCCATGTTGCGACTTTCTTCTCAGCTTTTCCATTTAAGGAGGCTAGGTTTTCACCTTTGAGAATAGTATCGGAGCTTTCGGGGTCTTTGACTTCAGGAATTTCCAAATCACCGTCAAATTTTAAAACAACCTTGACGAATCCTAGCTCAACTTCCGATTTAAATTTAGGAAAAAGCAAGTTTCGCACATTTATTCATAAGCAACATAGTACTTTTATTTGAGGACTCATATTTTTGCATTTTTTATTTTTCAACTTTTTCACTTTTTTCATTTTTTCACTTTTTTTTTTTTTTTTTTTTTTTTTTTTCGCTTTTTGACTTGCAATTTATTTTTGCATCATTGAAGCACTTTTACGATACTTTCACTTTGCAACATTATTCCGATTTTAAGAAAGTATGCTTTTCCAAAAATTTAAATAAAAAGTTAAACTTGAGCTCTAAATCAATTTTGCTTAAAAACTTTTTGTTGTAACAAGACGATTTGAATGTTCAAAAGTTTGACAACGAGCACGTATTTTAGGTTCAATTAGGAGCTACTGGGAGAAAAAGCCATAGATTACTTATATAAGCTCTAAAGAGAACCAACTACTCCACGCTTAGCATTTTTATTTGCACAACTCGTAAAAACTTAGCCTAATTGTTAAGAGAGCAGCTAGATCAACACTCTAGCAGAGTCGGGATTCCCTTTGTTCTAACCTAATCAAGACTAAACTACCATTAACATCGAGGTATTAACACTTTATTTTCGTGCAAAGCACTTCTTTTTTATGCAAAAATTTTTAATTTTTGGCCAAAACGGGGGTACTAGGGACTAAAGGGTACAAATGTGACAAAATTTGACAGAATTCCCTCCACACTTAGAATTGAATATTGCCCTCAATATTCAAAGTCCCGGCCGAAGCCGATACTATCGAACGAAAAAAGGTAATACCACTAACAAAGTGTGTGGACGAAATCTGTTATTTAACACAAAAAGGATTTTTGAAAATATATCCCCAAATAAACGTTAGTAAAATTGATCGGATATTGGGCGACTGGATTGAAAACAGGCGCATCAATCATTACAATCAAAGGGATTCCTGAAAATATGAGCAAACACACAAGAAGCAAACACTTTGGAGGTTTCCCCCCACACTTAGTCGTTAGAAAAGAGAAAGAAGTCAGAAACATGGGTGAAAACCCATGAAATGCTACTGTTTTTGTTAACCGAGTCGCTAGCTTGACTCGACCCCGAATTCATTGGTCCATGGGGAAGCAAGTGGAAAATATAATCTCCATCGGAATTTCGTTCAAGAGGTTTGGATAGACATAGAAACATGAGAAAGTTTCACTCCGATGAGATACCCATGGTTCTAAATAGTAAAACTATAAACGGTGATACCGGGGTCAAAGATGGTATCCTCACTCCCGCATGAGTGAAGAAGAGAAGAAATCACATTATATGGAAGAAATGGAATAAAGATTTTGATAACAATAAGGATCCATTCTTCATTCTCAAAAGGAAACTTCATATAATCCTTAATTTGAATTTGATCATTTAAGCTCATTGGGTGATTTTCAACAAAAACTTTGGGAGGAAGAGGCGGGGTGATATCATCCATAACAAAACTCTTTTGAGAGAGCTGCTCTTCCCCCAAACTAAAATCTTTCTCAAGATCAAAATAGAAATGATCATACTCCAGAGGAGATATGACATGAGAGAGTTCACCGGAGAACTCCTCAAAACTAAACGAATCATACTCTGGAAGAGAGAAATATGCATGAGAAGTGATGCTGCCACGACTCGTCTCTTCCGTATGATCGATATCAAAGAAAAACGACTCATAAGTCGTAAGAGAAAGATCGAGATGAGAAGTGGGATTGCCACTACTCTCCTCTACCGTATCAAAGATAAAACTCTCAAGTTCGGGAACATAATCCTTGAGCTCGAGCTCCGGAAGATCTGACGGCTTAGGTTCAACAATTTCTTCAACGTTATCTTCCTTTGGGGGAAGAAAAGGAGACAGTTCATCGTATAGCATTTTCTCAAGTGAAATAGTATCTCCCCCCGGATCACAGTCTGTAACATAAATTTCTGGCGAAATTAATGGAGTGAGAGAAGGAAAAGATTCGAAAATAATGTGTTCTGCCAATGGAGTGGGACTGCCACTCGGAGAATTGTCCGAAAATTCAAGAATTCCTGGAGCGTACTCCTCACCATCTACATAATCGATATCTTCACAAGATGACGAATTGTCATCATATGAAGTATAAACATTGTCAAAACTCGAGTAAATCTCAGAATGATCATTAGAAATGTCACGAGGAGGAGAATTATCGTTAAAAGGCAAATCACACATTTTATCGGAGATATCCTCGGACTCACTTGGGATTGGGAGAAGGCTCTCAACTTTAGACGGTTCCGTTTCCGGAATAGTGCTAAGATGCTCGTCCCCCATACTTCGAGAGTTTACGGGTTCTTCGGGTGTGATTTCAGCAGACAAGCTCTCATAATATTCTTTCATTTGAATTGAGTCCTCGTCATCATCGAAAATGAAAGTCTTGTGATATTGAGTTGTTGTAGCATTATAAACGTCGTCATCGGTGGCTTGATAATCGTAAAAAGGATGGGGACCACCACAATAATCACATTTTTTGGTAACGGTATCAACGGGCTCTGATCTTTGCTTCATGCATCGAATATCATCGGTAAGCTCAGCCATCTCAACCGGTTTGTTTCTTGATGTCGGAACTTTCGATTTGTACTCGATGATCGTTAATATATCCCTTGGGGAACGATACAAGATATTGCCACCGGTGGCTGTATTAAGTGAATCTTGATCGGTTTGCGTTAAAGCATTGTAGAATATATCGATCTGAAGTAATTCCGAGAAACCATGATGTGGGTATTCTCGTAGGAGATCTTTGAATCTTTCCCACGCCTCACCAAAACTTTCATCAAAACGCAGTTGGAAGTTTATAATCTCGTTCTTAAGATTTTTCGTCTTAGAATAAGGAAAGAAACAATTTACAAATTTTGAAACGAGATCCTCCCAAGTAGTGATCGATCGAGGGTGTTCTTTTTCGAGCCAATTCCGGGCTGCCCCCTCGAGAGAAAATGAGAATAACATCAACCTAATTGCGTCATGAGGAACATCCTTATATTTTACAGTCGAAATTAACTTATCAAACAATCGGATGTGAGCATAGGGATCATCCCTCTCGAAACCATAGAATGGTTTTGACATAATTAGTTGAATTAAACCGGTGTTTATCTCGAAATTCTCGAAAAGAATCTCTGGTACAACGATAGCATCTTCGTAACCCTCGGTGGGTACTTGGAGCAATTCTGACATTGTACGCGTGTCCGCCATTAGAATTAAACATAAGAGGGAAAAGAAGAGAATTAAACGGTTATGAGGATCACGAAGAATAGAATTAAATGGAAAAAGAGGGTAAGAGAAATAGAATTAAACGTATAAGAGGAATGACGAAGAATATTTTTGGGTTATTGACAAAAACAAACATAAAAGGAAAACAAAGTTTGAAAAGAAAAATCTTTTTGGGTTTTTTAAAAAGGTAATATGTACAAAAGCAAAGCGGTAACTTCACGAGGAAGGATCTTCAAAAACACGCGAACCGAGATGAAATCGAAAACTCACTACATGCCCTCCCCGGCAGCGGCGCCAAAATTTGATTCGCTCCGAAAAGAGATCAATAATAGAAGTGTGTAGTATGTGGGTAACTCAAACATGTTAGGTTTGAGCACCGAGATCGTTCCGAACGAGGGATGAATGGAATTTTCAACTCTCGTCGCGATTTTTGTGATTTGAATGGTAAAAAGGGATAATTTTGAATTTTTCTAATCTACGGGGCAAGGAAAAGTAAAGGAAAGCGATAAAAACAACTAAATCTATGATGCAAACAAGTAAATACGACTAAGTATGCAATTTAAAAACTAAAAACGCGAAAAACGTATTTATGAAAACGCGAATTAAATGCAAACTACATTATTTTAACCCGTAAAAATGAACTACTATTTTTCTATAGCTAAGAATGATATTTAAAAATTATTTGAAATTTAAAACTAATTTTTTTTTGGTTTTTCTTGATTTAATTTGAATTAAAAACTAATTTAAGACATTTAAAATAGACTAAAAATACTAAAAATTAGGAAGACATGCTAGAAAATTACAAAACTAATTTTCAAAAATCGTAAATAACTAAAAATAATTTTCAAAAATGGAATCACATTTTTTTGACTTTTTCTCTAGTTATTATGAATTTTAAACTATTTAAATCTAATTAAAATGCTAGAAAATACTAAAACGACTAGGAAAAATCTGGAAAAATACTTTTTAGGACATTTTTATTTTTCTAAAACTGAGAAAATTAAAAAAAAAATAGACCTTTTTCTGAATTATTTGCATTAAATGCTAATTAAAAATGCCTAAAAATGAAATAAAATGCAGAAAAATAGCAAATGAAAAGGGAAAAATATGAAAACTTCCAGAAAATTATAAAATAATACTGAGAATCCACAAAAAATAACAGAAACAGCTATGTAGTGCAATAATATGAAATGGGTACATAACAGTTATGAATAAGCACTTGAAATAAGCTAAAAGCTAACTATAAGCTACCTAAGGCTCAAACTGATCTAAACTAACCAAAACTAAGCTAATGAAACTGATATGGGTCAAATAAGCTCAAGCAAAAGGCATTTAAGCACTAAATGAGATTCTAGCGCTAAAATCCAAACGGCCCTACTGCAGCAACTTTAAGCTCCAATTCAGCTTATTTAGAAAAATCCTAAAAATAAACTAAAAATACCACGTTGAGCACAACCAACAAGAGTACTTATCTCCAGAATTTCAATAGATTTGGATTAAAAATGAGGAAATTAAAAATGCAAAAGTAACTGCAATTTGAGACTTTAAATGAGATTTTGACTTTTGAACAAAATATGAGTATTTTGACTTTTATCAACTTTGATCTTTAACAACTGAATGAAATTGATGTTTTATGACAAAATAAACCTAATGCAAGCTATTTTAACCACTATCTAACCTATATGCAGATAATGAGCTTCTTAATTCAACTGTTAAAGAAATGAAATCATATTTTGACTATGAGTTAATGCTGATGCAAACTAAGGTATGAAATGAGTATAATAAGCCTATATAAACCTAAAGCAATTAAACTTAACTACTGTACTAACCTCAAAAGCAGATTATATCTCAGATCCAAACACCAATTATGAAGCTGAAATGCAAATTTCCCAATCTAATCCTAAGATCTAAACCATATCTAAACTTATTTCAGGTTCTAGTGACATAAACCTACTTAAGTGATACATTAAATCCAGAAATAACAATCAATGAAACTTAAATCACAATTATGCAGAATGATAACAGATGACAAAGCTAAAATCTAATTATGCAGAGACAGATAGACTACAATGAAACACACATACACAGATATGAATTATACTAAACTAATCATGATTAAGCCACAATTTACACTATAACTTTGTAAACAAGTACCGAGATTAAATTGCACTTACAACGGTCCAGCCACTATGGCTTGAAATCAGAAATCAAAGTATCACTATCCTAAACCATTATCAACCCAAATCACATATAATCAACACAAATCCTCCACCATATCAGCAATACAGAACCATATTTCCTTTATGACTGCAGATTTGACTATTGTTGACTGAAAGTGAATGAGAGTAGTATCTGAGTTAAGCAAACTAAAAGTAGATTTGGAATAAGCTCAAGTAACAAATAAAAACATGAATAAGCTGAATTTAAACGATGAAACAGTGATTTGAATTTTGATGAAAATTAAACTTGTATTAATAAAATTTGAGTACAAAGGAAATTATAATAACTGGAATTAAAACTAAAACATTGAAAACAATTGAAAATCACTCAGAAACTACTCCTAATCTACTCCTACTCTCCATGATAATCTCAGTGAATGAAGAGGCCTTTTATACTTGAGCTTCTAGTGTTTCTTCCGTGAGAGCAGTAAGCCAAAAACCATCTTGTGCTTTCTTGAACTCAATCCTCACCATCCATTTAGTAGGTACACAATTGGAGTAATCTGAACCTTTGGATGGGTCCTTTGTAGCCAAGGATTGCCATAGTGGCATCCTGGAAAGGAGGGAAAGTTTAGTAGTGGGTTTGGGATATGGGGTTGACTGGGTAAAGGAGATTAAGGTGGTTTTGGGTAATGGTGATTTCTGGGTAAAAGGGTGATGGTGAGGTTGAGTGTTTTGATATCAGAGAAAGGGTAAACAAGGGAGGGAAGAAAAAGGGTCATTAGTTTTATTGTTTGTGTTGGGGAAGGTTTTAAGACTGTTTCAAACCCACTCTAAAAACGTGTCCGGTTCTTCAATTGATCAACGATCGTAGAAAATCACATCTCGGCACCGGCTTTTCAGCACTTTTCTAATTTTGGCTCGATTTTGCTCGTTTTCGCTCTGTTTTCAATCCTTTTGTACCTGCAAGACATAAAACACACTCCGAGGATATTTTTGACATATTTTGATCGTATTTGGATGTTTTTAGTCATTTTTGAGGTCTTATGTGGGTAAAAACAATGAGTGAATAAGCACTCATCAACTAACGAACTTGTAGAAGGGTAAAGATATCTTCTCCTAAGAAATCTCTACACATACATATCTATTCCTAATATAACTCTAACAACTATTCTGTTTTAGACATAAATAGACTTAACCACGACTATTTGTTCTGCCAGACTTAACATCTTTAGTACTGGCAGACTTAACTACTAACAGAGTTAAGTCTGATCTACCAAACTTAACTACCAAACTCTACCAGACTTAACTCTAAACAAAACTTAAACATTACAAAATATAATTCCCAATAGAAACTGATTCTCTTCTTTTATGTGCAGGGCAACTTACAGGTGGAGCTAAAGGATAAAGCAGTTTTTGATAGTGGTTGCTCTGGATATATGACTGGTGACATGTCCAATCTGGAAGACTTTGAAGCTATAGATGGTGGATATGTTGCTTTTGGGAATGACCCCAAAGGAGGAAAGATCGTTGGTAAAGGTACTATTAAAACAGTAAAATTGGCTTTTGAAAAAGTGTATCTTGTAAATGGACTTAAGTTCAATCTCTTTAGTGTCTCACAAATGTGTGACAAAAAGAATTCTATCCTTTTTACCAACATTGAATGTCTTGTCCTTTCTCCTAATTATAAGATGCCTGATGACAAATTTGTGCTTCATAGAATCCCTAGAACAAACAATTTATACAGTGTTGACATAAAGAACATAATTCCCAAAAGAGCTTTAACTTGTCTATTTACAAAAGCCACTGTTGATGAATCCAAGCTTTGGCATAGGATACTTGGTTACTTAAATTTCAAAACAATGAATAAATTGGTAAATAGTAATCTTGTAAGACGGTTACCTTCAAAAGTTTTTGAAAATCCTGAAACCTGTGTTGCATGTCAGATGGGGAAACAATACAGAGCTTCTTGTAAGTCCAAAGTGGTTAATAATATTTTTGAGCCCCTTTATATGTTGCATATGGATCTATTTGGGCCAACCTTTATGAAAAGTTTGAATAAGAAGATGTACTGCTTAGTGGTCACTGATGATTACACTAGATTCACTTGGGTTTTCTTTCTAGGAAGTAAGGATGAAACATCAGAAATCGTTAAGGAATTATTGTTAGAATAGAAAACTTAGTAAATCATAAGGTTAAAATAATCATATGTGACAATGGGACTGAATTTAAGAATAGTATGATGAATCAGTTCTGTATGGATAAGGGTATTGTAAGACAATTTAGTGTAGCTAGAACTCCTCAATAAAATGGAGTAACAAAGGGGAGGAATACGACATTAATTGAGGCTGCAAGGACTATGTTATCAGAATCCAAATTACCTACTACTTTTTGGGCTGAAGTAGTTAGTATTGCTTGCTTTATGCAAAATAAGAGTAAAGTAGTTAAGCCTCATAACAAGACCCCTTATGAATTGTTGCATGATAGGAAGCCCTTAAAAGACTTCTTAAAACCATTTGGGTGTTATGTTACTATCTTAAATACAATAGACCACCTAGGCAAGTTTGATGAAAAGGCAGACAAAGGGTTCTTTGTTGGGTACTCTACGAATAACAAGGCTTTTAGGGTGTTCAATAGTAGAACTAGGCATGTGGAAGAAAACTTGCGTGTTAGGTTTAGTGAGAGTTCACCTAATGTTGCAGGAAGTGGGCCTAACTGGTTGTTTAACATTGATTCCTTAACCGGAACCATGAATTATGAACCAGTGTCTACAGGTACAACTAATAATTCTGCAGGTACACAAGGAGATTCAAATGCAGGTTCATAGGACAAGAAGGATGGATCTGCAGAGGAGTGTGTACTGGTTGAAAAGTGGAAGCTAGATAAGCTTCTTAAGCCCAAAGAGTTGAAGAAAAAGAGCCCATAAGTTGGTCCATTGGAAAGTGTTGAAAAAGGTGATACAGAAGGTGGGCCTAAACCTTCTGATGTGAATAAGGTGATTTCTGAAAGACCACACTTTGAAGAGGAAGTTCAGGGAAGTCCATCAGCAAATTTCTGCAAAAGGAGGAAGGAAAACTGGCACACCAGTTCCTACTGATACGTTTATCATTAGCTCACCAGTTGCTATTGATATGCCAATATTAAAAACTGAACCATTTGTAGAAGAAGAAGTTGATCTTGAAGCTCCAACAGAAGTGATTGTAGAACAAGAAGATATAGTGGATACTTCTACCAGTACTAAGAAAGCAGTGGAAACTTGTTGGGAATAATCTGTTACCACTGATAGCTGTGGAAGACACTGCTAAGTATTGCACTAGCAGTGGAAACGTATTACCACTTCTGGCACATTATTACCACTGCTATTAGATAATTGTTAGGAAAACGTGTTTAGATAAGTATAGAAAAGATCTTGTGTATATTCTATATTGTTAGCTTTATACTTATCTTGTAAAGGACTCCTTGTACTATAAAAGGAGGTCCTAGGTCATTGTTTAGAGTACGAATTACATACGTATCATTTACATAAGCTTCAAGGTGTAACCCTAGTGATAAGCAAGATCACTCGTATTATTCATTAATAATATTGGAACTTAGTTTTGTGTTTAATCTGTGTTCCCTTACAATACATCATATAATCTGTCTTCTAAGTATTACTAAGTAAATTCCGCGTGCTTATTAATATAATACAAAATATCACTGACACAAGGTGTGTGTCCAGATCCATCAAGTGGTATCAGAGCCAGGTTCTGATATTTTGTTTTAGAAGATCCAAGGAATACGCTTAACCTACTCACTCAATGGAGATGGAAAACAACCAGTCTAATGCTTCTACTCCAAGACTTCCTAAGCTCAAACTTAATGAGTTTGAGATGTGGAGGATAATGATTGAGCAATACTTTCTCATTCAAGACTATGCTCTATGGGAGATCATCTTAACTGGTGATTCTTTCAAGCCTGTGACTAGTACTCAGAAGGTTGGCGACACAGATGTTGTGACAGTTTCTGTGCCTAAGACTAATATTGAAAAAGCACTGAAGAAGAATGATCTAAAGGATAGAAGTTTATTGTTGATGACTCTTCCTAGAGACTAGATCATAGCATTCAGCAAGTTCAAGACAGCTAAAGAACTTTTTGAAGAGATTTGCTCAGTGTTTGGTGGTAATGATGCTACAAAGAAGACTCAAAAGACATTGTTGAAGCAAAGTTATGAAAACTTCTCTGCTTCAAGCAGTGACTCACTTGATAACATCTTCATCAAACTCCAGAAGATTGTTACACAACTGACTGTGTTTGGCATTGAGGTAGAAAAGTAAGACCTCAATTTGAAGTTTCTAAGAAGTTTGCCTTCAGAGTTTCATACTAATGTTACTGTCTGGGAAAATAAACCAAATATGGAAACTATGAAGCTTAATGATCTTTACAACAACTTCAAACTTATTGAACAAAGATTGAAGAAGGCTGGGAAACTTGGTACAAGCTCAAGTAGCTTGGCTTTGATGTCAACCTCTGTTGATAGTGATGATTCTGAAGATGACTGTGATGATAATATTGCCACTGCTGGTTCTACAGTTTCCACTGGTAATGTTAGCGTTACCACTGCAGGTTCAAAGAAAAAGATTGCTGGTATTGGAGATCCTACCTTTTATGCTTTTATCTCCACTCAAGTTAATGGCTCTATATTAACTCATGAAGACATAGAGCAAATTGATGAAGATGACTTGGAGGAGATGGATATTAAATGGCAAATAGCTCTTCTTAGCATGAGGGCTAGGAAATTCTACACGAAGACTGGCAAGCCTATTCACATCAATGGTGGTGAAACTGCAGGATTTGACAAAAAGAAAGTAGAGTGTTTCAATTGTCACAAGTTGGGGCATTTTGCTAGGGAATGCAGAAGACCAAGGATGAAGGACACCATGTCTACTTGGTACAAGAAAAAGAAAGAACCAACTGTGGAAAAACCAAAGGCAATGTTGGCAATTGATGGTGTGAGCTATGATTGGAGTTTCATGGCTGATGAACAAGAGGAAGAACCTTCAGATGCTGCTCTTGTGTCTACTGAATTTGCTCTCATGGCTTTCTCTGACTCTGAGGTACAAAACTTTGAAAGTTGTTCTAAAACATGTAGGGCTGCTAGAGAAGTTGAAAGGCTTAATGATGTATATTCTAATGAAAGACAAGAGTTGTATACTGCTAATTATACTATGTCAAACCTTAGGAGAGCTATAGCTGTATTAGAAAAACTACTAGAGCACTATAGAGAAAATGAGTCAAAATATAATGATGATATGATTCTTCTTAGAAGAGAGGTAGATCATAAGACAGCTGTGAATAAGGCATACCAAGAAGAGCTTGAAAAACTTAAAAAGATAAATGAAAATGTCAATTTAACTGTAGACACCTGTTATTATCAGTTTAAGTCAATTGATAAAATTTGGAATGCTCAAATTATAAGTAAAGCGAAGTCAGGTTTGGGATATCATACTGTTCCACCGCCACTAAGAGGTGTTCCATCACCTCTAGGTATAGATTTAGATCATACAGGCTTAGAAGATTTTCCTGAACTTCAACGTGAATATGGTCCTCTAAAGGACACATTTGTGAAAAGTGAGGAAGAGGTTAAGCATGAAACTGATGTTTTTGAAAGTGCTAGTGACTCATCAGTTGTTGATGAGAATGTTAAAAAGAATGTAGAGTCTTCTATCCCAAAAGTTGTTAATACTGTTACAGAGGAAGCTAGGAAACAAGCTAATAAACCTATATCAACTGTAAGGTATGCTGAGATATATAGGAACAAGCCTACAGCTCCTAGGGGTAACCAGAGGAGTTGGAATCATGTTAAATCTCAACAACTAGGTAGTGATTTTGTGATGTACAATAAAGCATGCTATATCTATGGTAGTTTTGATCATTTACATGCTTATTGTGACTGTCATGTTGGGAGAAGGGAAGTCCATGGGAATAAAAGGGTGGAGTCTAACAGATTTCAAAATAATTTGCACCCTAATTCACACAGTAAAATGATCCCAAGAGCAGTTCAATTAAGAAGTGGCCTCAAAACTTTTGCCACTGCAAAAATTGTTAATACTGCTCACCCTAAGTCACCTATTACAAGTGCAAAATCCAAAACAACTTTTGCAAAATCTGCACAAACAGGGAAAAGAACTTTTCAAAATAAAAAGGTTCATTATAACCAACAGTGGGTACCTAAAACCAAACCAGCAGTTTCCACTGTTCATTCAAAAGTTCCCACTGCAAGGGTTGTAAACAAGAAAAGGGGGGACATGGGAAATGCTGTGAAGGCCTCAGCATGTTGGGAATGGAAACCTAAAGGTATAACCTGATCAACCAATCCTAATGGTGTATCAATGACCTTTGATAGATTTAACTATATTGATACAAGAGGCAGATCCAAGTCAATCATGGCTTGGGTCCCCAAAAGAAACTAACTCTTTACTTTAATGTGCAGGAACATCCAAGGACAAAAAGATCAGATCAAGGTTACACAGATAGTGGGTGTTCAAGGCACATGACTGGCAACAAGTCCTATCTCTCAACTTTTGAACATTATGTCAGTTTTGGAGGTGGAGTTAATTGAAAAGTAAAATGGAACAACAAGTATGATTCAAGAGATTTAAAGCAAATAACATGGATTTTTATTATTATCATACAAAACTGCACACTGAGTGCAGTAGATACATCCATGAGATACTGACACCAAGCATCATTACATAAACCGGAAAACAGAAAACAACACACAACAACCCACTACAGACACAAGTTTCACATACTACCCAAACCCAACCCCAATCTGACCACCATCTACCACCTAAGGCTTCTTAGGGAAGGCCCACTCTGGCATCTCTTTGGGCGCCATTCGCCTATCAAGCACCCTCCAAACCTTGGGGCATGCTAGCCCCATCACCACTCCTCCAACAGGTGGTGAGGATGATGAAGGACCCTCTTGTGGTGGTGTTGTTAACAGTGGTGGAAAAGGTGGTGCCTGCAGCTCTCCTGGAGGAAGGATTGCAACAAGGGGAGGTACTCTCAAGACTCTTGCAGATGTTTCATCATCTGTGCCTTCATATGGAGAAATGTAGCTTGAAATGGAATCTGAGTTATCCTCTTTGATGATGGCATCCTGAGGCATTGGTTGGAGAGATGAAGGGCCAGCAGCAAATGGATTTGAAAGAGCACTTGAATGTCTTCTCTTTCTTGAAACAACCTTCTCATACTCTTCTTTCTCAACTCTCCCAGGGTTATTCAAAACAAAGTCATCCTAGGAACTATCAGATGAACTGCTAGATGAAAGGTTGATTGGGTTGGAATGACTCATGATGATATTTGGAGAGAAGTAAGTTTGTGTGAGAGAAATATTTTTGGAGTATGTGATATGAGTGGTTTGTGAGTTATAAGTCCTTAAATAGAGGTTTAGAAGGTTTCAGTAAGTTAATGAGGGGAAGGTGTAAGTGGTTGAGGAGTAAATGAAGTCTTTGACTTTGGTGGACGGATTAATGACTTGGAGTTGACTTGGTGGCTGGTGGTTAAGTATTGTTCTAACCACTGCTAGCATACTCTTGAACTCACTTCTGGTTATTTTCTAACCACTGCTATCCTTAACAATACTTTCTGTGTGTGGTTTATGTTTGTGTTATACAGGTTTGAAGGATTCTACATTGGAGTTATTGTTTTTAGTACTTGTATTTTTAGTTGTCCACTAATTTTTATGCAGAGTTTGAGGCTAACTGTGGAAACTATAATGCAAACAGTGGTAAAAGTGACTCTCACAGTGGAAAAAGTAAAACAAGAAACTTTGTTCCATTTATGAAGAAGATTCATTACATTCAAAGAGGGAGTGCTAACAATGACAATCAACACAAAAGACAACAATCTAACACATCCTTCATTCCTACACTCTACACCAGCTACTCCATTGGCTTCTTGCCCTTGCCCTGATAGTCATGCTTGTTCTTCTGTGCTCTCTTCCTCTTGTTCTCAAAGGTTGATTGCATTCTTGGAAAAGCAAGACCAAGAACTTGTGGAGGAGGCCTTGGTAGTCTTGCAGGTTTCTCTAGTATGGAGATTTTCTTCATGTTGGAGATAGATGTTCCCAAAGCCTTTGACAGAGCACTTGACAACTTCTTGGACAAGGCATAGGTTTCATCATCATCATCATCTGATGAGCTGGAGTAGAACTCAAGAGAAGGTGCACTCTTGGCAACAGGCTTCACAGTCTTCTTAGTTGGCTCCTTGGAAGAAGAACTAGTGGAATAGCATGGAATGTATTCCCACTCGGATATCTCTGTGTCAGAAGAGGAATCAGATGAGATGTCAATGATGTCTGGAAGATTGCTCATTGTGATTTTTAGGGTTCTTGTGCTGGTATGAATGTGTTTTGGTACAAATTATGCAGAGTCAAATCACTTTATAAAGACAAAATCAATCAAAAGGTTTAATTTACGAAGATATTTACTTTTACCTATTTTGGTAAGTAAATATAGATATTATTGGGTTGACTTTGGGAGGATATTGTATTAAAATAAGTCGGTTATGCATATTCTTTGTATTATACTAACACTTGTAGGTTCATAACCAAGCATAGATGGGATTTGAACTTAAAAGGTGTATAACTGAGATACACAACAAATGGTTATTGATTCACCATGTCTAACCCACATAAGAATCAACTAGTCCAGAGCAAACGGCTACTGGTAAAGACTTATCAAATCCGTTTATGGTTGATAGTTTACCAAAAACTATATGGTTATCAACTCACCATATTCTTTATGATTAAGAGTTGGCTAGTCCATAGCAAACGGCTCATGGTAAAGACATATCAAATCCGTTGATAGCTGGTAGTTTGCTAAAAACTATGATAAGAGCAGTCTATTTTTATATGTTTTTCTTTACCATTGCTCTTTTCAAATTTTAGTGAAAAATTACCACTGCTAGTTCACAGTTTCCACTAACAGTGTTATTTTTACCACTGTTGATCTAGCCGTTACAACTGTTGTGTCAGTAACAAATTTTTTACTAGCCGTTGTAGAAAAATTGCTTTCCATATATATAGGGTAACTTTTTAGAAGCTTATCTACTTTCCTATTTGATATTTATCCCCTAAAGATAAATACTTTCCTTAGATAATCTTTCTTGCGCAAAACTCTTAAACCCTACCTCTATATATCTTTTGTCACAATTGGCTAGTTATTCCTTCAATTCTTACTGACATAATATCTTTTTCATCAAAAGTTTCTATGGCACCATTACAATTTGTAGATGAGCACAACCAAGTCTCCTACTTAGAAAAGTCAAACGAGAAGAGTGGCCCTGTTTTTCATCAGATTGTGGACTTTCTCAATACTACCCATATAAGGTATGCTTTACTTTTAAATCCCATAATCTATATCTCTCAAATCAAACAGTTTTGGACTTCTGCTTAGTCCATAACACTTGAGCATAGAGATACACATGAAACAGTGGATGATGCTCTTAGAGCCACTGTGGACGGGGTAACTATTGATGTTACTGAGGCATCCTTGAGGAGAATTCTCCAATTGGATGATCTCAATGGTATCATCACATTACCTATGCCAGAAATACATGAAAATTTATCATCCATGGGGTATGATACCACTGATAAAAAGGCTACTTTCAAAAAGAATGGTTTTTGTCCCCATTGGAGATTTTTGATACATACTCTTTTCCATTGTCTTAGTCCAAAGAAAACATCTTATGAGCAATTTAGTTCAACCATGGCTTACCCTTTGGTTTGTCTAGCCACTGATAAGATTTTTAACTGGTCACATTATATTTTTACAAGTATGACTGGCAATGTAAAGAGTTCAACAAAATTTTTTAATGTATCCAAGGTTTGTGCAAGCAGTGCTAAATGAGTTTCAACTGCAACCCCATACACGAACTTATAAAATCCGTTGCCTTAAGCCTAAAGTTTTTAAAAATAGGAATAAAGATGGCAATATGGATTTTACACCTCTCTTTCCTCAAATGCTTGCAAAGATTTCACAATTACAACCTACACCCATAATCACTGTTCTACACATTGATTATACTCCACCAGTTTCTCACACCTATGAGAGGAGGCAAAAACAGCCAACTCCTCCCATTACAACACAACATGTACCTAATCCTTCTGGTTTAGGCACAAGTAGTGGTGGTTCCAGGCTTCAATCTAGTCAAACTAGGGAGGAACCTGAACCAATGCCCTATGATTCACCTCTCCCAACAGGTTACATAGTTGGAAGTGTTGAGGGCAGTGGGCAACCAATGGAATTGATGGAAATTTGTACAACATTAGCAAAGCAGGTTAAATCTATGGAACAAGACTTGGCACAACTTAAGGAGCAGCATGCCAA
The DNA here is from genome assembly GCA_019973895.1 of Chrysanthemum seticuspe. NCBI lineage: Eukaryota > Viridiplantae > Streptophyta > Magnoliopsida > Asterales > Asteraceae > Chrysanthemum > Chrysanthemum seticuspe. Next base: position 197,067,744 of record BPTQ01000005.1, on the reverse strand, counting down.
GGATATTACATCTTTGAAGGAGGAGATTCAGACCTTGAAGGAAGAGTTGCAGGGGTTAAAGCAAAGAAGAACTGCAAAGATTGTGCTATCATCTCCATCCTCATCTTCTAATGGTGATTCAAAAGATTTCAGTGCAGATTTGGGTAATTCTCCCAAACAGGGGAGGAAAACAGGTGTTAAAGCTAAGGGGAGGAAGCTAGATTTTGGAGATGAAGGCGTTACAAGTAAAGGCACAGAGGAGGTTATTGAGCAAGAAGAACAGCAACTAGAGCAAGAAATTTTCAGTACTGCAACCACTGATGATTTCATTCCCACTGTAGAAGAAATTACCACTGATGATCAAGAGATTACCACTGCAGAGGAAGAAATCAAAAAGAAGAAAGGTAAAGCAGTTATGGAAAGTGAAGAGCAACCTGGAAGGAAGATTTCTAAGAAAGAACAAGCTGAAATTGCTTTTGATGCTGAAGTTGCTCAAAAGATCAGAGAAGAAGAAGAAGCAAAGAAGAAAATGTTAGATGAACAAGAAGTTGCAGACTTCATGGAGGCTAAAAGACTGGACAGAATGGAGGATACTGATACACTGGATGTTAATCCAATTTCCACTGTTCCACCTACAGTTCTTAGAGAAAAGACTCCAGAGTTTTCTTATGTGCCTACAGAAGAAGAAATAGAGTTCTTGATTGCACATGATCCAGTAATCAAGAAGAAGGCAATTGACCTTGTAGCTGATAAATCTTTAACTGAAGCACAAAGAACAACTCAGTTAAAGGACTTTATTCAGATGAAGAATAATCAAGCACTTCAAGAGGTAATTGGTTCAGTCAGAAAAGGTCAAAAGAAACCAAGGCAACCAACTAAAGCACAAGTTATTGCATACATGAAGACTTATTGTTGCAATGTTGGTGGCTGGAAAAGACATCAATTCAAAAGAATGCCTGATGATAAAGTTGAAAGTATCTACTACAGAGTTCAAAGACAAGATAAACATTTCATTCCAATGGACTCTGAAGAAGAAGCAAGAAGGTATCCTGGTTTGAAGAGAAAGGCCAAAGACAGTGATTCTCAGACTGCTAAGAAGACAAAGTTTGCTGAAGAACAAGAAGTTCCAAATGAGAAATTCACTGAAGAACAACTGACTGATATGATTGTGATTGAAGAAGAAGATTTTTATCCAGAACCACTGCAAGTCAGACATCCTATCATTGATTGGGAAGTATACACTGTTAGCAATTTTGCTTCAACATGGTAGATCACAAGGCTAGGTGGTGAAACTCAATCATTTATTCAATTTGAAGATCTCACCAAAGCTTTTGACAGAGATGATCTTGATACACTATGGAAGTTAGTTCAAGAAAGGTTTAATGCTGAAGATCTCAAAGATATGAAGGAGATGCAGTTATGGGTTAATCTTAGAAGGCTCTATGAACCAGATGTTAATGATGATTTCTGGAAATTCTCATGTTTATGTCCTAGTACTAAATTGTTTTATTATGATTCATGTGAAGTTCATCATGTTTCTACAGAAAATGGAGCAGATGCATTCATGCTTGCTGAGAAAGAATATCAACTCAGAGATGGAACTCTCACAGTGATGTTATGTACAACAATAAGAGTTCATGAAGAGAATGAGAAGGTCAGAGCATTGTTACTTAGGCTTCAAGATCAATGTTCAAGAGCTATTCAGAATTTAAGGAAGAAGTGAAGTGTTTGGTAGAATTCCCCAAATCCTTCAAGATGATGCAGATTGAAGAAACTTATTGATTTGCAGAGAAATCATAAGTTTAGGGGAGGATTGTTGGGAATAATCTGTTACCACTGATAGCTGTGGAAGACACTGCTAAGTATTGCAGTAGCAGTGGAAACATATTACCACTGCTGGCACATTATTACCACTGCTATTAGATAATTGTTAGGAAAACGTGTTTAGATAAGTATAGAAAAGATCTTGTGTATATTCTATATTGTTAGCTTTATACTTATCTTGTAAAGGACTCCTTGTACTATAAAAGGAGGTCATAGGTCATTGTTTAGAGTACGAATTACATATGTATCATTCACATAAGCTTCAAGGTGTAACCCTAGTGATAAGTAAGATCACTCGTATTATTCATTAATAATATTGGAGCTTAGTTTTGTGTTTAATCTGTGTTCACTTACAATACATCATATAGTCTGTCTCCTAAGTATTACTAAGTAAATTCTGCGTGCTTATTAATATAATACAAAATATCACTGACACAAGGTGTGTGTCCAGATCCATCAAAACTGCTGGTTCAAATGAAGGTACTGCTAGAGTGGACAAAGGGAAAGGGATTTTGCTTGAAGAAGCCTAAAGTTACTGCACTGATGGTATTTGATGAAGAAAGGGCTAAACAAGAGCACAAACTTGAAGTGGTTAAATTCTTGGAAGAGCAACATTTAAAGAAGACTGTTAGATTATCGCAGGAAGAATCAAACAGACTTCTTGCACAAATGTTACAAGATGAAGAAGCTGGTTCAGAAAAGACTTAATCATAAAGAATGTGAAGATGAAAAGGAGCAGAAGTTATGGGTAGAATTAGAGAGGTTATTTGAGCCTGATCCTTATGACAGCTTGTGGAGTCAAGATACTACAGTTCCAGGAACTACTTGGAATTTTTTTGGGTCATCTGGTGTACATCATGTCTACACAGGTATATATGACTGGTTTATGCTGGTAGAGAAGGAATATCCACTTAGAAAGAAGACATTGAATGCAATGTTATCTTCAAGACTAAAGACTGAAGAAGATAATGACATTGCCAGAAAATTAGTAAACAAGATCTTCTTTCAAGCACAAAGACCAAGCAAGCCAGCAGAGTAAGTGTTTGCAAAATTCCCCAGCAGTATGAAGACAAAGGAGTATTCAAGAAACTTGTCGATTTACTAATGAAATCACAAGTTTAGGGGAGGATTGCTGAGAATTTAGCAAAGACAGTTTGTACTGCCAAGCTTAATAGTTAGTACTGTTAGCTTTGGCTTTGGACTGCATAGAATACAACTAGCAGTACAAACTGCTAGTATGTTTAGTTAGTGCTGCCTATCAGATTTGTATAGTCGGTTAGATAATTATAGAATTGTTTCTATATTATGTTTCTTGTGTAGAAAGTTATTGTAACCCTAGAAGGACTCCTTAGCCTATAAAAGGAGGTCCTAGATTAGATTTAGAGTACAAGTTATTCTATAGTTGATCACTTCAAGGTTATTGTAACCCTAATACTTTTGAGTATTCGTATATTAATGTATTGAGGTCTTTTGTGAGAAACAAGTTGTGTCTAAGTATTCTCTTAATCATTAAACATTAGATTCCGCATATTGTTTAATCTTATTCAAGACAGTTTGCTATATTGTTGCTTGTGTTAGATTTATCTAACTTAATCAACTTGATCAATTGCTCAACTGGGATCAACAATTGTTTCCTGCAAATGAGTTTCAAGTTAGCTCAAAAATAGTATTTTTTTCCACCAGTTTTGCCGGATCCTTCAATTGAGGGATCCATCCAGGAAAAAGTTAGGGAACCGTGTACTTACAACTTAGTGGCAGCAATGTAGATATAAATAGTGATTTAAATGTCCAAATAAATTATGTATTGTTGCACCAAACATGTTAACATAACTATATAACATACAAACATGTAGTTTCATTTAATAAAAACAAGAGAAATGTTACACATATCTCTGAAACTAAGAAAATGAAACAAACATGTATTAAAGAAAAATTCCTAACAATCTAAGTTGTTCCTAAGACTAGGGATGATTAGATTTGTTAGATTCTACTAGTGATGTACCTGCCAAAAGTTGCAATGGAAGTTTGTGGGATCAATTCTCTAAGATCCACAAGGTGTCTACTAGGAAGGAAAGTTCATCCTGGTTTGTAGCTGGTTCGTCGGATGAAGATGAAGTGTGTATGCCTGAGGTCATGCCGGGAGCTGGTTTTTTGGATGATTTGAAGTCTTATGATGGTTAGGATTATGATTTTCCTGCACATGGCTTTGAGAGTCGCCCAAAGGGCCGTCATAAGTAGTTTTATCTTATTGTGTTTGTTATAAGAATGGTCTGTCATTCTTATATAGTTGGTTTGTGATGAGTGTGTAAATACTCATCATTTTTGTATTATCTAGACTGCAAAATCATCTGAAAACACTCAAAAATGCTTTAAAATGATAAATATATCACAAATCAGTGTTTTATGTGTTTTAAATGCAAAAATATCAAAATCAGATGAAAAACATATCAAATTTGCAAAAATTGCAGTTTCAGTCCCCCAAGTTTATAAAATTGTCAAAAATAGTCCCTGAGCCAAAATTCAAAAGAAAAGTCACCAAAGGTCTTTTTAAAATCATAAATTGTCATTTTTAGTCCTTTGGTGGGAAATCTAAAAGTTTTGAGAAAATTACAGTTTTGGTCCCTGAAAATCCAAATTGGTCAAATTTAGTCCTTGGAAATTTTCAAAAATGTCAAATTAGACCTTGGTCTATTAAAAGTTGGCAACATTAGTCCTTGGATTGCATTTTCATAATTTACATGTTGAGTCCCTGGGATTTCAGACTTTACATCTTTGGTCCTTGGGTTAATAATTCTACAAACCAAACGGACCTAATTAATTCCCCAAGCCCAAATACCACAACCTTGGCCCAATTATATTACCCGGTCCCTTAACCCGACCAACCCAACAACCCAAACATTTAAATAAACAAAACCCGCCCCCCTTTGTCCCTGTCATCCCCGACACCAGTGTCTGCTACCCATTCCCCCCTCCAACTCCAGCCACCCTATCACCTCCATTTGTCTCCCCCCACCTCACCTACCTACCCAAGTGCAATTAATGCTCCCCCATTCCCTGTCTAAAGTGTCAATTGCAGTTTTGGCGCCAAAAATACATATATGGCTAGGATCACTTCTAGCCAATCAATGGCTTAGGTTGCAGCTGGGAAATGCTCAGAGGAGTGAGAAAGAAGCCTTGGGTTATAAAAAGACCAAGAGGAAGACAGAGAAACAAGTAGTTAGTTTTGTAAACTTTTCTTAATTGTCGTTTTTAAAATTAATGTTTTAGTTTAAAAGCAAATGTTGTAATTTAAGTTTTATGTATTAAATTTAAGGTAACTCAGTATTTGTAATCAATTTTAAGCCTTAATTTCAAGGTTTGGTTAAAAGTATTGATTTTGTATTCACTGTTGAGAATCTCAGTTTCTAGCTCATATTCATAAGCTCTTTGAAGCTTATTTTTACACTCTAATCAGCTTACTTAAACTTATTTTAGCTTTTGATAAGCCTTTAAATCAGTTTCAAGCTTATTTGATTAATGGTCAACTAAAGTCAACTGTATGGAGAAAATGGGTCAAAAAGGTTTGGAATTGGAAATGTGGGTGATGCAGTTTGGTTTTGGGTTGGAAATAGTTTGATACATTGATCTTGGGTTTGTTTTAGCTTGCTATACCAGCTGGGGTCATGTGAGTAAGTTTCCAACTTTTCAAGTTTTAAGTCAGATTTTGCATCTTATGCTTGTTTATGAATTTGTGATCACCATTAGTTTAATCTAGTCTATTTAGCTTTATTTATGATATTTAAGCTTAGATTGATCCTTATTACAAGTTTGTCTAAGGGTTTAGCTCATTTTGATTGCAACACAGTTAGCTAAAGGGTGTTTGGATTTGAGGTTTATACTGTGTTAGAGGGTCTTGCAGTGATAGGTTTTAGTTGGTTCTAGTCTTTGTAGTCCATTTTAGCCAATACCTGTCATTAACTTGTGTATACATAGTTCCAAAGTCAAATTTCACTCCAACCTGTCTTGATCACACCACTGTTGGCATTTGAGGATTGCAGGACATGGTTTTGTGTTTAGAAGTCTTAAACAAAGTTAGCATTAGTCTTATTTCATCAAGATATTTCATTTCCAGTCTGCAAATCAAGATTAAAATACATAAAAGTCAATTTTCCATGTTTTCATCAAAAGTCAAATGTTGACATTCCCAGTTTTTGGCCAACAAGAAGGAATTTTCACAAGCTCAGTTCTGGGCCAATTTTTATGAAACTTGTTGATTTGGAAACTGCTCTTGGTCTACTTTCTTTTCCACATTTTTATAAAATTTAGTGAATTTTTTAAAGCTTTCAAAAATGCTTATTAAAAAGGGTGTAAATGCCCTGCACACACTCAGTGTATACTGAGTGTGTACAGGTGGGTTTGTGCAGTTTAGCACAGAGCTCATTTGAGCTTGTTGTTAGCTCTAATTTGGTTCACAAATAGTTGGCTAGGTCTAGTGTATGTTTCAAGCTTTTGTTTTTGGTTCTTAGCTTATTTGAGTGCTGGTTTTGTAGCTGCAAAACTGACCCAGAATCTGTTTTAGCCTATTAGCTCATAGTCATCAAATCATTGCAAACTGCTTATCAGAGGTTTAGCTTGTTGTTTCTCATTTCATTTTGGTCTTTTTAGCTTATTGTAGCTCCCATTTCAGTTTGGTGCTTGTTGTGCCTCATTTGCTTATTGGAAGTGCTTATTTTTAAGCTCATTCCACATCAGTTTCAAATCCTTCCACACAAGCCCATGTTTTTCCATTTTTCCTAGCTTCCTAGTATTATTTTAGAGTTTTCCTGAAATTTTCAGATTTTTCTAAGTAGTTTTGCTATTTTTCTCATTTTAAATTAGTTTTTAATCACTTTTAAATAGCTTTTAATATAAAAAATCAAGAAAAGGTTCAAAAAAATAATTTTTCAATTTTATTAAGTTTAGATAAATATAAAAAGTGAAAAAAGTAATTTTCCATATTTTTCATAGTTCATTTGGTAATTTTTAATAATTTAATTAGTTTTAAATAGTTTAAAATTCCTAAAAAATAGAAAAATAATCAGAAAAATACAAAAATAGTTTTGAAAATTCTAGTTTGATATTTTAGACTTTTTCATTTCATAATTTTATTTTTCTAGCTTTATTTCCTAATTTCTTGTATTTTAGGTAATTATTAAATAGTTAAAATTAGTTTTTAATTTATAATAATTAATTAATTAGTTATAAAATTAATTTTCTTTTTTCAAATATTTTGTTTTATCATTAGGATTGTAAAAATGTATTTTTCACATTTTTAGGATTTATCTTGTGTAATTTTCACGTTTTTATTTGTACGTTTACGTATTTTTATTTTAAACGTAAGTTTTTAGTTTTCAGTTTTAAACGTTCATCACTTTAAATATAGTGATAGCGTTTATTTAATATTTTTAATCTTTTTAACTTTCTGTAATTTTCATTTTAGCCCTTGTAGTTTATGTCCGTTTTCCGTAGCTATAATAATTCCAATCCTTTTCCCGTTCAAATCTCGCGATCACTACACGTTTGATAATCCATTGCACAGCTCGCTGGGACATAACGACCCGGGGAGACTCTATACTCCTCTGATCTTAATTGCATTGGTGTTTGAGCAGTTTTTAGTCTTTTAGACTTGACTGTTTAGCACCGATCAAATTTTGGCGCCGCTGCCGGGGAGCTGTGCTGATTATCTTACGTCTAGCAGATTAGTTATTTGAATATTCACTCTTTGTATATACCATCTGTATGTGTTTATATTTTCTTTTTCAAAAACCCAAAAAGATTTTCATCCTTTGTTTTTGCATCATGTTTTTCAAAAATCCAAAAATATCCATCTTTTATCCTCTAATATGTTTAATTCTACATTCCTTTATCCTCCAATCTGTTTAATTCTACATTTCTCTATCCTCAAACCTGTTTAATTCTCCATCTCTTATCCCTCTTATCTGTTTAATTCTCTATGTCATGGTATTTGACATGTTCCTGGTGTGGAGGTCCATTTAACGGCGGAAATTGTCGGAAATGTACCAATGTGGGTTTCGGAGACAAGTTTGTCGGTAATCCCGATCCCATTTCAAAAAATGAAGCACCCGATTTTCCCTACCTACCTCCACAACCCCAGTACGAATCCTACTCATGCGAGTTTTGTGGGAATGATTCTCATTACGGTTTTGATTGTCCACCACAGGTCCCGCTTGTCTATGAGCCGGAACCATGTTACAATCAGAATTTTGGTGAAAGTTATTTTCCCAATTATCTCTGTCATGAGAATTGTGGGGGTCCTCATGAGACTTTTGAATGTCAACCGATGAATCAAAATTTTCAAAATTCCAATTCTCCCGGTTTTGACAATTTCCAACCCCCACAGTATTCCATCAGTCATCAGACTTCCGAGCCTTCACAGCATCTCAATGATTACGAGGAGTGTTATCTTCCTCAAAGTTCTGAAGAAATACGCATTCGAAAGAAACTGCAAATGAAAAGAATGGTGTGTAAGCTTCAGCAGATGAACATAAGAATCCGATATGATGACGATGATGATGAGGATAGTATTCAAATGAGGGAATACTATGAGGACGACGAGGAGAGTGTTACTCAATTGAACGATCTTATTTCTCAACTCCCTCAGTCTATTGCTATCACACCTATCTTACCTTTTATTGCTTCCAAAGACTCTCTCATAATGGGGGACGAGCCTTCTAGCACTATTCCAGAAATGGAATCGTCAAGTGTTGAGAGCCTTGTTCCAACCCCAAGTGAGTCCGAGGGTATCTCCGGTAATGTGTGTGATGAGCCTCTTAATGATGATTCTTCTCCTCCTCTTGACATTCCATATGATCATGTCGAGATGTTCTCCGATTCTGATAACGATTGTACTTCGTTTGACGATTCTTTATCCTATGGAGACATCGATTATGTCGAGGAGCTACCTTCTGAGCTAGTTAGCTTAGAAGAAGTGAGAAATTCTGATGATCTGGAAATTGAGGACGAGATACTTCGTGAACAATTGTTCAATATAAATCTCCTCGTTTCTAAGATCGAATCATTCTGTGCTAAGTCAGCTTCATCTCCTATCCCCGTTGTGGATAGTGACTCTACATTGGACAAGCCCGAGCTTGAGGCTTTTTCCAATGATTCTCTTCATGAAGAGTTCTCCGGTGAACTCTCTCATGACATATCTCCTCCGGAATATGATCATTTCCATTTTGATCTTGAGGATGATATTGGCTCGGAGGAAGGTGTACTCTATCATAAGAGTTTGCTTATTGATGATACTACCTTCACCCTTCCTCCCGACATGTCTACATTTGAGGATGAAGAATGGATCCTAATTGTTATAAATATCTTCCTTCCATTCCTCACGTATGATGTGTTTTCCTCTCTTCTTCACTCCTTCGGGAGTGAGGACACTATCTTTGACCCCGGCATTTTCATGTACCATTTGTGAGCCGGGTCGTTCTCTGTATATCTCATCGGTGTGGAACTTTCACGTACTTCAATGTTTATCCAAACATCTTGAATGAAAGTCCGATGGAGATTGTATCTTCCACTTGCTTCCCCATGAACCAATGAATTCGGGGTCGAGTCAAGCTAGCGACTCGGAAATCAAAAACAGTAGCACGCACCATATGGGTTTTCACCCATATTTCTGTCTTCTTACCCCCTTTCTACCACCTAAGTGTGGGGGTGTTGCCCCACATGGTTAAAAAAAAAATAAAAATAAAAAAATAATAAAAAAAAAAAAAAAAAAATCTTTCTAAATAATGGCCGTAGTATTTCCCTTTCACGTTCTTTGTTTCGGCATAACCGCCGGTACTTTGAATATTGAGGGCAATATTCATTTCTAAGTGTGGGGGGAATTCTCACGAATTTTATCATATAATTATACCAATTCCCCCGTTTTTGGCCAAAATTTTTTGGAGTAAGTGTTTTACACTTTCTCATTTGGTTATCAGTCCGCCATGTCTGTAAGACAAAAGGATTGGCTAATCCAGGAGCAAACGGCTCTTGGTAAAGATATATCAAATCCGTTTATATGGCTTGCAATTTGCCCAAAATTGTATGGTATTCAACTCACCATATCCTAAAAAGTGAAGAGTTGGCTAGCCCGCAAGATTATGGCTTGTGGTAAAGGCAGTGGAAAAACCATAATTGGTAATCAGCTCACCAAAGATAATTCTGATAATTTATCTAAGAGTTGGCTAGTCCAGAAGGGTACGGCTTCTGGTAAAGACAAAATCAAATCCGTTGAAAGCTGGTGATTTGCTCAAAATCACATGGTTATCGGTGTACCATGGTTCTTACTTGAACTGAAACATTTGGCTACTCCAGAAGTAATGGCTTTTGGTAAAGAGATTAAAATCCATTATGTTTTCTCAAATCATTGCTAGGGACTAGCAATATCTCAGTGTGGGGGATTGATGAGTGTGTAAATACTCATCATTTTTGTATTATCTAGACTGCAAAATCATCTGAAAACACTCAAAAATGCTTTAAAATGATAAATATATCACAAATCAGTGTTTTATGTGTTTTAAATGCAAAAATATCAAAATCAGATGAAAAACATATCAAATTTGCAAAAATTGCAGTTTCAGTCCCCCAAGTTTATAAAATTGTCAAAAATAGTCCCTGAGCCAAAATTCAAAAGAAAAGTCACCAAAGGTCTTTTTAAAATCATAAATTGTCATTTTTAGTCCTTTGGTGGGAAATCTAAAAGTTTTGAGAAAATTACAGTTTTGGTCCCTGAAAATCCAAATTGGTCAAATTTAGTCCTTGGAAATTTTCAAAAATGTCAAATTAGACCTTGGTCTATTAAAAGTTGGCAACATTAGTCCTTGGATTGCATTTTCATAATTTACATGTTGAGTCCCTGGGATTTCAGACTTTACATCTTTGGTCCTTGGGTTAATAATTCTACAAACCAAACGGACCTAATTAATTCCCCAAGCCCAAATACCACAACCTTGGCCCAATTATATTACCCGGTCCCTTAACCCGACCAACCCAACAACCCAAACATTTAAATAAACAAAACCCGCCCCCCTTTGTCCCTGTCATCCCCGACACCAGTGTCTGCTACCCATTCCCCCCTCCAACTCCAGCCACCCTATCACCTCCATTTGTCTCCCCCCACCTCACCTACCTACCCAAGTGCAATTAATGCTCCCCCATTCCCTGTCTAAAGTGTTAATTGCAGTTTTGGCGCCAAAAATACATATATGGCTAGGATCACTTCTAGCCAATCAATGGCTTAGGTTGCAGCTGGGAAATGCTCAGAGGAGTGAGAAAGAAGCCTTGGGTTATAAAAAGACCAAGAGGAAGACAGAGAAACAAGTAGTTAGTTTTGTAAACTTTTCTTAATTGTCGTTTTTAAAATTAATGTTTTAGTTTAAAAGCAAATGTTGTAATTTAAGTTTTATGTATTAAATTTAAGGTAACTCAGTATTTGTAATCAATTTTAAGCCTTAATTTCAAGGTTTGGTTAAAAGTATTGATTTTGTATTCACTGTTGAGAATCTCAGTTTCTAGCTCATATTCATAAGCTCTTTGAAGCTTATTTTTACACTCTAATCAGCTTACTTAAACTTATTTTAGCTTTTGATAAGCCTTTAAATCAGTTTCAAGCTTATTTGATTAATGGTCAACTAAAGTCAACTGTATGGAGAAAATGGGTCAAAAAGGTTTGGAATTGGAAATGTGGGTGATGCAGTTTGGTTTTGGGTTGGAAATAGTTTGATACATTGATCTTGGGTTTGTTTTAGCTTGCTATACCAGCTGGGGTCATGTGAGTAAGTTTCCAACTTTTCAAGTTTTAAGTCAGATTTTGCATCTTATGCTTGTTTATGAATTTGTGATCACCATTAGTTTAATCTAGTCTATTTAGCTTTATTTATGATATTTAAGCTTAGATTGATCCTTATTACAAGTTTGTCTAAGGGTTTAGCTCATTTTGATTGCAACACAGTTAGCTAAAGGGTGTTTGGATTTGAGGTTTATACTGTGTTAGAGGGTCTTGCAGTGATAGGTTTTAGTTGGTTCTAGTCTTTGTAGTCCATTTTAGCCAATACCTGTCATTAACTTGTGTATACATAGTTCCAAAGTCAAATTTCACTCCAACCTGTCTTGATCACACCACTGTTGGCATTTGAGGATTGCAGGACATGGTTTTGTGTTTAGAAGTCTTAAACAAAGTTAGCATTAGTCTTATTTCATCAAGATATTTCATTTCCAGTCTGCAAATCAAGATTAAAATACATAAAAGTCAATTTTCCATGTTTTCATCAAAAGTCAAATGTTGACATTCCCAGTTTTTGGCCAACAAGAAGGAATTTTCACAAGCTCAGTTCTGGGCCAATTTTTATGAAACTTGTTGATTTGGAAACTGCTCTTGGTCTACTTTCTTTTCCACATTTTTATAAAATTTAGTGAATTTTTTAAAGCTTTCAAAAATGCTTATTAAAAAGGGTGTAAATGCCCTGCACACACTCAGTGTATACTGAGTGTGTACAGGTGGGTTTGTGCAGTTTAGCACAGAGCTCATTTGAGCTTGTTGTTAGCTCTAATTTGGTTCACAAATAGTTGGCTAGGTCTAGTGTATGTTTCAAGCTTTTGTTTTTGGTTCTTAGCTTATTTGAGTGCTGGTTTTGTAGCTGCAAAACTGACCCAGAATCTGTTTTAGCCTATTAGCTCATAGTCATCAAATCATTGCAAACTGCTTATCAGAGGTTTAGCTTGTTGTTTCTCATTTCATTTTGGTCTTTTTAGCTTATTGTAGCTCCCATTTCAGTTTGGTGCTTGTTGTGCCTCATTTGCTTATTGGAAGTGCTTATTTTTAAGCTCATTCCACATCAGTTTCAAATCCTTCCACACAAGCCCATGTTTTTCCATTTTTCCTAGCTTCCTAGTATTATTTTAGAGTTTTCCTGAAATTTTCAGATTTTTCTAAGTAGTTTTGCTATTTTTCTCATTTTAAATTAGTTTTTAATCACTTTTAAATAGCTTTTAATATAAAAAATCAAGAAAAGGTTCAAAAAAATAATTTTTCAATTTTATTAAGTTTAGATAAATATAAAAAGTGAAAAAAGTAATTTTCCATATTTTTCATAGTTCATTTGGTAATTTTTAATAATTTAATTAGTTTTAAATAGTTTAAAATTCCTAAAAAATAGAAAAATAATCAGAAAAATACAAAAATAGTTTTGAAAATTCTAGTTTGATATTTTAGACTTTTTCATTTCATAATTTTATTTTTCTAGCTTTATTTCCTAATTTCTTGTATTTTAGGTAATTATTAAATAGTTAAAATTAGTTTTTAATTTATAATAATTAATTAATTAGTTATAAAATTAATTTTCTTTTTTCAAATATTTTGTTTTATCATTAGGATTGTAAAAATGTATTTTTCACATTTTTAGGATTTATCTTGTGTAATTTTCACGTTTTTATTTGTACGTTTACGTATTTTTATTTTAAACGTAAGTTTTTAGTTTTCAGTTTTAAACGTTCATCACTTTAAATATAGTGATAGCGTTTATTTAATATTTTTAATCTTTTTAACTTTCTTTAATTTTCATTTTAGCCCTTGTAGTTTATGTCCGTTTTCCGTAGCTATAATAATTCCAATCCTTTTCCCGTTCAAATCTCGCGATCACTACACGTTTGATAATCCATTGCACAGCTCGCTGGGACATAACGACCCGGGGAGACTCTATACTCCTCTGATCTTAATTGCATTGGTGTTTGAGCAGTTTTTAGTCTTTTAGACTTGACTGTTTAGCACCGATCAGTTTGGTTTGTTGTTTTTTGCATGTAAGTGTCCTATGGGACTGAGATGACGGATACACCCTCATCCTTTGTACTTCAATGTTTTTGGCGTAACACATTTACCGGGGTGAATTAACCCTTTTACCCAAAAAAACATGTAACGCAATTCATCACGTACTTCATGGACTAAACCTTGGACATGTTGACAATAAAAGCAATCATTATCATGACTAGAAAATGGTGGTGGTAAGAGTGGAGCAATTTGAGGAGGTAAGTTTGATGAGGAGGGCGGAGGTTTCACAAAGGATGGAGGGATTTGTGGAGGTAAGTTTGATGAAATAAGAGGTGGTTCAACTAAGGATAAAGGTGGTGGTATATGTGTTGGTGGTGGAGCTAAAGAAGTTTCTACTTTCATATGGTTCGGTTGTTGAGATTGGTGATTCCTCATAATCCAAAAGGACCATTTGAGGGTGAAGGAGAAAGAGACACGGGTGCTAGTGAAGTTCCAACACCAAAGTTGTGGTACCATTTTCTCAATTGATGAGAATGTGGGTAATGGTGGTGGATGAGAAGACCTACGCGGAAAGTCTTCTAGGGAGTAAAGGTTTGGAGATGAAAGGGGTGTGGTGAGAGAGAGCTCTAGGTTCTAGAGGTGAGAGTTTGGTTGCTTTAGTGAAGATAGGAGTGTTTGGTTTAGGAGGTATGGTAGTGTTTGTCAATGGTTGTTTTGTGGGAACAAGTCTTTTGGGAGTTGGTTTGATTGGTAGAGTTGGTTGGGAAGGAACTCTAGCGTTTGAAGCTTTGATGGGTGATGACTCAGTTGAGGATATTTCATTAACAACACGAGCAATTTTCTTGCGAGGTCATTTGGTTCATGAGTTTGCACTAGGTGTTTTTCTCATGGTGAAATGTTACAAGGTGATATTTGGAAAGGGAAGTTTAGCTACTGAGAATGAGTGTTTGAGTGATGGTTTGTAAGTGCAAACACAAGTGGTTTATAAAGGAAGAAATCAGCCAAGTGAATTAAAGCCTAAACCACTAAAATTCTTCAAATTGCAATGATTTGTATGCACAAGAGTCAACTACAATGTTGTTCTGATCTAGAGAGTCATTTAAGACAATGTTGAGTGTTTAGATAAACAAAGAGGGTTTGAAATGATTATATCAAGTGAGATTAGGCATTCTGTGCAGCAGGTTCTCACGGATCCCTCCCTTGAGGGATCCAGCTAGCTTTAAGCTAGGCATCCAGCTCTCAGAAGCCAAGAAAAAGGGTGATTGGGTTCTAGCAAGGTCTAGCACCTATATATCTTAAGTGATTTAGTCTACTCATGTATCTTAAATGGTATAAGACTTAAATGATCAAGCATAATGAGTGAGGATAGCCAATGATGACTTTTACAGAAAGAAATGGAGTTTTTATTAACACCAATGAATGATCAAGGATGACACTAAGAGTTTTGAGGATGGAAAATGGTCATAGAAACCAGATTGTGATCAAAGAAAAGTTTAGAAAAGTCTTTTAATAATCAAAAGAAATGAAAAACTAGTGTTTAGAGCATTTTAAGGTAAAGATGACTAAAATCAATTTGCTAAAATTGAAAGAAATATCAAACTACGTGTTTTGAGCTGAGAGAAACAATGTGTAAACATTAGAGCAAAAAGATGGTGAGTTTTGAAGTAATGATAAATCAGAAACACCTTAAATGTGATCCTAAGTCATCCATGAGTGAATGTGAGATCAACTGAGCCTAAGAAAAGTTTAAGTGATCCTAATGTAGCATGTTTAACTAGTCCAATAATATCTGGAAGGTTGGATTGATGCAAGGAATCTAAAAGGAACTTTTGTCCACCCGGATCCCACGGATCCTTCCCTTAAGGGATCCAGCTAGTTATAATCAAGGGATCCGGCATCAGAGACAGATTCCTTAACAGTAAGATTGCACAATTTTGTTCCAAGTTTTGAATTTTTGAAACAAATGATCTCTACAGTAAGCATATATGTATACAAGTAAAATATAGTAAGTATAGCATGTAGAAACACCAAATGGTCAGGTATATAGGAAAATGATCAAGAAACAACTATTTCATAGACATGATCAAGTTACATTGGTGAATTAAGAGAAAGCTAAGGATTGATTTTCTAAGGAGTAGGAAATCTTTTATTCATAAGCTAAATTTTATTATTCGTTGTTTTTGTTTGATGGATCACCAAGTGGGTCTTGAGCAGTTGATGAATCAGGAATGAAGAATGAAGTACTGAGAGAAGCATTCAGAGGTTCCATCATTTATTCAGAAGTGAGTATTGAGGGCTTTGAAATTGTGGATGATAGTACATGATATGATGATAGAGGCATGTCAATGATAAGGATTTAAAATGTACGCTTTTAAGGGGTCATTTAAGCCCTAATTCGACACATTTTATATCCCTTACTACTTAAAATTGTTCCTTTTTACTTTTTAGGTCTTTTGGAAGAAAAATACTAGAATGAAGCATATTTGGATGAAAAGGAGCGAAAACATGAAGAAAATTATGGAAAACTAGAATGGGGGTTGAATAGTTTTACCGATTAAAACTCGGTTTTAAACTATTTAGATCGACTTATGTCAATCTATTTAAACATGTTTGTTGGATGTTGATAGACAAGCATATATAAATATGTAATGAAAGAATAAGGAGTAAGAAGCATAAAACCACAACGCGAGTATTTATAGTGGTTCGGCTACAAGGACACCTTCCTTGCCCTACTCCATTCCCCGAGTCACCTACTCGAGAGTTCTTAAACACTACACGACACCAACTCCTTATGGCAGAGAAGCCTTCACAATGTTGCCTACTCTTTATCCGGTACAAGGCTAACCACCGGGTTCTTCCATGAGGTAGAACCAAACCTATCAAAACATCGCCTACCATTTATCCGGTATTAGGCTAGATACCGAGTTCCATTACAATGGACGAACTACTACCCAACACTACACAAATCTTTTCCCTAAGGAGATCCACTCCTTATGACAGCATCAACAAGGATATTACTATCCTTTGACCCAATACAAATCTATCTTGTACATCGAACACTCCATATCGAATGTACACCTTAGGAACCTTTCACTAATGCCTTTGACTCGAACTCTAGGAACCCTTCACTAATGCCTTGTGACTTGACTTCTAGACACCCTTCACTAATGCCTTTAGTCTTGACTTCTAAGCACCCTTCACTAGTGCTTACAATACGGACCTTCGACACCTTTCACTAATGTCTTCATCTTGACCCTTTAGACATCTTTTACTTATGTCTTCTACACTATACTTCTAATGAGAAAGAAGAGAACTGTCAACAAGAGAACCTCAGTAGTCTTGATGATGAAGCATGGCAACTCATGGACTGGAGTTTGCTCGATTTCAAGAGGTGGTGATCTCGCCTTTAAGAGTAACCTAGAGAATCACACAAAAACAAAACTACATACATAGATCACTTGGATCTGAGGTTAGAGAGTTTATAACTCAAAGAGAAAATATATGTGAAAGAGGTGAGTTACAATGAAGAAATGGCTCACTATTTATATAAGAAAATTGGATAATATTCCACGGATCCCACGGATCCCTCACTTGAGGGATCCGTCCAGTGTATTACTGGGGATCCGTGGGACGTCCCTTTTGCCCATGGGTTTTGGGTCATGGGTCATGGGTTATGGGTCATGGGTCCTATGTTGGGATATGAAAGTGCTGAAGATATCAAAGTACTGAAGATATGAAAGTACTGTAAGCTGCAAAGTACTGGAAGAAGTCAAAGAGTCAAAGTACTGCTAAAGACAGAGTCAAAGTACTGCAAGATAAAGTCAAAGTACTGCTAGAACAAAAGAACTGTTATATTTGTTTATGGAAAGTATTGTATTCCATGTTTAGATTACTTGTCGTACAAGGTTATCAATTGTAAACCGACTAGGATATCCTTGAGCCTATAAAAGGACTCCTAGATTGGCATTAGATGTACGATTTCAGAAAAAAAAAGTTTTAGAGTTTACGAATTAGTGTTTTAGAGAAAAGTTTGATTATCTTAGAGTTGTATTAGAGTATCTGCATAATAAGCAGATTTAGAGTTTATAATAAAGTTATTCTTCTTAGCTTTGTTAAGTAAATTCCGCGTACTTGATAAAGATTGCTCAGTGTTTCTTTGTTAATAACTTAGGATTTATCTGAGGTTAGTAAACCTTAACAAGCTAGTTAAGTTAGTTTGATTAAAGTATATCGATCCAACAAGTGGTATCAGAGCTTGTGTGGAAACTCTGACTAGGAAGAAACCCTACTTCAACAATATTCAAGATGTCGACTGAAGCTGTTCCACCACCCTCAATCACCTCACTCAGAATTCCAATAATCAAGAAGGGAGAATATGATCTCTGGTGCATGAAGATGAGGCAGTATATTGCCATTACAGACCATGCTTTATGGAATGTAATTTTGAATGGGAATGAAGTTGTTTCAGATCCCATTGTTGTTCCTGGACAACCTACAGCACCAAAGGCAGTCTTACCAGCAGCAACACTAAGGAATCAAGAGAAGGCTCTAAACATTCTCTTGTCTGCTATTCCAGATGGTCATCTTCTCAAGTTTCATGATGCTAAAGATGCTAAGCAGCTCTGGGCTGCTCTCAAGACCAGATTTGGAGGGAATGAAGCCTCTAAGAAGATGCACAGAAACTTGCTGAAACAACAGTTTGAAACTTTCACAGTAGGAGAAAGAGAGAGTCTTGATGCTGCATATGATAGGTTTCAGAATCTCCTCAACATGTTGGAGCTATACAAGGCACAAGTATCAGTTAAGGATGCTAATTTGAAGTTTCTAAGGAGTTTGCCATCTACATGGCATGTGATTGCTACTATGATCAGAGGACAACAAGGATTGGATGTTATGGACTTTGATGATCTCTATCATCAATTAAAGGTGTATGAACATGAGATGAGTGGTCAACCAAATTTCAAATCTCACAGTATTGCTTTTCTATCATCTGAAAAGAAGAACAGTACTTCCAAAAGTACTGCTTCTCCTCAAAGTACTGTTTCTCAAAGTACTGCTGTTTACAATCCCCCATCATATGCTCAGCAGGCCCCACCATCTACCACTTTGAACTCAGATGAAGTTGTGTGCTCCTTCTTTGCACAACAAGCAAGTTTACCTGTCACTTATGAAGAGGATCTAGCACAGATTGAAGAAGATGCACTTGAAGAAATTGATATCAGGTGGCAAGTTTCTTTGATCACTGCAAGGATCAAAAAGTACATGAAGAAGACAGGCAAAAATATTGATTTCAAACCAAAACAAGGAATAACTTTTGACAAATCTAAAATTGAATGCTTCAATTGTCAAAAGACTGGTCACTTTGCAAGGGAGTGCAGGTTTGCTAAGTATAAAGCAAACAGAACATCTGAGAACCCTAAACTTGAGCTCAAGGAAATTCCAATAACTGAAACAAAGGCTTTGGTTGCTCAAGAGAAGTTATCAGAGGTTGACTGGAGTGAAGAGTTTGATGATGAACCGGTGACTTACTGTATGGTAGCAGTGGAAGATACAGTTGAAGACACAGTGGAAGCATTGGACTGGAGCACTGTTTTTGATGAAGAATCTGAACATGCTGCTTTGGAATCTGATGATGGCTTTGGAGGATTTGATTGGAGCAAAGAAAGTGAAGATGATCCTGTTCTTCTTGCTATGGTGGCTACTTCACCAACTCAGTCTCCTATCTCTGAGGTATGCTCAAACTGTTATGAGTTTTATCAAAAATTACTTAACAGTTATGTGATTGAAAGAGATAATTGTATTAGGGCTAGGTCTGAGGTAGCAGGATATCAAATCACTTTAGAGTCTATAGAAGCTAAAATCATAACACATGAAAATAATGAAATGGCTTGGGCTGAAAAGTATGAACAACAGGATTACCAGTTAAAACTTAGTGAATGGAAATTAAACTGTAAAATTGCTGAAATTGAGAAATTAACTAAGGAAAGAGATGATTTGTTAGCTAAGTTTGCTGCTTGGGGAGAGTCTGGCTTGTCTCATGTTACTTATGTTGAAAAACAGAGAAGGGCTTACATTAGAACAGGCTTAGGATTTGGAATGGACTTTAGTAATGTAGAAGAAAACCAACCTAGTGATCAGGATGATGGTGTTTTTGAGGACATAACCACTAGTGATGATGATCTCATTAACTATTTAGATTCATCTAGTAATGAGGGCTCAGTAAGTGAAACACCTCCTGAATATAAAAAGACAATGGTTATCATGCTGTTCCTCATCCCATTAGTCATCACCCCTCTAGGCCTGATGTTTCTCGTTATGGTGTAGATAGTCTAGAGTTTAGGAAGAAGCTTGTTGCTCAATCTAGGTCTGAGAAACCCAAAGAAACTGTTGAAAACAATGTTCAAAATCAAGCAGTACCTTTAAAACAAAGTACTGCTCAACAAGCAGTACCTTCTGCAAAAACTTTTCAAAATAGTACTGCTAAACCTTTTTGGGATAATTTTGCTCAAAACAAATTTTATCAGTCATCAAGAAGGCAAAACAATTTTGGGCATAGACATAGAAGAAATCACTTTGGTCATATGGGTCAAAAACTGTGTTTTGTGTGTTATAGTCCTACTCACTTAATCAAAGATTGTGACAAACACTCAGAATATCTAAGCAAGTTTTCAAGGAATAAGTCTAACAATCAGAGACCTAGAGAGCACAAACAAGTTTGGACTAATTCTAATAGGGTTAATCACCGAAACTTCACACCAGATCATAGATACCCACATCAGAGAAGACCTTCAGTATCTCACAGTACTTTCCAAAGTACTGCTCAGAGACAAGGTACTGAAAACCATACTTGGGATAGAAATTCTAGGAGATCTCACTATCAACCTAGAAGGTATCACAATTCATATAGGGGATCTAGATCACAGGAACCACCTGTTAAAACTGAATGGATTAAAAGGGACAGTACTGCTGAGAGACATACAGTACGTTCAACAAAAAGTGAATCAGATGTTTTTGTGACAAAAGAAAATGCTAAAAATCTGGTAAAAGAGATTTATGTTGAAAAACCAAAGAGTTTTGAAAATCCACATGCTACAAAGATAATTTTGGATCATAATTTGAAAGATAGTGGGAATTACATACTCAAAGAATTTGAGTTTGTAACTCCTCAAGGGGAACACAAGTCAGTAATGGCTTGGGTTCCAAAAAGTTTCTAACTCTTTTCTTTGTGTGCAGGGCAACCCAGAAGAGGAGCTTAAAGATCATCTTATTGTGGATAGTGGTTGCTCTGGAAGTATGACAGGCGATAAAGAGATCCTGTCTGATTTTAGAAATATTAGTGGAGGAAAAGTTGCATTTGGGAATGATCCCAATGGAGGAAGGATTACTGGGAAAGGAACAATTAAAGCTGGCAGAATTGATTTTGAGAATGTCAGATATGTGAAGGAGCTTAAGTTCAACTTGTTGTCAGTCTCTCAAATCTGTGATAAAAAGCATCCTGTGTTATTCACTGACACAGAATGTCTCATTCTTGCTTCTGACTTCAAACCTGTTGATGATGACTTGGTAGTACTTAGAGTACCAAGGACAAATGATGTGTATAGTTTAGACATGAAGAGTCTACATTCCTATGGTAGAGCCACATGTTTGGTGGCTAAAGCAACATCTGAAGAGGCACATCAATGGCATAGAAGATTGGGCCATGTGAATTTCAAGAACATCAACAAACTGGTCAAAGGCAATTTAGTTAGAGGTTTACCTTCAAAGACTTACAAGAATGATCAATCATGTTTGGCATGCAAGAAGGGTAAACAACACAAAGCTTCCTGCAAGAAACTTGATGAAAGAAATATTAGAGAACCATTGGAGCTATTACATATGGATTTATTTCGACCTGTCTCTGTGGCAAGTTTAAATAAGAAGAAGTACTGTTTAGTTGTTACTGATGATTGTAGTAGATTCAGTTGGGTTTTCTTTTTGGGCTTTAAAAATGATACTTTTGATGCTATTCAGACTCTAATTATAGCACTTGAAAACTAATTAAGACTCAAGGTTAGAGGTATTAGATGCGACAATGGAACTGAATTCAAGAACAAGCTTATGGATGACTTTTGTGCTAATAAAGGCATAAAAAGGAAGTTTAGTATTGCTAGAACACCACTGCAAAATGGTGTTGCAGAGAGGAAGAATAGGATCTTGATTGAAGCAGCAAGGACTATGTTAGCAGATTCTCATATTCCTATTCAATTTTGGGCAGAAGCTGTAAGTACTGCATGCTATGTACTTAACAGGGTCTCTGTCACCAAACCACAGATGAAGACACCCTATGAATTGCTGATGGGCAATAAACCCAACATTTGTTTTATGAAGCCTTTTGGATGCCCTCTTACTATTTTGAACACTATTAATAATCTGGGAAAGTTTGATGGCAAGTCTGAAGAAGGTTACTTATTGGGATATTGCACTAACAGTAAAGGCTTTAGAGTCTACAACAGAGTTACTAAGAAGATTCAAGATTGTCTTCATGTTGAATTTTTAGAAGATCAAGACAATGAGAAAGGTAAAGGTCCTGATTGGATGTTTGATCTTGAGATTTTATCTCCTTCGATGAATTATGTTCCTGTTAGAGAAGAAAATCAGCCTTTGCACTATGAAGAAGATATTCAATATGTTGTTCATGATGTTCATATTAGACCTGATGCTGTTCCTAATAAAGATCCTGTAAGTCCAAAACAAAGTACTGATGTTCCTAAGCAAAGTACTGATTCTCCAAAACAAAGTACTGTTGCACCACAATCCTCATTATCTGCAGAGGATCAATCTATTCAAGAGGAGCTTAATCAGATGCTTCTTCAAGATGTGTTAGCACATTCTTACATTGATGAACAAAGGAGAGCTTATGAAGAGGCAAAGAAGAAGAACAAGTCTACAGAGTACTCTCACAGTACTTTGGATAGTACTTTCAATCAAAGTACTGATGCACCTGTTAACAGTACTATAGATGATTTGGATGATCCTACCATGCCTGAGTTAGAAGAAACTGATGATGAGCTTGAAGATGAAGGTATTTTCACAGATTCCAAAGGTGCTGATTATACTAACTTGGATGATACATATGAAGTTTCACAGTCTCCTATTTTACGGATTCATAAGAATCATCCTACTGATCAAATCATTGGTCCTTCTACATCTGGAGTTATGACAAGACACAAAGCTAAGGGTTTCACAAAACCTCATAATGCTTTACTTAGCTTTGTGTATAAACAAAATAGGCTAAATCATAAGGACCATCAAACCTGCTTATTTACTTGTTTCATCTCTCAAGAGGAACCCAAAAATATTGCTCAGGCTTTGACTAAAGAGAGCTGGGTTGAAGCTATGCAGGAAGAACTTCTTCAATTTAAACTTCAAGAAGTTTGGGTTTTATGTGATCTTCCAGATGGAAAGAGAGTTATTGGAACCAGATGGGTTTTTAGAGTTAAAAGAGATGAAAGAGGCAATGTTATCAAGAACAAGGCAAGGTTAGTTGCTCAGGGTTATAGACAGGAGGAAGGGGTAGATTATGATGAGGTATTTGCTCCTGTGGCAAGGATTGAAGCAATTAGAATCTTTCTTGCTTTTGCTTCTTATATGGGTTTTCAGGTATATCAGATGGATGTCAAGAGTGCCTTTCTTTATGGCACTATTACAAAAGAGGTGTATGTAAAACAACCTCCAGGTTTTGAAGATCCTAAACATCCAAACAAAGTCTATAAGGTGGTTAAGGCTCTTTATGGTCTTCATCAGGCTCCTAGAGCTTGGTATGAGAGGCTTTCTACATTCTTATTGCAACATGGATACAGGAGGGGAGCTATTGACAAGACTTTGTTTATCAAGAGAGACAAGAAGGATATCATGTTAGTTCAAGTTTATGTTGATGATATCATCTTTGGGGCTACCAAACAGTCTATGGTTAAGGAGTTTGAGCAGCTGATGCAGAAGGAATTTCAAATGAGTTCAATGGGAGAGTTAACATTCTTTTTAGGACTTCAGGTTAAGCAGTACAAGGAAGGAATTTTCATTAGCCAAGACAAGTATGTTACAGACATACTTAAGAAGTTTAATTTTGATGGTATGAAGGCTGTTACTACACCGATTAAATCTATCAATTCATTGGGTAAAGATGAAGATGGACAGCCTGTTGAAGTCAAGTTATACAGATCTATGATTGGCTCTCTTATGTATCTCACTGCATCAAGACCTGATATCATGTTTGCAGTTTGTCTATGTGCAAGATATCAAGTCACACCAAAGATCTCTCACCTGAATGCAGTAAAAAGAATATTCTGTTATTTGAAACAACAACCTAAGTTGGGGTTGTGGTATCCTAAAGAGTCACCTTTTCACTTAGAAGCTTTTTCAGATAGTGACTATGCAGGTGATAATTATGATAGAAGATCCACAACTGGTGGATGCCAATATCTTGGAAGAAGGTTAGTCTCCTTGCAATGCAAGAAGCAGAAAATTGCAGCAACATCATCTACTGAAGCTGAATATGTAGCTGCTGCAAGTTGTTGTGGTCAAGTTTTGTGGATGCAAAATCAACTCTTGGATTATGGGTTCAATTTTAAGAATACTCCTATCAATATTGATAATGAGAGTACTATTTGTGTTGTGAAGAATCCTGTGTATCATTCCAAGACAAAGCATATTCAGATTAGGCATCACTTTATCAGAGATTGCTATGAGCATAGGCTCATTAATGTGGTTAAAGTTCACACGGATGACAATGTAGCTGATTTACTAACAAAAGGTTTTGATGTGTCACGATTCAATCACTTGGTCGTGAGCATTGGAATGATTAACTACTAAGCTATGTTTAAGGGGAGGACTATAAGGTGTTAGATATAGTCCTATGTATTGCTTGAGGGGAGGATGCTTGTTTATACTTAGTTTATATGGAGGTATTTGGCAAAGTACTGTTTTTCCTGAAAGTACTGCTTGGAAAGTACTGCTTAGGAAAGTACTGCTTATGTGGAAAGTATTGTTTGTCGTATTAAAGTACTGTTCCAACGGTAATATTGCTGGGTAATTGGTAGTAACGGTAACTTTGTTATTTAGGCTGTGATTTTTCAAATCCCACCTATAAATAACTTCTTTCCGATTTTCCCTCTCATATTATTACTTTACATCTTTTCCATACTTATCTCCCAATTACCATCTCTCAATTATTCGATACAATCTTTATTGTGCTCATCTTTTTCAACAATGGTGAATCGTTTAACTGTTTCGAAGCACAATATGGTGGCTAATTTGGACAAGACTGAGGCGAATGTGGCTTTCTATGATATAATTGATTATCTTACTGGGTCGCCTATTAGTTATGCTCTTTTAGTTGAGCCGGATGTTATTGAACCGTGGATTCAAGAATTTTAGGCTAATGCTAGAGAAAATATGGAGGAGGATGAATATTATATTAGATCAACAGTTGCTGGACAGACTATCAAGATTACAGAAGCATCCATCCGAGAAGATTTATTGTTTGGTGATGAAGATGGAGCTATTCGATTTGACAAGCAACTGATTTGGGATACTTTTCGGAATCTTGGTTATGAAGGTTCTTTGACTGGACAAACTTTCAAGAAAGCATTATTCTGTCCTCAATGGAAGTTCTTGATTCATGTTTTGCTCCATTGCATAAGTTCTAAAAGTACTTCTTGGGAGCAGTTTGGGTCAAATATAGCGTCTGCAGTGGTTGGTTTAGCTACTGATAGAATGTTTAATTTTTCACGGCTTATTTTGGATGGGATCCTATCACATATCTCCTCTGGGTCAAAATGGTTGATGTACCCAAGGTTTGTACAGGTTTTCTTAAACAAGCAATTGGCTGATATTCCAAAACCTGCTGCTTTGCTACCTGTCATTGTGCAACAAGCCAAAATCTATACATTTATGGCTAGGCGAAGTGATTTGTTCAGAGGTGGAGATATTCCATTAACTACAACAATGATGGAAGTTGTTCAAGCTGTACGTGATGAAGCTGTAGAGGATGAAGAAAGTGAAGGTACTGATTCTGCACAAGGTACTGCTTCACAAAGTGCTGCCTCACAAGGTACTGCATCTGCAAGTACTGCTTCTCTTGAAGGTACTGCATCATTACAGGGTGATGTTTCTCCAAGTCCTGAGGTTCAAGCAGAGATTGAGAGAACACCTACTCCATCTCCTCAACCATTTGTTTCTGTTTCAGAGGAACATTCACAAGTTCAAGGTGATGCTCCTAATATACCTCGTTAAGGTTTGACTTTGGATAATTATGCTTTAACAAGGGAGCTAGCTAGGTTAAACAAGACTGTTGAGCGTCAAGCTAAAGCGCTTAAGAAGTTGAAGCGTAGGTATATCTGGTTAAGGAATTTTATTAAACCCTATATTCAAGGTTTCAACTTATGGGTTAAAGAGGAAAACAAACGTCGTAAAGCACTTCGAAAGGAATTGCAACGAAAGAAGGTTCCTAAACCATCTTCTGTCAACTTGAGGAGGAATTTAGAAAAGGATAATTTGAAAGAAGATGTTATGAAGCAGAAAGAATCTGAAGAAGATATTACAAAGAAGAAAGAATCTGTAAGTACTGCAGAAAAGATTATTTCAGAGGAACAAGAAGAAGAAGTGCAAGTTCAAGGTACTGATGTTCAAGGTACTGATGATCAAGGTACTGAACATCAAAGTACTGATACATCTAGGCCAGAAGTAATAACACCAATAACTCCAAGGGTATTGAATTTTGAAGAAGAAGCTGGTCCTTCTACAACTGTTATAGAAGAAGAGGAGGAACCTAGATTCAAACCTATTCATTCTGCGAGTGATGATGAATTAGTTGCTACAATGTTAGATTTGTCACATCCAAGAGGAGGAGTTACTATTAGAGATGTACAAGAAGAAGAACAACCAAAAACTGATCAACCTGCAATTGATCCAAAAGACAAAGGGAAAGGTGTTCTGGTCGAAACTAAGAAAAAGAAACTAACTTTGGCAGAACTTAGAGCTATTGAAGTGGCTAGGAATGAAGCGGCAGCCAGAAAAGTTCAAGAAGAGTTAAATGCTAAATATAGAGAAGAACAGGAAGCTCAAAAAGCTCAGAATAGAGAAGCAGCTCAGAAAATACATGAGGAATTGAATGTTAAGGCTACTGAATCATTAGAGTCTCCTACACCTGTTCGATATATGCAAAGAAGACCTAATTTAGCTAAAGAAAGGAATGCAATTATGGCATATCTAAAAAGCAGAGGATTTAAAGGATTGCAGAAGCTAAATTATGTGGATATGAAGAGATTATATGATGCTGAGAGAGAAGCTTATAAGAAAGATGTTGCAGGCATTAAAGACTTTAGAGAAGAAGCTTATTGGACTGAAGCTGAAAGGAAGAAAAGCTTAAAGAGAAAAAGAAAAACTGATGTTACAGATGTTCAGTTTTCAAAGAAAGAAAAGGTTGAATTACGATCTGAGACTAGTGATGAATTGAAGAATTATCTCAGAGTGATAGATTTTGATTATACAAATGAAGATAATGACATGAAGATGAACAGATCAAAGATTAGTGTTTTCAAAGTTGTGAAATCTAAGAATGGAGATTACATGGTATTTCATAAAGAAGATGAAAGTTTTAAAGTTTTCAAAAGGCTATGGGATTTGCTGCATATTATAGATAGAGTAGATCTATTCTACTTATATTATGTTGTGAAGGCTTATTTTGAAGATAATCCATTAGAAGGGATTGGTTTGGTTTTACATGGTGATCTTATAACCATGTGGGAAACTAATGAAGAGAGCACTGATGATATTTGGAAGGATCAAGAAAGCTGGGAAATAGTTTGCTGGAGATTCTTTGAAGAATCTGGAGTTCATGTTTTGGAGCTAGAAAATGGAACAATGATACACATGTTTGCAGAAAGAAGATATCCTCTTACAGTTGATCTCATGAGAAGAATGCTAGAGCATGGATTGGAAGTAGAAGAGGCTAATGAAACTGCTTGCATGGTTATCAATTTGTTTATAGACTGGACTACCATTGCTGAGAATGATCTATAACTGGTATGAATTTTATTTGAATAAATACTTTTTGATATATCAGTACTTTTATTCAAAGTACTGCTTATCAGACAGTACTTTCATCAAAGTACTATTTTCTGAACTAAACCAGTTAAAAGAATTTTAGAAAAACCTTTTTGCTAAGTATTAAATATTTTTGAAATAAAGGTTGAATAAATGGTTTTTGTGATGATAACATCAATAGGTTATCAATCCACCATGGTTACAAAAGGATTGACTAATCCATGAGCAAACGGCTCTGGTAAAGATATATCAAATCCATTTTTAGTTGACAACTTGCTAATAAGTTGGATGGTCATCAACTCACCATATCAGTAATGTGAAGAGTTGGCTAGCTCACAAGAAAATGGCTTGTGGTAAAGGCAGTGGAAAAACCATTATTGGTAATTAGTTCACCATTAGATAAAAGAACTAACTAGTCCAGAAGGGTACATCTTTTGGTAAAGACAAAACAAATCTGTTGATAGCTGCTGGTTTGCTAAAAATCATATGGTTATCAATGTACCGTGGTCTTACACACCAAAACATTTGGCTACTCCAGAGATAATGGCTTTGGTAAAGAGTTCTAAATCCATTAAATTTTCAATGATTCACTTAGATGTGATGAGAATAGTATGCAACTTAAACTGAATTACTGTACAAACTGTCATATGTTGCTGTGTTGATGAAAAGATGGAGATTGCTGGATGCTGCTGTGAAGAGAACAATTCTAAATAGATACTTTGACAAGCACAGATATTACAGAGATACAATTTAGAGACTAAGAAACAATCCATTTTAAAGATGAAGCTGTTAAAGATATATTCACAAAGGAACTTGAAGTCAAGCAAGTAGAATTCAAGTTAGGGGAGGATTGTTGGGATATGAAAGTGCTGAAGATATCAAAGTACTGAAGATATGAAAGTACTGTAAGCTGCAAAGTACTGGAAGAAGTCAAAGAGTCAAAGTAATGCTAAAGACAGAGTCAAAGTACTGCAAGATAAAGTCAAAGTACTGCTAGAACAAAAGAACTGTTATATTTGTTTATGGAAAGTATTGTATTCCATGTTTAGATTACTTGTCTTATAAGGTTATCAATTGTAAACCGACTAGGATATCCTTGAGCCTATAAAAGGACTCCTAGATTGGCATTAGATGTACGATTTCAGAAAAAAAAAGTTTTAGAGTTTACGAATTAGTGTTTTAGAGAAAAGTTTGATTATCTTAGAGTTGTATTAGAGTATCTGCATAATAAGCAGATTTAGAGTTTATAATAAAGTTATTCTTCTTAGCTTTGTTAAGTAAATTCCGCGTACTTGATAAAGATTGCTCAGTGTTTCTTTGTTAATAACATAGGATTTATCCGAGGTTATTAAACCTTAACAAGCTAGTTAAGTTAGTTTGATTAAAGTATATCGATCCAACATCCTAGTCTTTTGACCAAGGGTATCCAAGTAGATACAATGTATCTACATGATGCAATGCATCTAGTCCATGGGTCATGGGTTAAAACCATGGGTCATGGATAATATTCATATATGACTTATGCATGATGTCATGCAATGGGTTGTGGGTTATGCTCCATAGGTATGGGTCATGGACTTTGGGTTATATCCAACTACATTCAATGTATTTAGTCAATCTACCCATTATTTTACCCATTATGATACATACTAGTTATGTATATATTTGCCCAATATGTAAATACTAGTTGTTGTACATATGTATTACTAAATCATAAAACCACTTTTACTTGTTTAGTGTTTTATGTGAAAATGTAAGTGAGTTAGGAAACTATTGGCTCAAACTATTTACGTATTTTATTTGTTTCGTTAAAATGATTTTATGTTTATTATCGACAAAACATTAGAAGATCGGAAAATATAAATAAACGTTTTTACGGCTTATTTGTATTAACAATCTCCCCCTTTTTTTAATGACAAAAAATAAAATTATTTTAAGGAAAAACTAAAATTCGTAAAAGTTTGAATTGTAGTTTTTACTTTCTTCTCTCCTTTTTTGTCGAAACAAAAAGAGCTTTGAAAAGAAACTAACACATTCTTTGAAGAAAAACATGTAAAGGAAAAAGATAATGTGAAAAAGTAGAGAGCAAGTGACGAGAACTCCCCCTTTGACGAGTCCATCTCTCTGTGAGGGCGTCAAGCAAAAAAAATACTAAGCTAGTTCATTTGCAACTATGTTTGAAAAGGATTTCGTCTATATGACGAATATGCTCCCCCTTGATGATTGCAACTTTCCAAAGGGATGTCATGAAATGTAATCCTAATATTGCAAGTGATTTTGCAATGTATTGCTTTGACACAAAGCTCCCCCAGCTTAGGGTGTCAAAGTCTTCATGTGTAAATTGAAAATCTACAAAACAAAGGTTAGAAGACAAGTATATAATGCATAATTTCCTGCAAATAAGACTCAAGTTAGTAGAAAACTAGTCTTCTGTTGCACGGATCCCACGATTCCCTCCTTAGACGGATCCGTCTAGGAAAAACGTAGGGATCCGTCTGTCTATGTAGCAAAGGTGATGTAACAAATGATGTTAACATCAAAGTGAGATATGTGTTCGAACCCCTCAACATATACTCAGAATACTATGGCAAATATCATGTAATTTCATTTAATAAAACTTGAGATATGATGTACATGACTCTAAAAACTAAGAAAATGAACAAAACATGACATCGAATTACTAGACTATCTAAGTCGTGCTTGATACTTGGATACAACTAGAATCCTCTAGCTTAAGTTTGTTTAGGTTTAATCTCGTCAAAACGTTCGAAGAGGTGATAAAACATGAAACGTTGATCTTCACGTACTTCATGTATTAAACTTTCAACATAATCTTTGTCATGGCTCGGTAGTGGTGATGGAAGAAAGGAAATTGCTTGATGTGAAGGATCAAGTGAAGCGGGTTGAGGAGCCTCAAAAGAAGGAGGGATTGGTGGAGGAGCATTCGAGGATGGCTCAACTAAGAATGATGGTGGTGGTAGAGAGGTGTTAACTTCCATGTGGTCGGGTGGTTGACTTTGAAGATTTCTCATAATAAAAAAGGGATTTTTTTATGGTGACGGAGAAAAAGAAGTCGGAGCTATTGTTGACTCAACACCTTGATTTTGTTCCATTATTCCTCCTAAAGAGGAGAATGTTGTCGGTGGTGGAGGATGGGATGGCCTAGGAGGCAAACCCTCTAGATTGTAAAGGTGTAGTGATGAGAGTAGGGTGGTGAATGATAGGGCTCTAGGCACCAACGGTGACAGTTTAGTATAAATGGGATTGTTTGGTTTAGCAAGTATGGTGGTGTTTGGCACTGGTATTTTTGTGGGAATAATCCTTTTGGGGATTGGTTTGATAGGTGGAGGGGAGATCCTACCATTTGTGGTTTTAATAGGAGATCATTCGGTTGGGGAAATTTCGTGTACAACACGAGCAATTTTCTTGGGTGGTCCTTTGGTGGATGAATTACCACTAGGAGCTTTCCTCATGATGAGATGATTGAAAGAGGTTTTCAAAGGTTTCTAGGTGCTGAGAACTAGGATGAAGATGATGAATTTAGGAGTCTTAACAATGTAGTTTATAAAGAAGGAGATTTGGCAAGTGCATTCAAGACTTAAGCCATTAAGATCCTTTGGAATGTGATGATTAGCATGCACAAGAGTCAACTTCAGAGTTGTACTGATATAGGATCTTAATTAAGATAAGATGGAGTGTTTAAATAAGCAAGATGAGCTTGAAATGATTGTTTTAGCTAGAGTTAACATGAATCTGTAACCCGGATCCCACGGTTCCCTCCAATGAGGGATCCATCTAGGCTAATCCTAGGGATCCGGCTCTCAGCAGCTAGGAAAGGGTAAAAAAAATGATGTTTGTAAGGTCTAATGCCTATACCTTTTTGAGTGTTTCAGTCCTCCTAAGTATCTTAAAGGAAAGGGCACTTAAATGTTCAAGGGCAATGAGTGATGTAGTTAATGATTGCCTTTTATGGAAGAAAATGGAACTTTTATGAGTACCAATGAATGACCAAAGATGACACTAAAAATTTGAGAGTGTCAAATGGAGCTAAATGATCCTAGAGACCAGATAGTAACTTAAGATAATATTTTGGATGATATCTTAAAGATTTATAGAAAATGGAAAAACTAGAATTTGACCCATTTTGAGGTAAGGATGACTAAAATCAATTTGCTAAAATTGAAAGATTTCTAAAGGTAGATGTATTAACATGTGAGGGATGATGTGTGAGTATAAGATCGGAAGAGTAATGAGTTTTGGTGAAACGATAGATCGAAAAGCGCCTTGAGTGTGATCTAAGTGAGTTATGAGTGAGTATGAAACTTTACTCAGCTTGAGAAAGACTTAATTGGTCCTAAGGCACTATGTTTAGCTAGTGTGAAGTGATCTAAAGACATGGTTTGAAGTATAAATATTGCAACTGCATTTCTGTTTGCCCGGATCCCACGGTTCCCTAAGAGGAGGGATTCGTCTAGCACAAACTGAGGGATCTGTCTCCTGCCAAACAGTACCTTTACAAAAGGTATGCAAGGGTTGTACAAAGCATCATATTTCAAAGCTAGTGTTTTAAGAAGTATGAACGATAGTATAGTTGAGACAGAAAATGTTAAATGTTTTATTTCATGAGAGAATTTACATTACAATGATAAAGCATGAGTACTAAGGTTTGACCCTATTTTGAAAAGAAACTAAGTTTCTTGAGCATTTTCGCTAGATGGATCATCAAACGGTTGATGATTATTTGCCGATTCAGGGATGAAGAAGGTCTTCATGAGGGATGTGTTTAGAGGTTCCATCATCTTATTCACAAGTACGTACAACGGACTTTAAAATTGAGGGTGGAAGTACATAATGTGATGATAAAGGTGTGTCAAGAACATTCCTTAAGGGATTAGTTTGTTCTTGGAGCCTTGAAGGTTTACAATTCGCCTTGCGAAGAAATAGGCGAGATTGTATGGTTTTTGTGTTAGCAAACAATACATTATATGAGCACAACAAGCGGGAAGGATTTCTCGATTCCCCTAAGACTTGATGAGTGCCTATTCACTCATCGTTTTTACCCACCTAAGACCACAAAAACGACCAAAAACACCCAAATATGCTAAAAATATGATAAAAATTTCCTCGGAGTGTGTTTTGTGTCTTGCAGGTACAAAAGGATCGAAAACAGGGCAAAAACGGACAGAATTGAGCTCGGAATGGAAAACGTGCTTTGCGGACGGAGCAGGGAGTGAATTTTCTACATTTTTGGATCCCGGGACGCGTTTTTGGAGTGAGATTGGGAAAACAAACCCGAAACCAAACCACAAACCCAAATTTACCTTTCTACCCTAAACCCGAACCCAAATTACTAATTTACCCATTTTTTTATTAAAAACAATTATTTTTATTTTAAAACCATTTTTTATTTAAAACAATTATTTTTTTTAAAAGCATCTTTTATTAAAAACCATTTTTTTCTTATTAAAAACATTAAAAAAAAAAAAAAAAAAAAAGAGTTAAACTTAAAATACATTTTAATTAAAACTTTTACAAAACAAAATCAAAACCAAATAAACTTTAACCTCCCATGACCCTTTCCCTTTTAACCTTTCCAACCCAACACTTAAAACCATTTTTTTAAACCCCCTTTTACTGCCCCATTCAACCCAAGTCAAAACCCAGAAAAGATAGAACAAGAAACCTTGGCGCCAAAAAATTCCCATGTCCCTCTCACTCCTGTCTCTCTCACCCAGAAGCGAACAAGCAAATGTCACATTCTCTACTCATTGCCACTGTGGCAATCCCCAACTCTCCCATTGGTTTGAAGAAGAAGACACAGATTAAAGGGCTCAGATATGCTCCTTTGTGCCTAAGGTAGAATTAATGGTTGAGATTGAATCCAAAGAAGCACAAGTGATCCGCAACTCTCTTCTGTCTCACAAAAGAAACACAACACAAAGCAACAGAGAAAGAAGACAGAAAGAATTTTACTTGTTGTATAAATAGGCATATAGGAAAAATGTAAAAGTTTGTCTAGAATCTTTCTGAGTTCTAGTCAATCGTTTTATGCTTTTAATTAATTTTAATGTTTTAATTTAAGTAAAATTTTAATTCTCAGCTTGTAATTTTTAATTTCAATGAAAGTTCATTTAGTTTCGAATTCTTGCTCTCGTGTTTAAATATATGTTCATGTGATGGAAGTTAGTTAACTCCTGTTATAATCTCATTGTGTTACAAATACTTGGTTTTCATCAAAAGTCTTACAAAATTTTTAGTTCATTTTAACTCTCAAAACAATTTTTTTTCACAAAACTGTTTTAAGAGTAGTGTTTGGATTAGTGTAGTTCTGGTCAAAAAGGGGATTTTACCCACTTTGACCCAGGAAGTCAAACTAAATTTGGTTTGTTCAAGTTAGTTTTGATTGTTGTTATTTGATGCAAAAGCTTTTGAAAGGTTCATCCAAAAAAAAAATCCTGTTTCTCTCTTGCTGTCCTAAAACAGCAGCCTTCAGTTCTTTTCTAGCCTAGATTTAAGTAGCTTAAGGTTAGAGTTAGGATTAGTGGTAGTTGCAATCAGTAGTTAGATGTAAGGACTTAATTTTAGTTAGCTTATTTCCCCTTATTGAGCTTATTTAGTTGCTTTTTAGGCCCTCAAATCAGCCCCCCTTGCCCATTTTCTGTCCTGTTTTGCCCACTGTAACAACAGCCTCTTTTTCTTTTTCTTTTTTTTGCTTCTTAGTGCTTAACTTTTGCTTATTAGGTCCACTCTAGGCCTTCTAGATAATATAGATTAGGATTAGCTTTTGATTAGTTTCATTTGTAGCTTTTATAACTGGTAGAACCCTTTGGCAGCCCACTATC
Source organism: Chrysanthemum seticuspe (assembly GCA_019973895.1). Taxonomy (NCBI): domain Eukaryota; kingdom Viridiplantae; phylum Streptophyta; class Magnoliopsida; order Asterales; family Asteraceae; genus Chrysanthemum; species Chrysanthemum seticuspe. The sequence continues at coordinate 197,033,226 of BPTQ01000005.1, read as the reverse complement.
CCAAACAACCCTTTAGTTAGTATTAAGTTTCTTTTTCACTTATTTATCCTTCTAACAGCTTAATCTTCCGGATTTGTACGTTTAGAGTTTGTAAAAAAATCTTAGTTTGCTTTCTTATTCAGTAGCTAAAAGAGAAAAATCCAAAAAATAAATAAATAGCAAAAAGTCACTGGAACTGGATTCGAACCTGGGACATTCTGCACAACACACTCCCACGTCCAACACCAACATACCCCTTCCATCTGAGCTAGTGCATGTGTTGTGTCATTCATCACCCTCTTTAACATTTAATATGCATTTGTCATTTTAAGTTTATTCCATACATTAGCTTTTTAACAGCTTATGGCTTATAGCTTTGAGGTCCATTTTATTTTTCTTAAATAGATAATAGTTTAGATTAGTTTTGAAAAAATTTTCAGAAATTTTTACTTTCATTTAGTATTTTATTTTATTTTATTTAGTTTAAATTGTTTTTAATTCATAATAAATAAAATAAAAGTCGAAAAAAATACCCGGCTTTTTTCTAAAATTATTTTTAGTCATTTAGAATGTAAGAAAAAAAATTTTACACCCGTAGCCCTTAAATTGAAAATTTTTCACGTTTATGGCTCGGGTGTGTTCCCGGTTTTTTGCGTTTTAGTATTTTAGAACCCTAGGATGTAATTTTGCTTCGTTTTATTGTTTCTTAGGCTTAGTAGTAGTTTATTTAGAGTTTACTTTGTTTTACGTACTTTATTTTCACTTCCATTCTTTAATTTGTAGAATACGTAATCCAATTCCAAAATTCGTTTAACCAATTCAAGTCCTAATCACGAAACTCAACGACACCGTCCATTTCACACCTCGTTGGGACACGACCCTGGGGAAATCACTTTCCCGGTATCACTTTATTCACATTTTTTAGCTTTGGCACGTTAACCCTTTTCCTAAAAGGTTGATTTGTCGAATTTCACGATTAATTTGATAAATTGATATTGTGTTTATTTTCACACTCACAACAACGAATCAAGACTCCAAAAAATTTCACGTAGGATGAGTGCAAGAGGCTTGTACTCTTCTCGGATATCCCGTGTATAGATAATGTTTGGATCAGAGTAATAGGGTCGAGGTTTGCATAACATGCGAGTCAAGTCTTGAGGGGAAGGTATGTGTGAACAATATGGACTATTTTCTTCACGATAGTTGAAGAGAGAATCATGAGACCAATCTTCAGTGAAGGCACATTATCCATAATTTGGAATTCGGAGAATGTGAGCAAATTGCTCAAGGGTTAAAACAAACTTTTGGTTTTTGATCCAAAACCAGAGAGGTAGAGATCGATCCTCGTTACGAACGAGTTCGATTTGACAGAAGAATTCCATTACAAACCTCGGACATATTTTCTCGTTACTTCTGAGAAGACATTCCAGTCCTATGGTTCGGAAGGAGGTATTGATACCTTCTTCATATTGTAAAGGAGTGTCGACAATACGTCCTTCATGGAAGTGACGAGTTTCGAGATTATTGAACCCATGGACATGATTTCCAGGTGTGTTGGGCTCAAGAGAGATGTTAGGAATGTAAACATAAGTGAGTTAAAAGTCGAACTCATACTCATGAGACATGACGAGACCTATGGAAGTGAAAAGAAAATGATGGGACTCGTTAAAGCACAAAAGATGATTACCTAACGTTTTTAATAGATATTTATTAACAATGACAATTAACTCACTTAGTATTTTAACAATCTAGTGGAGTATTTCTTTTTAGGATGAAAGCAGTTTTTATATTGCATGAGAAACTGTCTTCCAGAATGACAGTTCTCACGGTTCCCTTCTATGAGGGATCCGGTTAGTAGAACTACAGGGATCCGTGGATCTGTAGTAAGAGAAAAAGGGTTTTGATAAAAACATACGTTTTTGCATCTTATAGTTTTATATCAAGATATGTATATTATCCAACATTTACTTTTAGCATGCATTATCGGTTTCTAACGTATCTCAAGATCAAAAATACTAAAGATATAAAGTAAAAGAAATGACAAACACATTATGAAAAATAAACTAGAACATTAGTAATATTTCATTTCAATGCTAAGAACGATACAATGGATTGGGTATATAACACCAATGTAGATTAACAACACAAAGTACATGTCTCCATAAGAAAACTTGATCATGGGGAACACGGAGCGATGAGTGTCAAGACGATGAGTACGAAGGCGATGTAAACCATGATGATGAAGATCTTTCTTGGTTTCGGTTTGAGATGAGAAGGAAGATGAAGTTTTGAATGAGAGGTAATTTTTGAAAGTGGAAGATTTCAAAAATGAGGGTTTGGTGGAGTGAACGATCGGAGGGGATATTTATGGGGAAGGAGGAATTTTTGAGATTTGTGTTTTGTTTTATTATTAGAAAGATATTATTTTTGGATTAAGTGAAATAAGACACAAAATTTATAAACCTAGAATTTAGACGAAAGAGTAACACGTATGCACGAAAAGTTTCCTAATGAAGCTACATGTAATATATGAGTACGTGAAAAGATAATCATATAAATTCTTATGTAAGAATACTTATTATTTAAGCTGATGTTTAGAGATAAGTGAGAAATCATACCTCTAATTCACTTAGGAGTGTCTTTACTAATGACAAAACAAATGTCAGTAGACAACTCCGGTTCCTTCGTGTTTAAGATACCTTCTTAGAAAAGGTATTCTTGTTACCAAGCAATTCCTATGGCTTGATAAGTATGAACTTTAACAAAGTGTTGAACCTATAGACCTTGATAGATCTTTGAGCACTCGTAGATCGTTAGTTATGCTTATGTAATCACAAACACACTAAAATACAGTCTATATTACTTGTATTCAAGCGGAAATTAAACACAAGAACAAACACAAATAACTAAGAACTCTTTGATCCTCTATGGATCTTTTAATAATACTAAAACTTGTTTTTAAAACTCGTACATAACTCATACTATTGTGTTCCTTTTATACACAAGGAACCCTAACCCGTTTCCCAAGAAACGTATAAACATAAAACTAAATAAGATATACATTATCACTTCCTAATAAAGCTCATGCATATCCTAACTAACTATAGAATACGCGGAATATCTATCTCGGCAGAAACCATCTACATGGTTTCATTACTTCAGCAGAATTATGTCTTCAGCAGAATCCTTGCACTTCAGCAGAATCCATCGGCAGTAACTTCAGCATAATTCATACTTAGTAGAATTCCCAACAATCCTCCCCTAAACTGGAATTTGACTAGGTTAAGTTCCAGTTTCTTGATAGATCTTTAACACAGCAACATAAAAGGATTGTAGTCGAACATCAGCAACAAAGAACCAAAACAAGTACATCTCTATGATGATAAAACGTTGAAACTCCAGATCTTTGCAGCAAAAAATGACAAAATGTACATCAAAACATATTTGTTTCATACTATTCTCATCACATCCAGGTGTGTTAACTCCTGTGAGAGGTGAATCATTGAAAATAATGGATTTGATGTCTCTTTACCAATAGCCATTACTACTGGAGTAGCCATATGTTTAAGTTCGAAAACTATGGTACACTATAACCATCTGCTTTATTAGCAAATCAGCAACCATAACAGATTTGAAATGTCTTTACCTGTAGCCATTTTCTCAGGACTAGTCAAGTCTTAGGAGAAATAATCACCTTTGGTGAATTGAAAACCCAATATGGTACTCCACTGCCTTTACCACAAGCCATATACTTGTGGGCTAGCCAATTCTTGGATTCCAAAAAGGAATTAACCATGGTGAATTAATGACCATACAACCCTTAGCAATTAAGCATGGGTGAGTTGCATACCTTATGATTTTGAGCAAATCATTACAGCTATCAATAGATTTGATGTGTCTTTACCAAAGCTGTACCCTTTTGACTAGCCAACTCTTTGATGTACATAAGGCACATCTGGTGAGTCGATAACCATCAACAATGTACAACAAACCTGCAAGAAAAGTTAGACAAACAAAGAATATACATAATTTTGTTTTTTTTTTTTGTTTTTTTTTTTTTTTTTTTTTTATAACTAAACAAAGAAAGAAAGAAATAATACGAAACAAGACAAGATACCAATATCAAGAAGATGCTTGATGTTGCTGAAGCTGAGTCTTAATCAATCCAATCAATTTTTCAGCATATAGCATATCATTCCCAACTGGATCAGGAGGAACTTCCAACTTCTTTCTAAGCATTCTTTGCATCAATGGCACCGACAAAGGATAAATCTTATCAGAGAACATACACACAGTTAGCCCACTCGTTGTCTACACTACATGTACACTAGGAATAGGATAGAATCTCCAAGTCTCAACCTTCCACTTATGTGAATCTGTCCAAATTGAATATCCCTTACCATTTGGAGATTGAGAGTCAAACAGAACTTGAAGATCTCCTAATAAGTACAACCCATCACCTTGTGGAGTATGATTATCATAATATTGTTTGACAAGATCATAGAGAGTACTCAAATCTTGCCTATCCACCCTATGGAGTATGTCCTTCAAGAAGTTAAACTGCATAGAAGATTGATCCAACCTATAGATGGTGTTCAACTGTACATTAGTCACTGTCCAAGTAGTCAATACACCATGAGACCCTTCAAGAAAAGCATCAGCAGATCCTTCTTTAATGAAAGTTGAATCAGCAGCCTTTAGATCCAAATAACTACCCTGAGAGACTGATAAATCCTAGAGGTGTGTGTCCCATCTGATCTCACTGATCTCCTTAGAACAATGTGTCTTCTGTTAGGTCACTAGTTTTACAACACAAGCAACATAGAAAGAGATAGAGAGGCGATTGGACAAGATTCACACACACACACAATAATAAAGACGGTTTAGGTGTAGGAGTATGTGAAAGGAAATAACTTGAACAACCAACCCTCAAGTGAGGGTTATACAAGAGTATTTATAGGAGGGAAGCTAGGGCAACACTCCTAGTTCCCATCCTTTCTCCTATGGGCTTGGGCCTAAGCTCATGGGCCTTCTACATAAGCTTAAGGCTAATAACAAACATAAAGGCCATAATTAACTACCTATTACATATGAGTAACTAACACTTGAATTAAGGTTTAGGAGTGATTCCAACAATCTCCCCCTCAAGTGTTGGTGATGATAAACGGTGAAGGCGTTGATGTAATAGTAGCTTTGACGTCTTCTGACATTCTTATTTCTTGTGAGAAGGAATGTCTTGATTCGAACAATCTCCCCAGTGTAGAGAGATAGTTTTCTTTGAATAGTTATGCTTTGACGTCATCTTTAACTTTGTTCTTTGATCATTGTTCTTTGTGATGAAAGTGATAGTATGTTGTTGTCTGCATCAAGTCTGCCTCAGGTCTGCTTCGCCGCTACAGTGTCTCTACGTCATTCTTCAACATGCTCACACGCTATTTGACGTTGAAATTCAGTACTGATGAAGTTCTTTAAGTCTTTAACTTTGTAGATTCTTTGAGTTGACGAAGATTCATTCTGACGATTGTGTTGCATTTAAATAGAACTTCCATTAGTGATGATGTTGGCGTGAGCATGAGAAGAATCTGCACGATCATCCCGCTCCGGAGCTTCCATAAGAAGAAAAAATTTCAAACGGTTAGTAATAAGCGGATTCCGGCACTTACAAGTTTGAACTTCGAGAGTGTTAACAGCATAGTGTGAAAACACATCTCTAATTCTTACAAAGGCCGTTCCTGAACTGGAGTCCCACAAGTGAGATAACGCGATGTACCGAAGTACATCTACAGTTCAGATGAGTCGCTGAGGTACACCGAAGCATCACCTCACGATTGTAGACCGTTTGAGACACACTAAGCGTAATCCACGGGGAGTTACCAAAGTGACCTGCTGTCAGGGCTGTTTGATGTTGACCCTGGCAGGAGTTTCCATTCAATCACTGAGGATCACAGTTGTGAACCTCTCATAAATGTTCTTGACAGATTGCTAAGATCTGTGAAGGACTCGATATGAACCACTGATGATCTTATTTGGTGATTAACAAGTGATGAAATGTCAAGTGTTCCTAAGAGATCTTTTGATGAATCTCGTGGCTCTAGACTCAATAGTGCGTTTTGGTTTTTCTGAGCGGAGACTAGAGAGAGGGTCTCCTTCTTCAATACCAGCGATCTCTAAGAGAAAGCCAATAGTTTATGTAGGTTTCCCTGTGAGAATGAAACAAGCTTCTGATGAGAGAAACTTGAGTGGCTAAGAAGGTTTAGTGCATGCGTCACTGGGTCCATGACGTCTTTGAATCTTCAATACCGGTGTCACTAAGTGACAACCAGTAGAATATGAATTGAACCCGGTGTCTGCCCTAAGTTGAATAATTTGGAGGGCTATTTCTTTTCACCCTTTTCTTTGCATTTCTTTTTAATTATTCAACTCCTTCTTTCTCCGATTCTCATTTTCTCCTTTTTATAATCATACCTAAGGACTTCTAAGTACTAACTATTTGTGATGTCCTTGGGTAGATCCCTCCAGCTCTGGCGGATCATAGGACGGTTATTCCTAACCTTAGTCACCTTATCACTCCATGACTAACCTATGTTGCCATAAAACCATTTACTTGAAAAATCTCTCACAGTGTTTGTGTATGAAAAACATTTTGAACCACTGTTGAGATAAGATTTTGCATAAATACTCCCCCTCCACATGTGCTTTAAGAGTTTTAACGGTTATTTGAACAGTGAGGAAAGAGCGCGCACTTTTTGAATTGATCCACTCAAGATAGACAGTCCCCCGTGAGACACGGTTACATTGCATAGTTAAAGAGTTACATTGTCAGCTTTTAGTTGAAAACTAGCTCTAATAACTACGTTGAAGGTGTAAACAAACCTCGAAAAGTTGTCAAACCCGTCAGAGTTCATGTCTACCAAGAGTTTCTCGAATGGTACATTCTACTCGGACAAGTCCTTTGCGAGACACGTTTACATTACTAGCGAACTAGCTTGAAATTATTACCCGTCCAGGAAAAGTCTTTTCGAGTTACTAACAGTTTAGTACCGTCAATTCGTAGGTTAAGTCTATTACACAAAGATTCATTTGGATTTTCACAACATATTTCTTATCACATAAATTTCTCCCCCTAAAAAATGGCATATGAAATGTTATTTTTGAACAGTTGAGAATAAATATGACCATTTCGAGTGTTGCGGGAAGAGTGACCACTGTGAACAATTTGTGAACAAAGTTTTAATTCAAATACTCCCCCTCAACAAGTGATATAAACGGTTGAGGTTTTGAAAATCTTACGGGGAAAGTATTTGGTCTTTTGAGCAAAACCTTGAAAAATGAAAGGTTTGATAGGTTTTACTCAAAAGTAAGAAGCTTTCGCTCCTTTTATAAGGATTGTGGCACTGAAGCGTACCACAGGGTCCTTTCTTGACAATTACGGGTTGTACACTGTTATGTGTGCACAAGCCATTAACATATATAATCACACATCCAAATATACTAATGAAAGAAACAATTCAAGGGGTACCAGGAAGTCTAGTGATGTTGCCAGGAGTACGAACCGGGCGTTGATAGCCGGTGATGTTAATCCTGGGTCGACCACCAACAAAGCTTTCCATCGTTCTGAACTGATCCCTTCGAAACAACCTTTCATCAATCATTCTGATGATCCTCCTCACATCCCTGCGATCCTGAGAATTCCATCGCTTAGGAGACCCAATCTTTTGACGTATGTCCTTCAACCTATAGGCCAATCCGTCCCTAACCATCTTCAAAGTGTGATCCCCAAACTTGTGAAGTTCACTACACGCCATTAAGCAATTTCTTTGTAGTTCACTACGGTAAACGACGCCGAATGGTTTGCTGATGAGTGTATATTGTGAGAGCTGGTTGAGGTCGGGAAGATCAAGCTGAGGTGGAGTGAAGTTAACACGAGTCTGATATGATTCAACTGCAAGTTGGAGATCTTCTACACGTTCTTTGATGACTATGTGTCTGATGAAGATGAGCAGTGACTTGATGAATTCACGTTGTACTTCAGTTGAAAATTGCCTCATGCGACCCTGTACTTTGGCAAGGTACATGTCTTCAATGTCGTTGATAGACAAATTCTCAAAGTCAGCTTCAGAGAATGCATAGTCCCGTTCATCTTGCCTTTTGACCACAATCTTCTTAAGAAAAGTGTAGTCCCATTTGGTCGAAAGATCAACGTGTTTGATGGCAACGATATCCTTAGTACTGAACACTGCATGTTGAGACTTCTGAACCTGGCAGCTTCTGTAGTAGATTCTTCAGCGTTCCGGCCAATGATGAATCCCGTACATTGCATCTCGGTCGTAGGCTTCCACTTTGTTGGAGAACAAGTGATTAGCTCTTTCCTCGATAGCTATGCAGTTAGAGTATATAGCTGCTGGGAATGGAAGTGTCAAAGATGTAGCGTATTTCCTTGACCATCGCCACCGTGTAGAAGAAATTCCAAGTCTTTGCTGAAGAAATATCTGAATGGAATCCTAGGTTCATTTGGTTGGCCAATTGTTGGTAGAGGTTTTGACTAGTCGGTGTAGTATGGAGGGTTGTCCCGTTTTGTGAAGTCGATGTTTGCTTCTGGGTTGAGCCAATCCATGTTGTTAGACATAGCTCGAGCAATGTTTTCAAGGTTATATTCGACCTCGATGGCACTTTCTGAGCTATCTTTCCACAGTTGAAAAGCTTCATTCTTGTTTCGTCTCAACTCGGATTTCGTCATCTTCTTCACATGGAACTTTTCTTGCAGAATTTTAGCATGCTCCAATGTATTTCCGTCTACCAGATCTTGACCTTCTTCAGGGTAGGGAGTTGAGTTGACAAGTGTAGAAAACCATTCAAATTCCTCTGTTGTATCTTCATCTAGCCATGATACGACATCAGCTGTAGGCGCCTTCTTCTTCTGTTTCTTAGGCCTAGATGAGGATTCTGGTTTTTGAACTTGTTTGGGAGAGGCGGGTTGTTGTAGGGGCTCACGGACTTCTTCATCGTCACCACCCGTATACTCAAATTGATCACCGGTTTTCTGAGTCTCGGGCGGTAACTCAGAATCCTGAGGTTTATCAGTAGAAGAACGGGGAGGAGACCTTTGTTGAGTAGGAGTCCGTTGAAGAGGAGGTAACATAGAAGATGATTCACCAGACTTCTTCTGACGTTTAGCTTCATCATTCTTATCCTGATCCTTATCTTCATCGTCTCTAGGACGTTTAGGCCTTTCTGCTTCGAATCTACATGCTTCTTTGAGTTGGTAGTCCAGCAATGCTTGAAACAGCTTTCCTTCATCAGAAGTAAATGTCCCAGATCGTTTAGACATTTGTGTGACAAGCTTGGCCACCAATTCATTATCCGAGAAAACTACAGGATCAGATGGATTGATTGTGACGGTTAAAGGTGTTGATCTTATAGTTTGCTTGGCTATCTGCATAAGATTCGGATATAGTGGTCTGGTAAACATCTCCTTGGTGACTTTAGGAACGATATCCAGAAGGTACTTGTTAGTGTAACCTTTGATCATTTCGTTCATTTCCTCTTGACTATGACTTTTCATGAACTCCTGAATGAATTCCCTTTCTTTCTGCATCTTGTCATTCTCAGCATGTAAGTACTGTATTTGGTCAGCTAACCAATTCAGTTTTCTGTGGAGCATGTCCTTCTTTCTGACTTGTTGGACAGCTTTCACAATTCTTTTATGAGTTTGTGAAATCCAAGATCGAGGTGGTTTCTTCACTGATTTGGATGTTGATTTGGTTGATCTTTTAGATGGTGGTAGTGAGGAGTGAGATGATGAATCTGATGAGGAGGAGACATGAGGAGGCTCAGGGTCCTTTGGAGGAGCAGAAGTATCCTCCTTGGAATGAGTTGAACTGTTGAGAAGAAACTCATCATAATTCTCTTCGTTATCTTGTCCAAATTTGGCCTTTTCTTCTGTCTGAGCCTTAGCTTCTTCATCAGTCTTTTCTTTCTCAGTCTTATCCTTTTCTGGTTCCCCAATGTTATGTTCAGTAGACACCTCCACAAGCGTTTGTTGTTGCACAAGAGTGGTGGCACCAGATCCCTTATCGGGTTGATTAACCGCATCAGGATCTGGTGAAGAGTGGGCAGCACCACTTGATCCTCCGGGGCCACCCATTTGGTCTTTTGCAAATTCTTCAGCATTTTGAAGGTGTCTAACGAATTTAAACTTCTTCCTGTATGAAGTATCCAGTTGCTCTTCATCACTTTCTGAGCTTGAGCTTTGATCATATGGAACAAGCACTGGAGTCTTCCCTTTGCCGTGTTCAGCTATAGGACTTGGAGGTTTCGATACTAATGGAGTGTCATCCTTTGCAGTTTTAGAGTATGTAATCTCTTCTTCTGATTCAGTACCTTCAGAGCTTTCGTCCACAAGCTTTCTTTGCGGTTTGGGTGTGGGAATAGGTTCAGCTTCCTTTACGGGAACAATCCTTTTGCGAGGAGGATTCCTTTTGGGAAACTTCCTTTGACTTTCAGAACTTACTGCACTTCCAGCACTTCCTCTTCTGGTTCTCCGAGTAGGAGTTCCTGAAGGTTTTTCATCAAGATGACCAACTTTGCCTTCTTTTACTTCTACTAGATACCTTTTGTACGTTTCAAGCTTCTTGAGTTCTTTAGATAGAAGGTGATCAGGCAGCACGACACCCTGCTTCTTAGTTGTCGATTCCTTGATTCTGATAGAAAGGATAGGTTCGGACAACAAGTCGTGATGGTCGGGGTCATTGAGCCTCTTGGGGATATCAGGATTAAGCCCAAGTGCTCTCTGGATCAAAAGCTTTGTGTATCTGACATAGGGAATCTTTGAGCCAAGCTTCTTGTGAAATAGCATCATGTCTTCCCATATCAGTGCGTCCTTCTTATTGATCAGAGACCAGAAGATTTGCAGTTCCATGAGCTTAGGATGCTCATAACCACTGTCACGACCAGAAACAGACTTGGTAATGATGATGTAGAGGGTTCTCCACGGTTGAGGAATGTTCTTAAGCTCCACGTGAGAATTCTTAGTAATAATCCCTGAAGCTTCATCATAGCCAATGTCAATAAGAAATTGCAGAACTGTCTCTTCAGTAGGTGTAGCAAAGAAGTCGGTTGGAGCGATGTTAGGAATGATGAGAACAGCCCGTAAGTCTGCAGGAGTGATGGTGACTTGTTTGTGATTAAGTGTCACATTCACTGCACTTTGACCAGTGATCCTCTGCATAGAATTCCAGAATTGCTGAATGTAGATTTCTGGTACTGTAGCAGAGTGTGAGAGCATGTTCTGGTAGGGATGATTCCTTAGAATATCCACAGCAATGAGACAAGAAGATTCTGAGCGTGTGAGGGTTTCAAAGTCAACCCTGAGGTTGTTCTTTCCAATCTTGCTAGGATAGCCATTAGGGAAGATGTCAGCAATTGTGAGAACTTCTGGTGCATCCACATTCATTTGAGCAGCCATGTCGTGATCTGAAATAACATTAGCCAAAAGAACCAACATATCAAAAGACATAATGTTAGTCAACAGAAGGTTTTATTATCTAGTTATTGAATGTACAATGTCAATGATTGTTACGAGTCCTAAGTCACTTGTTTGTCCAATAGTCCAATGACGTCGTGAAATGTTTCGTGAGTTAGTTAACTTTAAGTTTTAAAGTTTATGTTATCACTTATAGTTCACAACATATCAAACGTTTAAGTTTATTAGTGACATTATAGGATTCGTGACGATATGATTTGTTTATTAACAAGTTTGTACACGTAACAATTCATAATGAAGGTCAATCCAGGCTTAGGCGTTGATTTGGCGAAGTTAAGCGTAAACAGAAATGATATATGCGTAGACGAAAGCTTAAGCGTAGGATCCTAACTTACGCGTAAGAAAAGTTACGCGTAGGAAAAAAAGGGACCTTAAGCGTAGAGCTTACGCGTAGGCGTATATAAACCTTACGCGTAAGGCTTACTCGTAAGAGTAGACCTTATGCGTAGAGGTCACTGTTTACGCATATCCTTCACAGGATACGCGTAGTCCCATTGTAGAACCTTACGCGTAATAGTTATACGTAACGCATAACTGACTACGCGTAGGGTAATCCTTATGCGTAGAGAAACAAGGACCTTGATTATGAGTTTTACGAGTAACAAGCCTGAAATAAAACCATCATATCATCAATATTAACACATAAATTCATTTTGACAACAAATCATGGCATGAACACTTGTTAAACAGTTATGCGTAGAAAGTCATATGCGTAGGTCAAAACCCTAGAGGTTAAGAATTACGCATATGATTTCTAACCATAGGATTAGCACCATAGTGTTTCTGGGAGTTCTAAGAAGCATATGGAGTTGTTTTATCCAAGTTTTAACATCAAATAAGCCATGAATAAAAAATTACCCAATTCGTATGAACTAGAACCCTAATTTTCAATTTAAGAATCATTAGTGTTTCTGGGTGATTTCTGGGTTTAAATATGCTCAATTCAACTTGAAAACAACCTTATACAACTATCTTTTTCACCAAAAACCTTCACATTTGAAAACACCCAAAACTTCGCATAAACCCTAATATTTGAAAACCCATCAATTCGTGTTTCTGGGTGGATTTTGATGATAAAAAAAATATCAATGATGTTTTAAGAACTTTTTGACACAATTCTTATAACCACAAACACCCTTTTATGATTTGGTGTTCTTGCGCTTACGCGTAAGACACAAAAGTGACTATATCTTGAGATTAAACCGTTGGATTTTTGAAAGATTCAAAACCATTGCTTAAAAAACTTGTTATAAACACGAAATCACTTACAAATTGATGATCTGAAACACGGATTTGTCAAACGATTTTGGTTCGTAGATGATATTAGGTGAAGTATTAAATGTGATAGAAGTAAATGAGGTTGGTGGGTATTTTAATTAAAATAACTTTAAAGTTTTGACAGTTTTGGTCCCTCCACCTTTTCTTTTTTTCATACAAAGTCATTTAACTTCCATTTTGGTTACCAAACAAAGATTTTAAGAACGAAACTTGACGACACTCCCCATCGACTTAATAAATGATGAAAGATTATTAATTTTAGTCCGAGGAGTGACATTGAACCAGAAAAGATTTACCACCATTTGATAAAAGAAAGAGCCGGGATATGATAACATGCAAGTACACAGATGTTTTGAAACAGTTAAGTGATTTATTGTCTCCCCCTCAACACTTGATCGGAAAAATACTGAATTTTGAAAGATTATAGTGTTGAAGGAAGAAATGTACTTGCCATGTTGAAAGAAAATTAGATTAGAAGAATATTTTTGTTGTTTTATCAGGTTTTATATTTTTGTATTTTGTTTTTGAAAAATTATTTACAAAATATGTTTTGGTGTTTGACAGGTTTTTAAGACTGTTTTAGGAGGTCATCCAATTCCTCTTGAGTCAAACACCTCATACCAATCCGGTAGACCAACTCATTAAACCTAGTGCGAGGCAAGGCTTTGGTGAGTAGATCTGCCAATTGGTATTCTTTACCCACGAAGTATAATTCAACTGTACCCTGTTCCACGTGGTCCTTGATGAAATGATAACGAAGATCGATGTGCTTTGATTTCGAGTGCTGGACTGAGTTGCACGAGATCGCAATGGCACTCTGATTGTCGCAGTACATCGGGATTCTGTCAAATACGTAACCATAGTCTTTGAGTTGTGTTCTCATCCAGATGACTTGAGCACAACACGCGGACATGGCTACATATTCTGCTTCGATTGATGACAGCGATGTACAATCCTGCTTCTTTGATTGCCAAGACACCAGTTTATCACCAAGAAATTGTAGTGCTCATGAAGTACTTTTCCTTGAGTCTAAGCATACTGCGTGGTCAGCGTCTGAAAAAGCGATTAGTTCAAAACCAGAATCCTTCGGATACCAGATCCCCAAGTTAATGGTTCCCTTGATGTATCGGAGGATTTTTTAGCCTCAGAGAGGTGGGTTTCGGTTGGTCGCGACTGATAACGGGAGCATAGATAAACGGCAAATACAATATCAGGTCTGCTAGCTGTTAGATACATGAGAGACCCAATAATACTTCGGTATTTGGTAGGGTCAACTAATTTCCCATGTAAATCAACATCTAGCTTCTTGGTATGAGCCATTGGTGTTGCATAAGTGACACAGTTTTTCATTCCAAATTTGTTTAACAATTCAAGGGCATATTTGGACTGACTCAAGAAAATACCACGGGGTGATTGATGAACTTGCAATCCTAGAAAGAACGTAAGTTCACCCATCATGGACATTTCAAAATTTTTCTTCATTAGTTTTGCAAAAGCGATTGAAAACTTTTTATGTGTAGACCCAAAAATGATGTCATCCACGTAAATTTGAACAATTAAGATATGTGCCCCGCGATATTGTATAAAAAGAGTAGGGTCAACCGAACCTTTGGTGAAATTATTAGCAATGAGGAAAGATGATAGCTTATCGTACCATGCCCGAGGGGCTTGTTTGAGACCATAAAGAGCTTTGTTCAGTTTGTAGACATGGTTCGGGAACTCAGGATTAATGAATCCATCTGGTTGGCTGACATAAACCATTTCTTTAAGTTGTCCATTGAGAAACGCAGTTTTGACATCCATCTGATAGACCGTCATATTCATATGAGCCGCGAACGCGAGAAATATCCGAACAGCCTCAAGACGAGCAACCGGAGCAAAAGATTCTTCAAAGTCTATACCCTCTTCCTGACGATAACCCTTAGCAACTAGACGTGACTTGTTTCGGATTACGTTCCCTTCAGCATCCAATTTGTTTTTCCAAATCCATTTGAGACCAATGACGTAGACCCCTGTTGGTCTTTCAACCAGTTCCCATACTTCAAGTCGTTTGAATTGGTTGAGTTCTTCTTGCATGGATTCAATCCAGTTGTCTTTTGTCATTGCTTCTTTAATGTTTTTAGGCTCAGATTTGTTCACCATCTGTTTTTAGGCTCAGAGGATGGTCTTTTGTTCAACGATGTGTAGAGGGTTGATGTTGGTATACATTGTGCAGATTCTGAGGATTCAAATGGTTTGTTGATGATTCCGCGACATCAGGTGCAGCAGTGTCATTAGCAAACGGGTTAAAGAACGCATTTGGATCAAAATCTGCAGGTGGGGGTACTTCATTCAGAATATCATCAGCTGGTTCATCATTGTTGGAAGCGGTTTGTTCAACTGTTGTGTTGGAGTCAACTGGTGTAGGTGCATCTTCAACAGTAGTTGTTGTAACAGGTGTATCAGGTATAAGAGTAGTATCAGGTTGAGCAGCGGAAACAGCGGATACACCTGGAGCACGTTCATCAATATCGTCACTGAACAGCGGAGCAAATAACCTTTCCATTTGTTGACGAGTGAGCTGGGGGCTTTGTTCAGCTGATGATGGGGGTTGAGGGAAGTTTAAACGGTTGTGACCGGGTTCTAAGCTGTTATACTCAGAAGCCATATCTGTAAGTTCATCAAAATGAGCATGAATCGTTTCCATAACCTCCTTTGTTTGACGATTCCAGATACGGAAAGCTTTAGAATTATCACAATACCCAATAAAAATTCCAATGTCAGCTTTGGCTCCAAAGTCATCACGATCATTATTCGGATAGCAAAGAGATCCAAATACATGAAAGTGTTTTAGATTCGGTTTTCTGTTGTGGACAAGCTCGAAAGGTGTTTTGTTGTGGCATTTTGTAATCATAGAGCGGATTTGAGTGTAGCATGCAGTAGATACAGCTTCTGCCCACAAGTAATCTGGGAGTTTGGCATTAATTAACATGGTTCTTGCAGCTTCCACTAACGTTCTATTTCGTCTTTCAACAACTCCGTTTTGTTCAGGTGTCCGTGCAATAGATGTTTGATGCTCTATTCCCACTTTCTCATAAAAATCACGAAGAGTTTTGTTAACAAATTCAGTTCCTTTGTCGGTTCTGATTTGTCTAACGGTGTTTCGGAGCTGAACCTGTATTTTCGTGAGAAAGGTGATGATCATCTGTGGAGATTGGTCTTTGCTTCGAAGAAAGTACACCCAAGTCCATCGTGAGTAGTCATCAACTATTACTAAGATGTAGCGTTTGCCATTGATCGTTTGCACGCGCATCGGGCCACATAAATCCATGTGAAGAAGATGAAGCACATGCTGAGAGCTGTGTTCCACCTTTGAAGTAAAATGAGCGCGAGTGCTTTTCCCTTGTTCACAGGCTGAGCAAAGGTGATCTTTTGAATAACGGAATCGTGGGAGACCTTCAACTAGTTTGTGTCGAGCTAGGTTGGTGATGGTTTGAAAGTTTAGATGTGAGAGACGACGGTGCCATAGCCAGGATTTTGTTGATGTTGCCTTTGAAAGTAAGCAGATGGGAGATGAAGCAACCATGTCTTGCATAGAGATAGTGTAGAGACTAGAATTACGCGAGCCAGACATAAGGTTATTTCCTTGTAGATCGCGAATGAAACAAGTTTTCTCCCGGAAAGCAACCTCCAAATCTCCATCACAAAACTGACCTACTGAAAACAGATTGTGACCGAGGCCTTCCACATAGTAAACCCTGGTGATTTCGATGTTCCCATTGACATAGTCTCCGTAACCCATGATAGTTGCGAAGTGATCATTCCCGAACCTGACAGTGCCAATGAACTTTGCAATAAAGTTTGATAACAGTTTAAGGTTGCCTGTCATGTGTCGGGAACATCCACTATCAACAATCCAGAGAATGATCTGTATCACCTGCATTACACACAGACGACACAGATGGAATAGAAGTAGATGTGGAACCCGAAATGTTAGAGGGTTCCGAAGCAGATATAGAAGACATACACACATCAATTAGTTTAGGCATCCATTTAAATCCTAGTGTGTTATATATCCATTTCTGCCATCTATAACTACTCTTTGCTTTAGTCTTAGTGAATGCACTAGGTGGTACTACATTCTTAGGAGGTGAAACTGGAGCTACAAGGACAGCAATGCTTGCCTTAGAATCTAAAGAAGGCGGTCTACCAAGCACAGACTTAGAATGATTAGTGGGCTTAGAGGTATTCCGATTCGTAGGATTCCGTAACCGAGAGATTATAGCTTTAGCAACACATTTGTCATGACAATCAGAATTCATACTTTTACGACAAATAACACAAGGTGCATCAGACTGAATATCAAAAGTGCTTAAAGGTTTAGCATTCGTTACATCACTATTTCTATTACATTTGCCAGACGCAACATCTATAGTGGAAGCAACGTGAGTCTTATTCATAGTCCTAGGGTGTTCTTCTACTTTAGCATTCCTTATTGATCTTTTCTTAGGTCGCAACTTCCTATTCTTCGATTGAGTGCTCCTAGGCTGTGAAGTGCGGACGTTTGGAAAAGACGCAACTATTCCTGTTTCAGTAGAAGGAAGCACGTTAGCAACTTGTGATTTGGCAGTAGGGATTCTAGGTGCACGATTACTAAGTGTTACTAGTGCTAATCTCTTAATGATGGTTGGCGGAAGTTGTTCATACTTTCCTAACATGTGTAACACCTCAACCCGACAAGGGTAGAAGTGTCACATTCTGGTGTTATATCAGAACATACAGTTAAAAACGGAAGTCTTAAGAATAAAGTATCAAGTCATTTAAACAATGACTTACAAGGAAATTTACATAATCCAAAAGTTTAAAATAAACTGAGATCACCAAACAATAGCCCGACAAAATAAAACCAAAGATAAGGTAACTAGGGTTGGTCCACTCAGATAATCCAACTCTCAGCCCATCGAATGCCCATCTTCAAACCTAACACCTGCCGCAGGAAAAGAAATGCGGCTGAGCTTAAAAAGCCCAGTGAACAGATATAACAAAACGGAAGCTAAATAAAAGCAGAAACGAAATGAAACAAAGGAAACTGATAACAAGGTCGCAACGAAAAGAGAACAATGAGTCAAAGAGGATCCTGCAGAACACAATTATACAGATATCCAAAACGAACAGATAACAAGGAGAACGAAGCAAAACAAAGCATCGATGACATATAAACAAGCACATACAAACCAGGCATACAAGACTGAAACATAAGCAAGTATAGCAGGCGTAGCATCCACACAACATATATGTCATACAATCAATTTAGGAAATCAGGAGACATACAAGCCAAACAGATGTCTACAGGAAAGCGGAAGCAATTAATTAATAAGTGAGCATGGCAATTCACACAGGTCAAAACCCTTAGTTGAAGACATAATCAGTATCATAGCGGTAGTCAAAACATGGCCGTCACACGTAACAAGTAGGAATACAGTATGAACACTATAATTAAATGAATTAAATACATAGCAGGGCAATTAAACAAGTTAACAAGCTAGACTTCATAAGTTGAACCATTTACCCAAATTAATCCATAGCATAGACAGAAATGTAAACATGGCAGGTCAACAATAAGCAGATAAGGATGCAACAGATAGTCATAGTCCACGAGATTAATCGAACGAGGTACAAAAGATAAACAGATCAACAATCGATTTCACACAAGCACGGTTACTAGACAAATCAAAGGATCACATAACAGTAAGATAGCATATCATCAGATGACAACAGGTAAATCTTATATCGCATACCTACATATCATACAGAGTAATCAGTAGTCATATAAACATGAATATCATAATCAATCCAATGACATATAATAACCCGGTACGTGAATGGAACCATAGTCTGAAGTAACGGAATGAAAGTGTGACAGATCAATGTAATGGAGTATCTATATCTTGGTAAAAGTGAATCATATAAGGGTATTGAGTAATGAACAAGTAATACAGATTATGGTGCGTTGGGGAATACGGAAGGTACAATATAGGTTTATCAAAAGTGTAAGGGTTATCAGAAATCTACCCGAGCCCGGAAACATATCATATCATATCATATCATAAGTAGCCATTGTATTCGGAGGGGTGACCTCGGAATACCATACATAATAGGAGGGGAGACCTCAGTAACAAATGGAGTAGCTAGCTCCCAGAATTGTGAAGACGCGGATTGCACCCGACATCATTCACCGTATATATCTCCAAACAGATCAAATCCCTCGAAACATATCATATCTAGGATGCATCCATACGCCCCCCCGGAACATATCATAGTGGCCAAATCATATACATATAGTGAGCTCATAATCATATCATAATGGGGGACGGTGTGTATCATCACTCGTACACACTGGAGTCATGCCATTGGTGCATCAATGACACGGTCATGTTACCTTCATGACTAGGAACACATATTTGGCTCGGGTATCAAACTGAAGGGTCAAAGCATATTCATATCATAAGGGTTCATATCAAAGTTCACATCAGAGTTCATATCAAAGTTTCACATCAGGGTTCATATCGAAGTTTCATATCAAGGTTCACATCAGAGTTTCATATCAAAGTTCATATCAAAGTTTCATATCGGAGTTTCATATCAAAGGTTCATATAAGTTTCATATCAAAGGGAGCATAGCAAGGTCACAAGGAAGCCCTAATCATGAGGCTTAGAGTAAAGCATAACAGTTCAAGCTAATATCAAAAGATGGAATACGAATCATGAGAAACCTTAAGAGGTAAGGTCAGAATATCTGTACCTTAGAAAATGCAATGAGAGTAAATGGAAGGAACGCGAGAGAAACAACGTTACGTCTTCTTCAATGAATCTACATGGATTACGGTTCGTAAAATACTTATTAGCTCATTTAAGTTATAACGGATTTGTTGCTTATATGAATCATATTAATATTTTTAAAGTTATTAAGCGTATTCTCATTTTTAGTGATTGACCGAATTAGAATACTTTAGGGTAAAATCATTAATTAGCCAAACATAGGGGTTACAAATGATAAGTGGTAGACTTAAAGGTTTTAATATGATAATTATCCTATTTGAGGGCTTTATTAGATCATAATTCAAATTATAAGGTTTACATGGTAATTATCTCAAAGTGTAGGGTTTAAAATGTAATTATACTTTGAATGCTTTATTTTACAAATTAAAGATTTCATGCACGTTTAATATAATTTGAAAGAACCATGTTTAAACATTACGATTGACCATCTTTAAGCTCGCTCGCGGTCCAAATGATTAACATTTACGACCAAGTAAACACGTAATATGATTAACTCCCGACTCAACTATCCCGACACGCTTTCAAAATACAAAATGACTCAACCGTTTTTCCTGCGATCACCCTTGAACATACCCCCATAAGACTACCCATTTTCGTTCATGACTTAGCATTTATACCCAATGCTTCCATTTTTATTTGTAATGACAGTAGGAATATGTACTATTCGACCCAATGCACATACACCTTCACAGCTTTGAGATTCGATTTAGGTACGTATATGATAGCAACCATTCAATCTATAACTCGCATGCACAAAACACAAGTCTTATACTCGACACACAATCACATAATTTACGAGCCAACCTTCCATGAAATCACACTTAGACAACTATTCGACCATATAAGTCCATGCTTTATTTTACTTGAGTTTTGAATCCACTAGTTTATATCAGTTATACTTTAGATAAAACATGATTTGAATGCAACACAAGAATATACCTCAAGCCAAACGAGAATAGGCTGAGATCGAAATCGAACCCGAATGACCACGAAACTTAATCGACACTCGAACACGAACTGAATAAATGAGCACAAGGACCAGCTTCTTTAAACTCTGATTTGCATGTATACACATATCAGTTTTTATGCATGCTTGAGATCTTAATAAATTCTATGTTTCATCTTATATTTAACGTCATAGTTCACAAGTGTATATACATGAATCGATTTTAATATATTTCTTGCATGATTAAACTTATCTCTACATTTTATATTACTATGATATAGCGTATTGTCCAATTAAGATTTAAGGTAACACAAGCTATAAACATATTCATGGTTCATGAAGAATTACCTCCCAAGCAACAAGAGTATCAGCTGAGTTCGAGGTCGAACCAGAAACAAGGACACGAACATGAAGGTATAACAAGATACACGATCAAACCCACAACCTAGACTCACACGAACAACAGCCTTTACAACACCCGTTTCCTGCTTGCCTTGCTTTCCTTTTGGATCGAATAGATGAAGTATAACCACTGCTTGCCGTCACTTTCTTGGAGGAACTAGGGTTTGTGTGTGATTTTAAATGTGAAAAGGTAAGTTAAATGAATGAGATCAATTGGAGTAAATGGGGTAGGATTCTCGGCTGACAACAAGGGAGTCAAAACAGATTTTTGGACTTTCCAAAATAAAGATGGCTTTAAAATTTTAAGTGTAATGTCTAGTATTTTATACATAATATTTGGCCCAAGCAACTAAGGAAACGTGAGGTATATGTTAGACATAAGGTGTCGATTTTATTATCTTGTACAATTTGATCATTTACGAGTTAGATTATAAACGTATTTAATAAGATCGACGTATCTTACATATTTTACAAGCATTAACTTTGAGGGGTAAAATAGTCTTTTCACGCGTTTTAGATTTTTAGGGTTTTACAACTCTTCCCCTCTAAAAGAAAATTTTCGTCCTCGAAAATTGAAGTCACAGAGGTACACGGAGACGTACAAGTTTAGGGCAGACGTAGCAATCCACAGTGTCACACAAATCATAACGATTTCAGTTCCAAGCGTACAAAACTTATACGTAACAGATGTCGGTGAGAATCTCGCAAGAGGTACAGAATTCCTAACGAACATGAGGAGTGTCAAATAACGGATATAAGTCTTATTCCATTCACGTACCAACCCCAGGCATTTCCCAAGACGTCGTATGACTTCAATAAGTTCAAATTATATGATCTCGGTATTATCACGTTGATCAGGCGTCATAATACTTGCATCACATAACAAGTTCTTATTGTCATCATATTCTGCCCCGGGTCATGACAAACCACATAACCAATATCACAACAAAATAGATAACATGCAGATATCAAGTAATATACCAAAACAGACCAGATCACATACATACATTATAAACTACATCAAAAAAACTTACCATAACACCAAGGAAGAAGGTCATCAGCTTGCTCGAAATGGTTCCTCATGACTCATTACTGACGATCCAAAAGAAAAACTGAGATATTACCAAAATGCTAAACGATAAAACTTCACGATTCAAACTGAGTTCTGAACAAATCAAAGAAAAGTGATGCCGATCAAAATCACATAGCAAGATATCAAACCGCCTCAAAATGCGTGACAAACAAATCGGAGTGACGCAAGTCGTGCCCAATCATATGAAACCGACGAATTTTCATCAGACTGTTGACCACAATACATCCAAATCTTGGTAGTAGCTTCCCCGCATGTCTAGAGTATGCCGGTCATAGTTCTTCTGCTCCCACGTCTCCCAAGTGTCAACCAGTTGAATCTTGTCTCCGTTTTTGCGCTTGTGGTTGATCCGTCCAGCTTCCTCCAGCAGCATCCTGATGTCTCCAGCAGAACGGCAGTCAGGTGCGGCTTCTGCTTCACGAACCTCTCCAGCTCAAGGACTGTTGCAGCAATGCAGGGTAGGCACCATCATCTTCGACTCTACGAGAAATCACCATCTAACGATCGACAAACGGATGTGCGAAGACAAAATAAACAAACTCATATGCGAAGAGAAGAAGGCCAAATTAGTGAAGGCAAAAGATTATCGAAGTCAAATCTGAACAACAACCAAAAGGAATCGAAAGAGATCAGAACAGACGGAAGCCTAGTGTCTACCCAAATCCTCACAGGTCAATCCTAAGGCCAACAAGACGAAACCTGGGCTCTGATACCATAATTGTAACACCTCAACCCGACAAGGGTAGAAGTGTCACATTCTGGTGTTATATCAGAACATACAGTTAAAAACGGAAGTCTTAAGAATAAAGTATCAAGTCATTTAAACAATGACTTACAAGGAAATTTACATAATCCAAAAGTTTAAATAAAATGAGATCACCAAACAATAGCCCGACAAAATAAAACCAAAGATAAGGTAACTAGGGTTGGTCCACTCAGATAATCCAACTCTCAGCCCATCGAATGCCCATCTTCAAACCTAACACCTGCCGGAGGAAAAGAAATGCGGCTGAGCTTAAAAAGCCCAGTGAACAGATATAACAAAACGAAAGCTAAATAAAAGCAGAAACAAAATGAAACAAAGGAAACTGATAACAAGGTCGCAGCGAAAAGAGAACAATGAGTCAAAGAGGATCCTGCAGAACACAATTATACAGATATCCAAAACGAACAGATAACAAGGAGAATGAAGCAAAACAAAGCATCGATGACATACAAACAAGCACATACAAACCAGGCATACAAGACTGAAACATAAGCAAATATAGCAGGCGTAGCATCCACACAACATATATGTCATACAATCAATTCAGGAAATCAGGAGACATACAAGCCAAACAGATGTCTACAGGAACGCGGAAGCAATTAATTAATAAGTGAGCATGGCAATTCACACAGGTCAAAACCCTTAGTTGAAGACATAATCAGTATCAAAGCGGTAGTCAAAACATGGCCGTCACACGTAACAAATAGGAATACAGTATGAACACTATAATTAAATGAATTAAATACATAGCAGGGCAATTAAACAAGTTAACAAGCTAGACTTCATAAGTTGAACCATTTACCCAAATTAATCCATAGCATAGAAAGAAATGTAAACATGGCAGGTCAACAATAAGCAGATAAGGATGCAACAGATAGTCATAGTCCACGAGATTTATCGAACGAGGTACAAAAGATAAACAGATCAACAATCGATTTCACACAAGCACGGTTACTAGACAAATCAAAGGATCACATAACAGTAAGATAGCATATCATCAGATGACAACAGGTAAATCTTATATCGCATACCTACATATCATACAGAGTAATCAGTAGTCGTATAAACATGAATATCATAATCAATCCAATGACATATAATAACTCGGTACGTGAATGGAACCATAGTCTGAAGTAACGGAATGAAAGTGTGACAGATCAATGTAATGGAGTATCTATATCTTGGTAAAAGTGAATCATATAAGGGTATTGAGTAATGAACAAGTAATACAGATTATGGTGCGTTGGGGAATACGGAAGGTACAATATAGGTTTATCAGAAGTGTAAGGGTTACCAGAAATCTACCCGAGCCCGGAAACATATCATATCATATCATATCATAAGTAGCCATTGTATTCGGAGGGGTGACCTCGGAATACCATACATAATAGGAGGGGAGACCTCAGTAACAAATGGAGTAGCTAGCTCCCAAAATTGTGAAGACGCGGATTGCACCCGACATCATTCACCATATATATCTCCAAACTGATCAAATCCCTCGAAACATATCATATCTAGGATTCATCCATACGCCCCTCCGAAACATATCATAGTGGCCAAATCATATACATATAGTGAGCTCATAATCATATCATAATGGGGGATGGTGTGTATCATCACTCGTACACACTGGAGTCATGCCATTGGTGCATCAATGACACGGTCATGTTACCTTCATGACTAGGAACACATATTTGGCTCGGGTATCAAACTGAAGGGTCAAAGCATATTCATATCATAAGGGTTCATATCAAAGTTCATATCAAAGTTTCACATCAGGGTTCATATCGAAGTTTCATATCAAGGTTCACATCAGAGTTTCATATCAAAGTTCATATCAAAGTTTCATATCGGAGTTTCGTATCAAAGGTTCATATAAGTTTCATATCAAAGGGAGCATAGCAAGGTCACAAGGAAGCCCTAATCATGAGGCTTAGAGTAAAGCATAACAGTTCAAGCTAATATCGAAAGATGGAATACGAATCATGAGAAACCTTAAGAGGTAAGGTCAGAATATCTGTACCTTAGAAAATGCAATGAGAGCAAATGGAAGGAACGCG
This sequence comes from Chrysanthemum seticuspe, assembly GCA_019973895.1. Classification (NCBI taxonomy): domain Eukaryota; kingdom Viridiplantae; phylum Streptophyta; class Magnoliopsida; order Asterales; family Asteraceae; genus Chrysanthemum; species Chrysanthemum seticuspe. The sequence goes on along the minus strand of BPTQ01000005.1, from coordinate 197,008,344 downwards.
AGAGAAACAACGTTACGTCTTCTTCAATGAATCTACACGTATTACGGTTCGTAAAATACTTATTAGCTCATTTAAGTTATAACGGATTTGTTGCTTATATGAATCATATTAATATTTTTAAAGTTATTAAGCGTATTCTCATTTTTAGTGATTGACCGAATTAGAATACTTTAGGGTAAAATCATTAATTAGCCAAACATAGGGGTTACAAATGATAAGTGGTAGAATTAAAGGTTTTAATATGATAATTATCCTATTTGAGGGCTTTATTAGATCATAATTCAAATTATAAGGTTTACATGGTAATTATCTCAAAGTGTAGGGTTTAAAATGTAATTATACTTTGAATGCTTTATTTTACAAATTAAAGATTTCATGCACGTTTAATATAATTTGAAAGAACCATGTTTAAACATTACGATTGACCATCTTTAAGCTCGCTCGCGGTCCAAATGATTAACATTTACGACCAAGTAAACACGTAATATGATTAACTCCCGACTCAACTATCCCGATACGCTTTCAAAATACAAAATGACTCAACCGTTTTTCCCGCGATCACCCTTGAACATACCCCCATAAGACTACCCATTTTCGTTCATGACTTAGCATTTATACCCAATGCTTCCATTTTTATTTGAAATGACAGTAGGAATATGTACTATTCGACCCAATGCACATACACCTTCACAGCTTTGAGATTCGATTTAGGTACGTATATGATAGCAACCATTCAATCTATAACTCGCATGCACAAAACACAAGTCTTATACTCGACACACAATCACATAATTTACGAGCCAACCTTCCATGAAATCACACTTAGACAACTATTCGACCATATAAGTCCATGCTTTATTTTACTTGAGTTTTGAATCCACTAGTTTATATCAGTTATACTTTAGATAAAACATGATTTGAATGCAACACAAGAATATACCTCAAGCCAAACGAGAATAGACTGAGATCGAAATCGAACCCGAATGACCACGAAACTTAATCGACACTCGAACACGAACTGAATAAATGAGCACAAGGACCAGCTTCTTTAAACTCTGATTTGCATGTATACACATATCAGTTTTTATGCATGCTTGAGATCTTAATAAATTCTATGTTTCATCTTATATTTAACGTCATAGTTCACAAGTGTATATACATGAATCGATTTTAATATATTTCTTGCATGATTAAACTTATCTCTACATTTTATATTACTATGATATAGCGTATTGTCCAATTAAGATTTAAGGTAACACAAGCTATAAACATATTCATGGTTCATGAAGAATTACCTCCCAAGCAACAAGAGTATCAGCTGAGTTCGAGGTCGAACCAGAAATAAGGACACGAACATGAAGGTATAACAAGATACACGATCAAACCCACAACCTAGATTCACACGAACAACAGCCTTTGCAACACCCGTTTCATGCTTGCCTTGCTTTCCTTTTGGATCGAATGGATGAAGTAGAACCACTGCTTGCCGTCACTTTCTTGGAGGAACTAGGGTTTGTATGTGATTTTAAATGTGAAAAGGTAAGTTAAATGAATGAGATCAATTGGAGTAAATGGGGTAGGATTCTCGGCTGACAACAAGGGAGTCAAAACAGATTTTTGGACTTTCCAAAATAAAGATGGCTTTAAAATTTTAAGTGTAATGTCTAGTATTTTATACATAATATTTGGCCCAAGCAACTAAGGAAACGTGAGGTATATGTTAGACATAAGGTGTCGATTTTATTATCTTGTACAATTTGATCATTTACGAGTTAGATTATAAACGTATTTAATAAGCTCGACGTATCTTACATATTTTACAAGAATTAACTTTGAGGGGTAAAATAGTCTTTTCACGCGTTTTAGATTTTTAGGGTTTTACAACATGTCTCTTAACTTAGAGATAGTGTGAATCAAATCTTGATTTTCAGACCAAATATTACCAGCAAAATTCATGACTTCTCTAGTGTGAGCAAGATAGTGATCAAGTTCGTTTGATGCTTCATGACGAGTCTTATTGAGTAAATCAAATATGACACCATATTCCTGTTTAACTTTTACAAGTTCTTATTCATATTTTGAGATTTGACTTTTCAAAGACACGTTTTGATCATCCAGTTGCTCAAGTTTAGGATCAGAAGATTTTGCAAGCAACTGAGCGATTTTGTTTAGAAAACCAAGTTGTTTATTGTGAATATCTTTTTCACACCAATTAAGACGACGTTTTGCATTGTAAAGTTCGTTAAGTAATCGTTCATTTTCAGCTTTTAAAGACTCGATCTGAAGCACATTATCAGTATTCTCAACAGTTATCACAGAGTCAACATTATCAGTAGAGATATAATCAGATGCATGTGGCAAAGAATAGAATAACACAACATTATGGATATCAGCACAGATAACATCTTCCAAGAGTCGATCAACATCTTTTCTCAACATTTTCTTTTTACGTTTAGTATTAGAAAAAGATGTTTCAGTTTTCTCGAAAACGACCTTCATGACTCCAAGTTCCTTATGAAAGTCCCGTTCCCAAGACAATGCACAACTTTTCAAATTTTTAACATTTGGTAAAAGATTTTTCTGAAAAATGTCTCTTTGTTCTCGCGCCAGGGGCGATTGAAAGTGTTGAACTTTGATTTCAGAATGATATTCTATCTCATGTTCTAATGTTTTGAGGTCAGCCATGAAAATATCAAAATATCTAAGAATTTTGCGATTTTCAGGTTTTGAGTTTACTTCACTGATGGAAGGTAAAGGACCATAAATTTGTGCATAATCTGGTTGGGGATTAACATTAGAAGACTCAGGTGTTTTGATGATAACCCTTGGTGTGTTAGAAGAATCCGTTGGTGTGACAAAAGCGACCGGGTTTTAATAATTAAAAGGTTTGTTGTAAACAACAGTTTTTAATTTTGATCGACTCTCGTCTTCTGCATCTAATTCCTCTTGACGATGGTATTCAACAACACTCATAACAGAATTATCAATTTTATATTCTGCACTGGAAACTTCAGGATTTGGTTTGAATGCTTTTGTTGAAAGCTTAGGTTTGTAATCAGCAAGATTCGGTCCATATCCATTTGGATTGGGTTTTAAAGTGAACTTTTCAATAGCAGTTACTGATTCACCATGTTTGTAAACAACAGTTTTAAACTATTTAATTTTGCGTTGCAAGCAGATAATTTCTTTAAGATGATCATTTACTCGTTTCGTTGAATGCTTTTTGTATGCAGAAAACTGTTTTTGACAAGTTAACAACTCAGCCTTAGCTTTTTGATTTTCCAAGGTAAGAGCGTTAATTTGCTTTTTATGTTCATGTTTCAGTTGTTCTATTTCAGACAACAAAGCATTCTTCGAAGCGGCTAGATCACGCATCTGTCTCTCTAAATATTTTTCGTTTTGATGAGATTTAGCAAAAGCGGCTTCAAAACCTTTTTCACGGTTTTCTTGAGTTTTAAAAAAGTTGAGTTGCATTTGTAAGCATTCAAAATCCTTGGTTAACAGTGCATTTTTACTTTTTAAGTCCTTGTTTAATGCACAATATTCTTCAATTTGGGATTGTTGGTCTTTAAGTAAGAGAGCAAGATCTGGATGAGGCAAAAGTTCGGCTTGTTCAACAGAAGTCACAACATGATCATTATTTAGATCCTCAAGTATAACCACGGAGTCAATTTGATTATCAAAGGAAACCATAAGGTCATCTTGATCGTCAAATGTAACTACAGGGTCTATTTGAAAATCGTCGGAATGAGATGTAAATGACTCATTTTGAACATTCTGAGCCTTGTCGGATTCAGATTTTGGCGAAGATATTAGATCAGAGATAAATATGGTTTGTTCGGGTACCTGAGACAAACCATCAGTGTCATACACTGGGCCTGTGTCAGTCATGTGTAACTCATGCATATTAGCCATCAACATAACTGCTGCATTGGCCTGCAAGTCCTCCATATCATCATCTGAGTCTGCATTTGCCATAAAACTCTGTTCTTTGTCTGTGAGAGATCCACCAGCTTCATCCTTAAGAGCCAAAATAAGAGCCTCTTTGAAATAAGCACTGCCCCTAGTCCTCGGCTTTGGACATGCATTAGCCAGGTGTCCCTTCTCATTACAGTTGTAGCATCTTAGAACAGTTAACCCATTCTGAGCATTTCCCTGTTCCACCACTGGAGCTCTGGTGTTATTCTGACCCATAGCATTAAACCCTTGACCACCGCCCATCTGACGACCATAACCATGATTCTGAACTTCAACTCGTCCATTGTTTACAACAGCCTGATTTCGTGTGTTAGATGAGGAACGAATACAATTGTTGGATTTGTTGGTATAACGGCCAAAAGCATTAGCAATCATAACAAATCCTTGTTGCAATGCTTCGAACGGATCGATGTCCTCATTAGCTTCACTGACAATTGGTTGAGCATTGGTATTGTTTTATGGAACCAATTGATTTTGTTGAGATTGTTGCTGTGAATGATCGTTTAGTTGAGCAGTTGGTTGAGTTGCTTGTTGAGGAGGATAACTTTGTTGAGCATATAAGGCAAGTTGTTGATTTTCCGGATGTGTAGGTGGAGCAATTTGAGCACGGAGAATCCTTTCCTGATCAACTTCCTTTTCATGAGGCTTCAAGTAATCGTACAACAATCCATATGTAGAATGATGCATATTTTTCGCTTGACGGAGAAAAATGACATACTTCTCCCATTCAGGACCAAGACTACTCAGGAACTTAGTATTCACTGCAATTCTTGGCATGATGATGTTGTGTTTATCCAAATCATTGATGATGTCTGAAAATCGATGATGATAGGACTCTAGTGTCTCTCCAGGTTCAATCATGAAGTGTTCATAAGCCAAGTAAATTTTGGATTCCAAATCCTCCTGATTGAGTACAGATCCTTCCATAAGAAGACGAATATGATCCCACATTTTCTGTGCAGTCTTTTGAGCATCAACACTACGAAGAATTGGGTTTGGTAATCCTAAGAGGATATATTCCATTGCAAGCTCATCTGCTTCATAGTGTAGAAGTTCTTGAGGATTCAAGTCTGCAACAGTAGCAATGTTCGTTTGTTCATCTCTTGGTGGAATAGCATTTGGATCTCCGGGTACAATGACAGTAGGCATCTCAAATGGACCTTCCAAGATAACCTTCTTTAAGAACTTTCCATGTGGCTTCTTCAGATCACAAAACCTAAAGAACCTTATCACCCATTGATCGTAGTTTCCTGGAGTGAGCATTGGAGGTCTATCAAGTGATCCAGCCTCATGAATTGATTGTTGGCTGCTTAAAGCTTCACACATCTTTGCAAACCAAGTGGGTTCCTTCATAGTGTGCCTTGATGGATGTTGATTGAAGTCATTTGTGTAGGGTTGAACTTGAAGACTTGGCGGTGTTTGAACCATTTGTGGTGGAGGAATTGCTCCAAGTTGTGGAGTATGTTGTTGATTAAATTGCTGTTGATAAATTGCTTGTTGTTGATTCCATTGTTGATGTTGTGGACTTAGTTGTTGTTGTCGTTGAGAATAAGTGTAAGGGAAATAATTAGAGTATGGTGGTTGAGACATGTTGATTAACTTGTGTTATAAAAATGGATCTTTGTAGTCGAATGAACCTTTGTTGAAGAAGTATCCTTAGGCGTAGAAATCACACTAACCAAGTATCACTTATGCGTAAAAACACCAAAGTTACGCGTAACAGTAAGGAGTTACGCGTAGATTTAGCTTACGCGTAAGTATGGAAAAGACTCTAAAGTTATGCATTGACAAAAGTTGGGCGTAGAAAGTTAGTCGTAGGATTATCTTATGCGTAAGACTAGGCTTAGGCGTAAGATGAATCTTATGCGTAGGATTTCTACGTGTAAGCTTATGCTTATGCGTAATTTTTGGGTTTTATCCCAGGTGATCTTGTACACTTCACAGTGCAAAAGATATCCAAAGTCGACGTATTTTCAGGCTTATCCAAGCAAGAAAACACGGAGTAAACCACAAAAACGAAGATCAAGCCAAGGATAACCTTACGCGTAGTTTTAGGGTTTTGCTACGCGTAGGATTACTCGTAAATATGATTATGCTCAAAGTTGTTTCTAAACCAGTTTTTGTGTGATGAAATAGCTTCAATAACACCAAAAGACACAAAAGTGTGAAACTTGATGAACCAAAACTCTTAAAACAGTTACGCGTAGGATAGAACCTTCGTACAAAAACTAGATGAAAAACGATGATCTACACATAAAGTTCGAAACTTTTTGCCAAAAACAGTAAGTTTAACACCTTATAACGTTGAAAGGACAAGAATCTTGGATTAAAAAGTGTAAAAAATACGTTTTTGATCAAGCCAAAGTTATGGAGACGCAAGTTAAGCGTGAGACCAAAACTCACTTCAAACAATACGTTCACTCAACTATTAGGCGATTGATACCACTGTTAGGTCACTAGTTTTACAACACAAGCAACATAGAAAGAGATAGAGAGGCGATTGGACAAGATTCACACACACACACACAATAATAAAGACGGTTTAGGCGTAGGAGTATGTGAAAGGAAATAACTTGAACAACCAACCCTCAAGTGAGGGTTATACAAGAGTATTTATAGGAGGGAAGCTAGGGCAACACTCCTAGTTCCCATCCTTTCTCCTATGGGCTTGGGCCTAAGCTCATGGGCCTTCTACATAAGCTTAAGGCTAATAACAAACATAAAGGCCATAATTAACTACCTATTACATATGAGTAACTAACACTTGAATTAAGGTTTAGGAGTGATTCCAACATCTTCTTTTAGACATCCTTTTCCCCCTCCTACCTGGTATATAAATCTCCATAGAAACAGAAGATGGTACCTTCTCAGATTCATCAGGGACATCTTTAGTAGGAATGGAAGAAGTAGAAGTAGAAGAAACTGGAACAGCACCATGAATAGCATACATTTTCTCAAGGATCTCTCTAGCCCTCTTAGCTTTAGCTGCTGCTTGTTCAGCTTTCCTAACCATAGCTTCTCCTTCTTTATCAACAGGTGCCATATTTGGAATAGGAGCAGGCATACCCTTTGAATCTAGAGATGGATTAGCCACACTAGGTAATGCTTCAGAAGTAATAACAAGAGGTTCAGCAGAATGAACGCTGTCAGTAGATGCCTCAGCAGACACAACATCAGAACTCATCTTTGGTGTAACATCCTTAAAAGAATCCACAATCTCAACTGTCTTGGTTCTCTTGGCCTTTGGAGCATCTGCACTACTAGCAACCCTCTTCAAATTAGAAGGTGGTGTAATCTGCTTCATAATCTTATGATACATGCTATTCAACTCAGAATCATCTAAAGCCCAGACTTGCTTCTTTGTTAAACCAGACTGATAAATAGCAATACTTTGGTTATACACCACATTCCTCATATAGAATTTCTTCTGAGCTGTAGTTGGTGGTCTCTCTCTTTTAGCTTGAGCTTTTTGAGCAGCAATGGCTTTTCTCTTTGCAGCTGCAGCTAGCTTCTTTTGTTCCCCAAGAGCCATCATTTGAGCAGCAGAGTTGTCACTCTCAAAAGCAGCACCTAAGATACTTTGTGCAAGAGTAGGATTTGAGGCAGCTTGATGAGTATAAGCATCCCATTGCTCATCCGTAAGCTGAGTGGGTAGTTCATCGATTTCCCTTTGTATCTCAGGAGGCAAATTGGTAGTAAACTGAGCTTCAAGCTTTTGAGCCAATGCATGACTCTTCTGCATATATGCATACTCAGCTAGCATTCTTGCTTGTTCTTGCCTTTCCTGTTCACTCACAAGACCTGAAACAAGCTCTGCATCAACCATAACTTCTTCTTCTTTATTAGCAGATTCATGAGCAGAATCAGCATGAGGAGTATCAACAATAGGAACTTCAGAAGAAACACCCAAGGAAGTATCATAAGTAAAATGTTGAGGAGTGTCTTCAACAAGAGTAGAAGAAACATCAGCATTAGGATCCAGGTTAAAACTTCTTCCAGCAACAAAGACTTCATGAAGATCTGCTGAAGGTAGAGGACATGGCTGTTCTTCCATAGATGAAACTTGACCTAGTTCAGATGCAATATCCACCATTTGATCTTTAGTAGTTGCAACACTTGGCACCTTTAACGATTCAGAGGAATCCTTGCTCAAATACTGTCTTCGCTTTCTTCTAGTAAACAGAATAAGATCCTTTTTCTTTGAAGATTCATCAATAATTGGAGAAGAAGCATGAGTCTTTTGAGCTACATCAGCCAAGATTTCAAGTGAATCCAAATGAGTATCATCTTGCTCTTCATCAGAAGTAACCACAACCTTTCTTTGTCTGTGTTTCCCAAGTTGTTCCTCTAAATCCTGAACCTTTCTCTTTAACCCCACAATCTCACCACCAAGTGTAGATTTAGTCTCAGCAAGCTCCTTTTCGAGATCTGCAACTTCTTTCACAATCCTGTTGAGCAAAGCATATACAGATATAAGAGTAATAGGGTCCTCAGCTCCACCAGCAGATTGCTCAGTGGTAATGGGAGCATCATTAGACCTTTCAGGAGAAATATGGTCACTCTCAATAATAGGAGAGCCTTCATTAAATGGCTCCCTAACTGGACTAGGTATGGCCAGTCTATTAAGCTCATGCTCAAACTCATCAGGAGTAACATGAGAAGGTGTAGGTTGGTCAGGAGAAACATGTGATGCTTCAGCAGTCATGGAAGGGCCCTCATCCAAGGCAACTGATGGATTATCATCAGCAGCAACATTGGTAGAGGGTGGAGGACCAATAACATTACCCTCATCAGCAGCCTCATTTCCTTGAGGCAACATAGCTGCTAGCAAAGGATGATGTGTCCTAACATAATTAGTTTTCATTGAAGCAAACACTTTAGAACTTAGACCTCCAATGGGACAAAATACTCTATCTTGGGTTTGTATGTCTAAAATTATTTTCAAAAACCTGGGATGCATAAGAAACTTATGCTTTTTCTTTTGAACATTTTCAACCATGTTATCAAAAATATACATAGAAAAATTATAAGTTAAACCCTGTGAAAGACATACAATCCCACAACCCAATTGAGTAGAAAATTGGTCCCATCCACCTGACTTATTACTAATGCACTAAAGTAAAGTGTGTACCAAAAATCTCCACATAGGGCAAAGCTTGTTTTTGTGCCACATATCGATTCTAGTACTCTGATAACCCACAACCCTTAGCCTAGCAAGTATCTCCACAGAATTAGAGTGATAAACCCCATTTTCGTCCTCCAAACGAAGTTGTCTCATTATCAAACCCTCAGTCACAACATAATCAGTCCCATCTATTGTAGCTACTATCTCTGTGTCACTCTGTTTAGTAGCAGATGCCCAAAATTGTTCCACCAATGATTCATATATTCCATTTGGAGAGTGTGTGAGAGCATAATGAATCTTGGACCTCTTCAAAAAATCCACCATTAGTTCATATAACTCATGACACTTTGCTTTTCCCAGAAAAGCAGTTTTGTTATGATCTTTCTTAAATTGAAGCGCCATGAGAGAAATTGTGAGAATGAGTTATGATTCGCGCAACTGAAAGTATGTTTAAATCGAGTGAAGAGGGAATCAATTAATTTGAGCAAAGATATGCGAAATGGGTTATTAGAAGAAGTTACCCACTTTATGGTCAAAAATATCAGAACAAGTTGTTGACCATATCTGACGTGTATTATAACTCCAACCAAATTCAAAATTAACACTTCAGCAGAAACAATGGTCAATCTGCTGAAGAAGGTCAATCAGCAGAAACACCTCAAGTGACTTAGCTTCAGTAAATATCCTGAGTATTATTGTGACACCCAAGTCGCATTAAATGTCATAAAGCCTTGAATCCGCCTATAAGATAATCCCAATGCACACTTAACACACATCAACTACCCCCAATTAGCTTCACAAACCCTAATTTCTCAAAAAACTCCACAATCATCAACAATAACAATGTCTACCAAACCAGAAGTCATTGATCCAACCTCCTCTCCATCATCAACATCATCATCATTATCAGCCAGTGATGATTCACGTCTGTTATTTCAATATCCTTATCAAGATGAACCTTGACCTTTGAAATCCCCTTTCTCCCTTCTTCTGAAGATGATAGTGTAGTGGATCCAAGTGAGTCTTCTAGTGATTCTGATGACTCCTCAGATCGTCTAGAGCCAAGTGCTGTGGTGATTGCACTTCCTGCTCCAAGAACTGGTACTTCATACCATGGAAGCAAGGGAAAGGGCAAGAGAGCTGAGGTGGCGGGAAAGGGAAAAGGGAAGATGAAGTGATTCTTTATGTTGGAACGAGTAGATGGAACAACCAAAGATTTTTCATATCACAAATACATCTACCATGCCAAGAGCCAAAGATATAAAACTAGGTTCTTGAGCATCTTCATCGTCGTTTTCATCAATCTATCCTTTCCATTTTCATCTTCAGCTTCAGCTTCTTAGTCGTACTGGTCATGCATAACCACCAGCTTTTGTAATAGATGATAGGAACTAGTAAAAGTTAGGTAGATCTTGTATAGAAATGGTCTTGTCTTTTCATTTGTAAGTTGTAAGCTGTAAACTGTTTCTTGAATGAATGAACAATTCAACTTCAGTACTTCTCTTCAGTAGAAATAATTAGATCACTTCAGTACTTTTTTTCAGTAGAAACAAGCTTTTAGCTTACTTGACCATATTCCATTACCAACTTTGTGAACTTCAACTTATATAAGCATTCTGCAAAGCAAACACAGAGTAGCAAACACACCAAACCAAAACAAACAAAACTCAAAGAAAATTAGCAGGTTAGTAATGTTAGCAAACAAAAAGATAACCAAATATCTACAAAGTTTACAAAATATACAACTAAATTCCTCCCCTGAGGCATATGCCTCCCCTGAGGCCTATGCCTCCCCTTAAACTTTGCCGTCAAGGGTTAAGCATCCCAATATGGACAACTAAGTGTTGAAACCTGGGTCCATCAAAAGCTTTAGTCAACAAATCTGCCACATTCTCATCTGTATGAATCTTAACCACCTTTATCAAATTTTTTTCATATGAATCTCTTATAAAGTGGTGCCTGATCTCAATATGCTTAGTTCTATTATGAAAAACTGGATTTTTAACTATGTGATAACGTCTAAAATGAACATGTTTTTAGTAGCGTTATTGTCAGTTTTGTGCATGATATTCGGCTATATTTACTCATAACTATTGCAAAAGTGCAAAGATGCGTCTTGTGTATGTATATGTAGCCAGGTATTGCGAATATTGAAGAAATGAAGTTTTTATGCACATTTGGAAGCGTCTAAAGGAAGGAAGTTGAGATTGGAAGCTTGTGGACTCAATGATATGGAAGCGTAGTGATTTCGAAGCATCTACAGCAAGGAAAGATCAAGTTTGGCTTTGGAAATCATTAACGTAAGCAAAGAACGAAGCGTAAAGGGAAAAGTCAGCAAAAAGTCAAAAGGAGCAAAACCCAGCCGTTCGGTCGCAACCCGCAACCGGATCCGGCTGGGCTAATGGTCAAAGCTGTGACCGATTCGGTCGACAGAGAAACCGATCCGGTTTCTGGCACTGCAGTTACACAATTCGCATTTATTGTTGTCTTAACTCCCCATAATCATTAGAGTCCGATCATTTCTTGATATTAACTTGGAGAGAACGTTTTTTGGGCAGTTAAGCAAGTGCTTTGGCTATTTAAAGGTCCTAGTACTTGTATACTAAGTGTGACACAACAAGTAGAGTATTAGTTTACACCAAAACTCATACTTACCCATTTATTTTAACCCAAAAGCTTGGTAGTTACTGGAAAACGTCCAGAAGCAAGGAAGGAACCATTCTTGTCCATTGTTTCGGTAGTTTGGAGTTGTGCGGTGATCCTAGGTGATTGGAGGCGCGTGGTTGCTACATTCCACGATTTCTAATTCTTGTAATCACAAAAGATTAGGTATTCTATGAACTTTGTTATGGAAATCTATTCTCTTGAATTGTTTGAATTACTTTGTTATGACTTGTGTTTAGATATGATTGTTTTCATGGAGTAGTTTGTGTTATACTTGTGTGTTGGAATGTGATTAATCATAATAATGTTCTCAAAATGTGATGCATGTATATATGATCTTGTTTAAATGAGTTTGTTGGAAAAATACTAGTCTTGGATTGATTTGTCAATAAAACATGTTTTAAGAAAAAGGACCGAAAGGATTTCTCTTGTGTTTTATTCCAAAAAGTGTTGTGACAAACTAGTATGGGGATATGGTGATTGACATCCACCATGTTTTGCTTATTAAAACAAGACTAGGAACGTTTTCATCACGAAGGGTCGAAAGATTCGTAAGAACAAATTTAATGAGAGCATGTTGCAAACAAATGGAATTTTTATAGGATAATCATTGGGATAAGGACCGAAAGGATTACCTAAATGTTTTTGTTCTTAGAATGATTTTTACAAACAAATACCATGGTTGGGGAATCATTTGCTTATGATTTGTGCATCATAATAAGAGTATACACCAAACCTTTATGAACATTATCTATGGTTGATTATGAGACTTCACACAAGTATATATTTTTATTATTGATTCGTATTTTCACTAGAACACTTATTCGAGAGAGCCTTGACAAGCTTTCTTGTTAGAAACTTTTTAATAAAATCTATTTCAAAACAAAAATCCCTTGGGACGATCTCGACTTACCAAAACGTTACTATTGCGGACGAGTATACTTGCTCGTATG
>BPTQ01000005.1:196788141-196987869 GCA_019973895.1 Chrysanthemum seticuspe | reverse complement strand
TCACTGTCACTTATACGATCACGCTTAGACCTATCTTCTAGGTGTTGACCTCCAACGGTTAAAGAACCATCTTCTAACTAAAAAACCGTTACGTTCTTTGTTTGATAACAACGATTGAAATGATGACTTCGTCTCATACAACGACGACGTTTAATAACACCAGTCCATGATACCTAGGTTTTAGTCAACAACCTAATACCCAAATTAAACTACTTGTGGTGTTAGATATAACTATTAGTTTCATGGTATACGTATCACTACACGAGGCCAACCACGTTCAAAATTTTTAAATATTAGTGCTTAATTGGCATATTGGAAAATTGTGTATGCTCGTTCATATGAGCAGGCGTTATCATTGCAAAACCATTCAGCTCTAGCAGGGTTCCCTAAAAACAAAACTTTATCTAAAATAATTTTTCAAAGATTGTTCTTTCGAACAGTTCCGAGAGAGCTTATTCACAAGATCACTTTTATGCTTAGTTATTATTTTTATATATGAACACACTTCAGAGTATTAGTTGGTATCTATTACAAGTATTTCCAAACCACATATGAGAATAATACTACATTCGAGAGAGCCTTGACAAGCTTTCTTGTTAGAAACTTTTTAATAAAATCTATTTCAAAACAAAAATCCCTTGGGACGATCTCGACTTACCAAAACGTTACTATTGCGGACGAGTATACTTGCTCGTATGTGTTAAAAGGTTATACGGTTAATTCGTGATTATAAATTTTTAAAACTTGCACCAACCGGAGCACATCACTATGCATATGGTACTTTGATTATCAATATAGATTGTGGTGTTCATCAAATTAAACCCATAATCCAACAACTGATTTTGGATCCATAGTACCTGACCACAATAATTTGCAGCAGCAACATACTCTGCTTCAGTAGTAAAGTTAGCAACAATAGTTTGTTTCTTGCATTGCCAAAAAATCAATCTTCTACCAAGAAATTGGCAACCTCCAGTTGTGGATCTTCTATCCAGATTCGCACTAGCATATTCACTGTCACTATATGCTTCCAATAGAAAAGGAGACTCTTTTGGGTACCAAAGACCTAACTTAGGTTGGCCTTTCAGATACTTAAAAATCTTTTTGACTGCATTCAAGTTGGAAGTAAGTGGAGTGACCGGATGTCTTGAACAAGCACTCACAGCAAAGGTAATATCAGCTCTGGAAGCTGTTAAATACATTAAGGAACCAATCATAGATCTGCATAAGTGAACATTTACAGCTGGATCTGGTTCAATATTGTTCTTTGGTTTTGGAGCTTCATAAGGTGTAGTGGCAGTTCTGACATTTTCCATACCAAACTTTGTCAAGATGTCTCTCACATATTTATCTTGACAGATAAAAATACCATCAGGTTTCTGCTGAACTTGTAAACCCAAAAAGAAAGTAAGCTCCCCCATAGCACTCATCTGAAACTCTCCCTTCATTAACTCCTCAAACTCCCTGCACCAAGCTTCTTTAGTGGAGCCAAAGATAATGTCATCCACATAAACTTGCACAAGAATGATGTCTCTGTTATTTTTCTTAAGGAAAAGTGATTTGTCAATGGCACCTCTTCTGTAACCATGCTTCAGCAGAAATGCAGATAGCCTAGCATACCATGCTCTTGGTGCCTGATGAAGTCCATAGAGAGCTTTCACAACCTTGTAAACATGTTGTGGATGATCTGGGTCTTCAAATCCTTTGGGTTGAGTGACATATACCTCTTCTTCTATCTCACCATACAAAAAAACACCTTTCACATCCATTTGATAAACCATGAACCCCATATAGGATGCATAGGCCAAGAATATTCTAATAGCCTCAACTCTAGCTACAGGTGCAAAAACTTCATCATAATGGATTCCTTCCTCTTGCCTGAACCCCCGAGCCACTAATCTTGCTTTGTATATAACCACTATACCCCTTGCATCTCTTTTATTCATCAAGATCCATTTTGTCCCAATTGAAAACTTTCCATCAGGTAGTGGTACCAAAATCCAAACCTGCTGATTCTTGAATTGTTGCATCTCATCTTGCATTGCTTCAAGCCAACTTGAATCTTCAAGAGCTTGAGTAACACTGGTTGGTTCCACTTAAGAAAGGAAGCATGCAAACAGACAATGCTTAAACTTTGCTGATTTGAGACATATGAAAGAAAAGCAACTTGACCATACTTGGAACTTGACACAACACCTCTAGTTTGAACAGGTGCTTTAGGATCACCAATAATATTTGATTGAGGATGAGCACTGTTGATCCTTTTTGTAGCAGAGGGGTTGATATCAATTGTGGTGTCAAGATTGTTCATGGTTGGTTCAAAGTCACTGTCATAGGAAGGTGAGGTGAAGATTCCATCTTTGGATTGATGATTACCAAGATCTGAAGGACTTGAAAATCGTGTATATGGTTCTTCAAAGTCTGTGGACACACTAGTTGGAGTTGGAGTAGATGCAGCAGGGCTGTCAGCAGATTTGGTGATGCCAGTAGAAACAGGAGAACTGTCAGAAGAAACAAAGTTTCCACTGAATGCTTCTTTTGCAAACTCCCCACCAAGCCTCTCAGCTTCAAGATTGGTTGCATGCTCTTGCTTCTGGAGTCTAGCAAGGTCCTCTGCATAGTGTGACTCATATTCATCCTTATCATAAATCACTTTAGAATGATCACCTTCAAAATGGGTAGGGGAGAAGGAAGGTACAAGAATCGGTTGCTCATCATGATCAGACTCACTCTCTGAGTCAACATCCAAGGTGTCTGGATGGTTAGTGGGAGACTCTTGTGTACATGCAGATTGGTTAGCAACATGTCTAGTATAACCCAAGTAATCAGTTAAGTAGTCCAAGTCAAAGGACCAAACATGACCATGACCTCGAACATTGGGTTTATCTTCTAGATATCTCAGGTTAAGTATCTCCTCAATCTTTCTAGCATTCAAATTATATACCCTGTAAGCCTTACTATGAGCTGAATAACCCACAATACACCCCTCATCAGCTTTCTCATCAAATTTCCCTAATGGATCACTGGTGTTCAAAATGGTCACTTGACATCTAAAAGGTTTGAGATAATGTATAGCAGGAACTTTCCCAGTGAGAAGTTCATAAGGTGTCTTGAAATGAGGTCTAGTAATGGAGACCCTGTTTAGTATATAGCAAGCCGTGCTAACTGCTTCAGTCCATAACATAGTGGTTAATTTAGAGTCTGCAAGCATGGATCGTGCAACCTCTATTAAGGTCCTATTCTTTCTTTCAGCTACCCCATTTTGTTGTGGGGTTCTTGGAGTGCTATAGTCCCTTTTTATCCCTTTAGACTTACAAAGTTCGATTAACACAGCATTTTTGAACTCTGTCCCATTATCACACCGAATTCCTTTAACCTTTTTGTTCAACTGGTTTTCAACCAGGGTAATGAACTCTTTTAAAACTTGAGATGTTTCATCTTTAGTCCTCAAAAAGAATACCCAACAAAATCTGCTATAGTCATTAGTTATTACCAGACAGAAATACTTGTGATCAATACTCCTGACTTGTGTTGGACCAAATAGATCCATGTGCAACAACTGAAGAGGCTCTGAGATAGTGCTCACAGCTGTAATGGCTTTGTATGAGGCTTTGTGTTGCTTTCCTTTGTTTCAGGCAACACAATTGTGTTCATTGGTGAAGACTTTGGAGGGAAGTCCTTCAACAAGACGCAGTGTAGAAAGCTTGTTTATGGTCTTGAAGTTCACATGTGCCATCCTTCTATGCCATTTTGTAGACTCATCCAGGGATGCTTTAGCCACCAAACATGTGAGATCACCTTCTGGTTGAACATCATTCAAATTGAATGTGTATAAATTATGGCTTCTAGGAACTCTCAGCAGAGTGGATGTATCTTCTGAAAGTGTAAAGTCTTTAGAGAGCACAATACATTCATTCTCACAAAATAATACTTTGTTCTTGGCATCACAAATTTGTGATACTGAGAACAAGTTGAAATGTTGCAGTTCCTTTACATAGTACACATTCTCAAAATCCAAATGAGGTATTCTAATTGTGCCTTTCCTTGTGATTCTACCATCTCCTCCACCAAAAGTGACACTGCCGCCTCCTGCTATAGGGACAAAATCATGCATCTTTTCTCTGTTTCCTGACATGCTTCTGGAACAACCACTATCCACTATGCCAACATCCTTACTCCTCAGGGGATGATTCTACAACAACAACATAAAATATATACAAAATATTAGTACACTATGGAGACTCAAGTCAATACTGACTTGAGCCTGCCTTGTGGATCATAGGATTTAGGCCATGTAGATGAAAAAGATCCACTATTGTTCTTGGACCTCCATTGAAAATTAGGTCCCTTTTTAGTCCTAGAACAACCTGATGAGGGCTTCACAGCAGTACCCCAATTTCCCTTCCCATCATACATTGTGTCAACACATCCAGGCCAATAACCATTTTGAAAATATGAACTTGTTGGTTTCACATAAGGTCTAGCAATAGATCTTCTCCAAGGAGAAGGTTTATTATTAGTTGCTTGTGGAATAAAAGATGGTATATCATTAACATTTGTCCACATTGGTCTAGGTTTCTTTTGACCAGCACATGCACCCATTCTTTGCTCATGAAAGTTACAATCCTTAATCAAATGAAATTTACTTCCACAAACAAAACATGTCTTCTTTTTAGAAGATTTATTCAAAGTGAAAGATGTTCTATTACATGCAAAAGCATTCAAACCATAAACATAAACAGAATTGTTTTTAACAGACTTAAAAGCATTATTGTGCAAAGAATTAAAAGACAAGTCTTCAGAGGAAACTGTCTTGGAAGTTGATTCCTCAGCAGCAACTCTAATAGGCTTGTAAGAAGTCTTGGGTGTAGGCTTGGGCAAGGTCTTGGGAAGGTCTAACTTGTCATTTGAATCTCACATGGTAGTTGAAGTAGACCCTTGGTCAGAGGACTTGTCACTGTCACAACAAGAGACAAAGTCAGTAGATGAAGAATCCGGGTCTGGCAAGTCTCTTAACTTTTTGCCATAAAGATGGTGTGATCCATCAAAGTCAACAGAGATGGATAGGTCAATGGGCATATGTTCTCCTCTAATAGGTCCAGGGATAACATGTAATGTTCCTTCTTTGACATAATTAGCTAAACCTGCTGGTGTAGTTTTACGCCCATCATTCCTAGCTTCTAATCCTACATACATTTGAAAACCTAAACCTATCCCATAGGTCTCAGATTGACTACTATAGATATGTCTAGCTAGATTGTTACCTGATATTAACCATTCTTTATGTCTAGCTACTTCCTTATCTAGTTTCTCTTTTAGCACTTGATTTTCAGAAACTACATTAGCTTTCTCTTTCTCAGTTCGTTTAAAATCAATCTTAGCACATTCTAAATCACTTTGTAACACCCTGATCTTTTCTTCATAAGCCAATTGATTCTTTTGAAACCAAACTTTTTGTCTTTCTAATATTTTTAAAGCCTGTTTATAAGCCTCAACATCGACATAACATTCATTATATTTAGGTTTCAATTCATCATAGGCTTCTTTAAGTTCATTATAGCGTTTACTACAACTAAAAACACAATTATGTACCTGAGAGATGCCGATTAAGGCAATTTGATCATGCCCACCCTCTGAAGTACTGGTAGCCAGCAATCCAATATTCTCTGAACCAGGACCTTCATCATTATCAGGCTCATGCAGATTCTAATTGACATGGTCATCCATAGTGACAAGAGCTGTGGAGGGTCCAGCCTTCGAAGTTCCAGCTTCCTTTTGAATCTGATGATAGGAAGAATATAACACCTCACCATAAGCCTTCCTATCCTTGCATTCTCTAGAGAAGTGACCCATCTGCCCACAAGTAAAGAACTTGACCTTGCTTTTGTTAAATCTTGCTGGATCTCTTCCCTGGAAACTAAACTTTCTCCCAGACTTACTCTCAAACTTCTTGATGTTCATTGAGAGCATAGCCAGTTGCCACTTCAAGTTCATCTCTTCCATGTCAAATGGATCCACCTGTTCAAGGTCCTCAAAGGCTAGTTGCTGCTAAGTGTCATAATAAGCAACAAAAGAGTGAATCACATCTTCCAATACACCACTGGATTTAGGTTGAGAACTTGATGAAGTTGTAGTGTAGGATGATGATGCTGAGGAAACATGACTTGGAGCATAAGTCATCCTATTTGAGGAGGCCCCAACAAAAGCTGTGTGACTAGGAGTGGATGAACGAAATGGACTTCTCACATTAGGCTCAAGAGATTTAAGTCTTTTGTATAGTTCATCAAAAGTGAGCATATCCAGCCCACCTTTAGCTTTGAGGGCAATGCTTACTTGCAACCAAGATGAAGGTAATGATCGCAAGAACTTTGAGTTGCAGTCATCATTATCTGGCTTTGCCTTCAGCTGATTCAATTGACTCAATATCTTATGGAACCTGTCATACCCCTTGTGGATACCTTCCTCTTCAGAGATTTGGAATTCTTGAAATTGTTTTTTCAGCATTGATTTCCTCATTCTACTTGACTCCTCATTCCCACCAAACCTAGCCTTGACTGCCATCCAAATGTCCTTAGCATCCTGCATGTAGTGAAAGTCACCCAAGTGATCCTCAGGTATAGCCTGAAGGAGAATAGTTCTGACTTTATTCTCTCTCTGGACAGCCAATATCTCTTCAGCAGATTTGGGAGGAAGGATGGTAACCTTACCATCAGGATCTATGATATGCCTCTTCAAACTGTTCCCCTTCTTCACAATTTCCCAGAGATTCCAATCAATGTTGGAGATCCAATTCTGCATCTTCATAGCCCACAAATCATATTCCTCCTTCTTTAGTTATGGAAACTTTGCATTGCTGTTACTGAGACTGAGTTGTTGCAGAGATGTGTTGTTTTTATTGTTAGTGACTTCAACTTCATCGTCTGATCCAGGCATGGTGAATGTTGTTTTGGTTGTTTGGGTGTACAAAAAGATTGTTCTTAGTATCGCAGAGACTCTCCCGAGGCTCTGATACCACTTTTTGAACCTATAGACCTTGATAGATCTTTGAGCACTCGTAGATCGTTAGTTATGCTTATGTAATCACTAACACACTAAAAGACAGTCTTTATTACTTGTATTCAAGCGGAAATTAAACACAAGAACAAACACAAATAACTAAGAACTCTTTGATCCTCTATGGATCTTTTAATAATACTAAAACTTGTTTTTAAAACTCGTACATAACTCATACTATTGTGTTCCTTTTATACACAAGGAACCCTAACCCGTTTCCCAAGAAACGTATAAACATAAAACTAAATAAGATATACATTATCACTTCCTAATAAAGCTCATGCATATCCTAACTAACTATAGAATACGCGGAATATCTATCTCCACAGAAACCATCTACATGGTTTCATTACTTCAGCATAATTAAGTCTTCAGCAGAATCCTTGCACTTCAGCAGAATCCATCGGTAGTAACTTCAGCATAATTCTTACTTAGTAGAATTCCCAACACAAAGCAACATGACAAGGAAGGTTAGTGCAAAGAAAGAAAAAAATGTTGTCATCTAATCAACATCATACAAAAGTGTTTTAAAAAACATGATGTTTGTTTTTGTAAAACACCTTCTTTGTAATTTTCAATTAAACATGGATCGTATCAAGTTTTTAAAGTACAACATACTTTAAGAAACTTGGTAACGAAGCTCTGATACTAATTGTGGAAAACTAGAAGGGGGGTTGAATAGTTTTACCGATTAAAACTTGGTTTCAAACTATTTAGATAGACTTATGTCAATCTATTTAAACATGTGTGTTGGATGTTGATAGACAACCATATATAAATATGTAATGAAAGAATAAGGAGTAAGAAGCACAAAACAACAACGCGAGTATTTATAGTGGTTCGGCTACATGGACACCTTCCTTGCCCTACTCCACTCCTCGAATCACTTACTCGAGAGTTCTTAAACACTACATGACACCAGCTCCTTATGGCGGAGAAGCCTTCACAACGTTGCCTACTCTTTATCCGGTACTAGGCTAACCATCGCCATGAGGTAGAACCAAACCTATCACAACGTCGCCTACCCTTTATCCGGTATTAGGCTAGATACCGAGTTCCATTACAATGGAGGAATTACTACCCAACACTACACAAATCCTATCCCTAAGGAGATCCACTCCTTATGACAACATCAACAAGGATATTACTATCATTTGACCCAATACAAATCTATCTTGTACATCGAACACTCCATATCGAATGTACACCTTAGGCATCTTTCACTAATGCCTTTGACTCGACCTCCAGGCACCCTTCACTAATGCCTTGCGACTTGACCTCTAGACACCCTTCACTAATGCCTTTAGTCTTGACTTCTAAGCACCCTTCACTAGTGCTTACAATACGGACGTTCGATACCTTTCACTTATGTCTTCATCTTGACCATTTAGACATCTTTCACTTATGTCTTCGACACTACACTTCTAATGAGAAGGAAGAGAACTATCAGTAAGAGAACCTCAGTAGTCATGATGATGACAAAGCATGGCAACTCATGGACTTGAGTTTGATCGACTTCAAGAGGCGGTGATCTCGCCTTTAAGGGGAACCTAGAGAATCACAAAAACAAAACTACATACATAGATCACTTGCATCTGAGGTTAGAGAGTATATAACTCAAATAGAAAATATATGTGAAAGAGGTGAGTTACAATGAATAAATGGCTCACTATTTATAGAAGAAATTTGGCTACTGTTCCACGGATCCCACGAATCCCTCACTTGAGGGATCCGTCCAGTGTATTACTGGGGATCCGTGGGACGCTCCCTTTTGCCCATGGGTTTTGGGTCATGGGTCGTGGGTTATGGGTCATGGGTCCTATACTTTGGACCATGGGTATCCAAGTAGATACAATGTATCTACAAGATGCAATGCATCTAGTCCTTGGGTCATAGGTTAAAACCATGGGTCATGGATAATATCCATATATGACTCATGCATGATGTCACGCAATGGGTTATGGGTTATGCTCCATGGGTATGGGTTATGGACTTTGGGTTATATCCAACTACATTCAATGTATTTAGTCAATGGGTCAAATACTTAAACTTCTACCTATTATTTTACCCATTATGATACATACTAGTTATGTATATATTTGCCCAATATGTAAACACTAGTTGTTGTACATATGTATTACTAAATCATAAAACCACTTTTACTTGTTTAGTGTTTTATGTGAAAATGTAAGTGTGTTAGTAAACTATTGGCTCAAACTATTTACGTATTTTATTTGTTTCGTTAAAATGATTTTACGTTTGTTATCGACAAAACTGTTAGCCTTAATATAATGTGTTAGAAAGTGATGGTCATTCACGTTTAGGAACTTTGTAACGTGTGTTCGATATTGTATTAGAATAGTCATTGGGCTCGTGGATTGGGCCAAGCTAACCGGTTATTAGTTATGTTATGTTTAGTCATGTATTAATGTAAGCCCAATCCACAAACTAATCAAAGCCCATCCAAAGCCCTCAAGGCTTTTATGTTCAAAGTATAAAAGGCACACACCTAGTCATTTTGTGTGTATGCTTGAGTGTGTAGTGTGTGTTTCTCATATGGAATAAACCTCTCTTGTTTTCATCTTTCTCTCTTTAACCATACGCCCCATATACTCATTCAAGTCACCATTTCCGAGCTTCATATTAGTGTTAGTGTGATAGAGTTGATAGATATAAGTTCCTACAAGTGGTATCAATCGCGAAACAATGATCTAGGAGTGTTTTTGGTTCATTTTTGTGATGAAAAGCATTAAAAGACTCGATTTTTTTGCTTTCCTTAACTTAAAGTTTGTACTTTTAGGCTTAAGGTAGTTATATTCGATTAGTTTAGTGTTTAGATAGGTTAAATCAAACGTTAAGTGGATCATTTGGGAGTTATTCGAGCTAAAAAGTCACTTTTTCTACTAAGCGAGTTGTCAACTCTCTTCTATGCGCTTTGTGTTTTTGAGCTATTTGAGTGGAATAAGTACGAAGTGAGTTGAGTGAAAAGTGTAAAAAGACAAACTGTGAAAGCGACTTGTACTTGATGCGAGTTGAGCCTATGCGAGTTGTCACTTATGCGTTTTGACGTTTAAGCGAGTTGAGCCTATGTGAGTTGTCACTTATGCGTTTTGACGTTTAAGCGAGTTGAGCCTATGCGATTTGTTGACTTTTCTCAGTGCGGTTTGTTGACTTTTCTCATCAAAACTTCAAACGATCATAACTTTTGAACCGTAACTCTGTTTTTAGCGTTCTACCCATCAAAACGACCGTGAGAACGAGGAGAATAGCACGCCTAATTAACTATGGGTCAACCTTCGAGGCCTAAATCCACTCAGAACAGAAGTTATTGAGGTTTTTAAGTTGTCGGACCACATTTTCACCAAATTTTCATCACAATAACAGTCCTTAATCATCATCAATCACAACTCCTTTATCGTTGAATCGATCCTACATAAACTTTATCACTAATACTTCACCAATGGCTACTCAACAAGACATTCATCCAGCCGGTGCTAAAAATCGTCCTCCTATGCTGGAAAAAGGTAGATATCTTCAATGGACAAATCGAATGCTCCGCTACATCAAAACCAAACCTAATGGAAATATGATGATTCAATCCATTACGAATGGACCCTTCAAGCCTCGACAAGTCCAAGACCCTGGAATTCCTAATGCAACACCTCCCGTCCCACCATTTTTTCGTGATCAAGATGAATCAGAATACACTGACGAGAATAAGAAGCAGATGACACGGCAATTCACATTATCCAACTGGGATTACCAAGAGACATCTTTGCTTCTGTTGATAGCTGGGAAACTGCTTGTGATATGCGGGAACGTGTTAGACGGCTATGTTACGGAACAGAAATTGGACAACACGACATGGAGAACAAGCTGCTAACTGAATGGGAGAAGTTTACATCTACTCCACGAGAATCCATTGAATCTTTTATTGGAGGGTTTTGCACTTTGATGAATGAGCTTATCAGGAACAAGTTGACACCCATAAATATCGTGAGTAACATCAAATTCATCAACAATCTTCAAGAAGAATGGGGACGCTATGTCATTATTGTCAATCAAACAAAGGACTTACATCAAGTGAATTTTGATCAACTCTACGATTTTTTGAAACAAAATCAAGCTGAAGCCAATGAAGTAAGGAAAGAAAGAATGGCAAAGAATCATGATCCCTTGGCACTAATTGCAAAGACACAAACTCCAGTAAACACACAACTACAACCTTCTTCATCATCTTCCACCATCAACAACAACTTGCAGCAATACATTCCACAACAACAACATGTCATCCCTCAACAACAATTCTACCCACCCGAACAACAAGTCATTCAACAACAACAGTATCCACAATACCAGGATCCAGGAATCACTGATATTGAAGCTGAACAAACAGAGGCGTTGTCTAATGCATTCGCTTATTTGACTAAAGTATTCAAAGGACGCTATTCCACTCCAACTAACAACAACCAAAGGATTTCTTCAAACACTCGCAACAAACAAATTGCTCAACCAGGTTTGAATATGGGTCATCAAGGACAAGTGGTTGGAGTTATTGGGAATCAACAGGGATATGCTACTGGATTTCACATGGGTAATCAGAATATGCAGAATACGGGTCAATATGCAGGAAATCAGGCGGTTCAGTATCAGGGTAATTAGTTGGGTCAGCATGTTGGTAATCAGATGGGTCAGAATGTTGTGAACAGAACAGTGGGTAATATGAATGGGAATGTTGCAGCTCCCGTCGGGAATTATGGAAATGTGAATCGGGTTAATAGGGTTACGTGTTACAACTGTCAAGGAGTGGGTCACATTGCAAGGAATTGCCCTACTAAGTAGAAAAAGAAGGATTCTGCGTATCTTCAGAAAGCATTGCTGTTGGTACAAAAGGCAGAAGCAGGGATGCAGTTGAGTGCTGAGGAACATGTCTTTGTAGCAATTATGGATGAATTGGAAGACCGAGAAGATATCAATGCAAACTGCATCTTCATGGCAAATCTCCAGGAGGCTAAGTACGACATTGATTCTGACACACCTCCTGTTTATGATGCCAATGCAGTATCTGAGGTACCAATCACTGATCCATGCTATAACAATGTCATATTTGATGTGTTTACTCATGACGAACAGCATTCTGTGACACCGACACCTACCTATGATACATACTTGGACAATCCGAGTTGTAGCAATACTAACTCTGAAAATCCAGATGTGGATCCTAGTGGAGGCTTTGTGGTACAAAATACTGAGACTGATGAGGAAACACGTGCTTTATTTGAAACATTAATCAATAATTGTGACATTGAAATTGAGAAAGTTAAAACGGTCAATCGCGAAGTTAAGGCCGCGAATGATAAATTGACCACTGAGCTTGAGAGGTACAAGGAGAATGCAAAAGCTCTTGAATTTCACAAAAACAAAGAGTCAGAATTAGAAATTGGTTATAGAAATTCTGTTTTAAGGGAAAAACAATTGCAAATTAAGTATGACACACTTGATGTTAATTTGAACTTAAAAATAAAATCTTTAAACGAAGAAATTTCTGATCTTAAAAACCAACTTTCTAAACAACAAGCAACTTATTCTGATCTTGTAAAAGAGAAGAAACTGTTGATTGCTGATTTTTCAAAACGTGAAGATTCTCTTCTTGATGAAATACTTGATAAAAATGAAAAAATCAAAAAATTGGAAAATTTGCTTGTTACAACGGGTCATTCAACCAAATCAACCAATATGCTTATTAATCAAACAAATCCGAATTTTCATACAACACAAAAAATGGCTCTTGGTAACACACCTCCTTGTTTCCTCAAGAAAGCTCAGAAAGAACAGAATGTTTTGAACAATGGAAAAGCTTTGCATGAACCCATAAATGTTTGTGATTCTCATGAAACGTTAGAAGTAGGTGATGAGAGTAGATAAAAAATGAAACAAAAGAATCCAGAAATCAAACCAATTGATTACAACAAATGGAACAAAATGTCTGGAATTAATTTTGTCCCTCAAAAAGAAAAGTCAAAATTTTCCATCAGTCCAAGTGTTTCAAACAAAGAGTCAAAATCAGTTTCAAAAATAAGTTTCAGAACCCGTACTTGTTTCCAAATCTCTTTCGAACATTGAACAAATGTCTTCAAACAATCCTTTTAACACAAGTGATGCTAGAAGCATTTTAGATGATGTTAAGACTAGAATTGGGCAACTTCAACAAATTGTTAAATAAAAAATAAACATCAGTACTAACAATTGGTTTTCTAGTTTTGATGATGAAATGAAAAAGGTTTTTGAAACTCAGATTGCCACTCCGCTAAATAACATCAGTGCGAGGGTAATACATTTTGAACAAGCATTTTTAGAAGAAACATGTGACTTTGTCAAGGAGCATACATCCCTGGTAAAGAAAGCTAATGAATGTTTTGAACACATCAAAGTTTTGGAAAATTTGAATGATTATCTCTTCGAAGATGTTCTGTGTACCGATATTATGTCCATTGTTTTACAAACATATTCTGTTGAAGACCATGAAAGACTCCAGTCTGAGACCTCCGCCATTGTTTCAAAATATGAAAAAGCTCTTGAAAAACTTGAAAAAGAAAATGTCTCATATTTTAAACAACTTGATCGAAAAACCGAGGAATGCAAGTATGACAAACTGTCGTATGAGCGTGCCTACAAGGACATGAAAGAACAAAATGATCTCTTGAGGGCTCAGCTGGAATGTCAAAAAGGAAAGGTTGTGGATACTAAGATTGCAAAACCATTGACTGAGGAGAAAGCAAATATTCCCAAACCAGTTTTCAAACCTAAAATGTCTATTTCTCAGCCTCCTCCAAAAGTCAATGAGAAAAATGATTTGTCAAAACCAGTAACTCCACCTGCCTTGCCTAAGAAAAAAAATAAGATTGTTGAAAATGAAAAAGCGGTTATCGAGAAACCAAAAGTTTTAGCACCTGGCCTTTTTAAGATGAGTACCACTAATGCGTCGGCCTCCACATCTAAAACATATGGAACAAACGACATAAGTTTAGACAAGAACTCTAAAGAGACTAGGAAAGCCGAAACCACTTCTCTTGATAACAATGTGATGCCTAATGTATGTGCCTTACCTTCTACAGGACTAGATAGCACCTCTAGGAGCAGCAGACTAAAGCCTAGGAGCAATACAAGGAACAATAGAGTCTCGCCTGCCTCTAAGAGTAGTAGCTTGAATAATGAGAAGGAAGTAGAAGAACACCCTAGGAATTTACCGCTTTGTAATAAGAAAGACATTTCATCTAAATGTAATGAACCTATGAAATCTGCTAAGTTTAATGTATGTGTTGAATCTGTTTGTGTAACTTGCAAGAAATCTTTAATTAATGTTCATGATGATTGTGTTTCTAAGAATGAGAATATTAAGCCTGTTTAGAAGAACGTTCCAAAAAGACCTTATGCTAAACCATTAGGAACAATAGTTACAAGATTTAGGTCTTACACTACTGATAAGAAGCATAGTCTTTGCTTTAAGGATGATATTTGGAAACCAACAGGTAGAATTTTCACACTCCAGAGTCGAAGAATGAGTGATAAACCAGAATACCTAGTAGAAAACTTCTATGAGTGTGATCAGGATTTTACCTCTAACCCAAAGGAACCAAAATCAAAACGGTTTCCAAAAACTTCTCCTTCTGTATTTGGCAGGTTATCGAAATATGTCTTTGGATCGTCGACTCGGGTTGCTCCAAGCACATGACCGGGAATTTGAAGCTGCTGATCAATTTCATCTGGAAATTCATGGGAACTGTACGCTTTGGAAATGATCATGTAGCAGCTATCATGGGTTATGGAGATCTTCCATTCGTAAATTATTTGATCACTCGAGTTTACTATGTCGAAGGGTTGGGACACAATTTGTTTTCAGTCGGGCAGTTCTGTGATGCAGATTTAGAGGTTGCATTTAGGAGAAATTCATGCTTCGTTAGAAACTTGGATGGCACTGATCTCCTAACTAGGAATCGTGATACAAACTTGTATGCTATCGACATAAATCAAATGGCCTCTTCATCTCCAATATGTCTTATGACACGAGCATCTGGAACAGAGTCCTGGTTGTGGCATAGAAGGCTATCCCATCTCAATTTTGACACTATCAACAAACTTGCGAAAGACAACATCGTCAACGGACTTCCAAAATTTAAATACACCAAGGATCACTTATGTCCATCATGCGAACAAGGAAAAAGCAAAAGAGCATCATATAAACCCAAACTTGTACCCAGATCAGAAGCAAAGTTACATATGTTGCAAATGGACTTATGTGGCCCAATGAGAGTTGAAAGCATAAACGGGAAAAAGTATATTCTTGTTATCATTGATGACTATTCAAGATATACATGGGTTAAGTTTCTGAGGTCAAAAGATGAAGCTCCAGGCATCATCATCACCTTTATAAAGCGTAATAAAGTACTTCTACAAGCTCCAGTAAGGATTGTAAGAACAGACAACGGCACAGAATTTACAAATCAGGAGTTAAGAACTTATTTTGAAGATGTTGGAATTACACATCAGACTACAGTTATTAGAACTCCACAGCAAAATGGGGTAGTTGAAAGAAGAAACAGAACTCTTGTGGAAGCTGCTCGCACAATGCTCATCTATTCTAGTGCACCGTTTTTTGTATGGGCTGATGTTGTTGCCACTGCTTGTTTCACTCAGAACCGGTCCCTAATCCATCCAAGATTCCATAAAACCCCATATGAGCTAGTGAACAACAGAAAACCTGATATCTCTTACTTTCACGTGTTTGGCGCTCTGTGCTATCCGACGAATGACAGAGAAGATCTAGGAAAATTGAAAGCTAAAGGTGATATTGGAATCGTCATTGGAAACTCAGATAACTCGAGGGCATTCAGGGTGTATAACAGAAGCACTAGGAGGATCATGGAGATGATGAATGTGAATTTTGATGAATTTTCACAGATTATGGCTTCTGAGAGACTCGCTCTAGAACCCACGCTAAATCCGATGGCTTCTAATCAAAACAGATTAGGACCCGCACCTAACCAGCAGACTTCTGGACACATCAGTTAAGGACTCGTACCTCAAGGAGCTCCATCAACTTTGTTTGACACACCTTCAGGACAAGAATGGGAGAATTTCTTCGAGTTAATGTTTGATGAATACTATGGTGGAACTTCGACAAATGCATCAAACCATCATTCCGCTGCACCCGCTCAAAATCATTCACCACCACCAACAGAAGATGCATCTACCACGGTCGAAACCAATGCACCTACTCCATCTACATCATCTACATCTACTCCAGCAACTCTAATTCTTGAAACTATTCCACCAACAATTGATGAGCAAAACCAAAACATATCATTTCAAGAAGAACCAACGCAAAACCAAAAAGATGCAATGTTAGGTGAAGACGTATTCGAAAACTCGTTTGCTACGGAATCTGTTGAATCATCTTCAAACTTACGAGAACCATCTAACTCGCATACATTTAATCTACGGTATCCTTCTACTCTGAAGTGGACAAAAGATCATCCAATTGAACAAGTTATTGGTGAACCTTTAAGGCCAATCCAGACGAGACACCAACTTGCCACAGACTGCGACTTGTGCATTTACCTTTGCTCAATTAGCAATATAGAGCCGAAGAACATTCGCGAGGCAATGGCAGAACCAGCATGGATAGAAGCGATGCAGGAGGAACTTGTCCAATACCGTCTACATGACTCATGGGATCTAATTCCAAGACCAATTGATATTCGTGTCATTGATCTCAAATGGTTATGGAAGAACAAAAAGGATGAAGAAATGATTGTCATTCGCAACAAAGATTGCCTTGTGGCCAAAGGATACAGACAGGAAGAAGGAATTTCGCGCCGGTAGCCAGACTTGAAGCAGTTAGGGTTTTCTTAGCCTATGCAGCTCACTAAAACATCACGGTTTATCAGATGGACATTAAGACTGCTTTTTTGAATGGAACACTGAAAGAAGAAGTGTACGTGAGTCAGCCAGAAGGCTTCATAGACATGGAACATCCAAACTACGTCTACAAACTCAAAAAGGCAATCTATGGGTTGAAACAAGATCCGAGAGCGTGGTATGACGAACTGTCCTCTTTCTTGATCAAAAACAATTTCACCAAAGGCACGGTTGATCCTACCTTGTTTACTCGAAAATACAACAATGACATTTTGATTGTTCAGATTTACGTGGATGACATCATTTTTGGGTCCACTAATCCGAATATTTCAAAACATTTTGAAAATCTCATGAAAAGCAAATTTGAATTTCCATGATGGGGGAACTAAAGTTTTTTCTTGGTTTACAAATACATTAATCCCCTCGTGGAATTTCTATTAATCAAGCTAAATATTCAATTGAGATTTTGAAAAAACATGGTATGGATAATTGTGATTCGGTTGGAACACCAATGGTAACTTCACCAAAAATCGGAGTCGATTTATTTGGGAAACCCATCGATCCGAAGAAATATCGGAGCATGATTGGTTCTCTCTTGCACCTCACTGCTAGTCGACCCGATATTAAATTTACTGTTTGCTAATTACCGAACTTCACCTCAAAGAGGCTAAACGGATCTTTCGGTACCTGAAGACATCCATTCACATGGGACTTTGGTATCCGAAGGAATCCGGATTTAATCTAATAGCCTTTTTAGATGCGGACCACGCAGGTGATCAAGTTACAGCAAAAAGTACATCAGGAGGAGCACAATTTTTGGGTGAAAAGTTCTATGGATGAGGACACAACTCACAGATTATGGCTTTACTTTCGATAAAATACCTATGTATTGTGACTCGAAAAGTGCCATATCCATATCGTGCAATCCTATTCATCACTCAAAGACTAAGCACATTCGTGTCCGTTACCACTTCATCAAAGAGCACGTACAAGAGGGTACTGTTGAATTATTTTTCGTGAAGACAGATTACCAACTCGCCGATCTATTTACTAAAGCCCTTCCAAAAGAAAGGTTGACGATTAAGTTCGACGAATTGGAATGCGAAGCCTAACCCTTGAGGAGTTAGAACGTCTTCTCGAATCTTCTTGAAAATGATTTTCCAAAAATCTTCGCTGTAAATATTTTTGAAAAACAAAATACAAAATTTGAAAAACCAACAAAAGCAAAATATAAAAATATAAAACTTTAAAAATACAAAAACAATATAAAATCTAAAATCTAAAAATATTCTTCTCACGACATGTCTCTCGTATAATCGATATTCTGTACGTTTCTAGAAATGTCATTCAACAATGATACGGACATGTACAGATGCTTGAGCGAGAGTTACCTAAATGTTTTCTATAACATGTCGTTTCTCAAAAAATTTCTTTCACTATGGCTTTCGTATACTCCAGTACGAAACCCGGACTAAAAATGATGACTTTTGATTATTACAAATCAAAACTCGTATTTCAAAAGAAATCTAGTGTACGTTTCAGCGCACTACATTTAAAACTGGTGAGAAATCATCATTATCTTGAGCACCTTTTCAAGATTGTTAAAAAAGATTTTTCAAAATCTTTCAAAATATTTTGTGCTCAAGATAACTCCCTCCAAAACCCTTTATTGATTATGCTTTCTTCAAGGGGGAGTATAAAACTAAATTGTTCCAATTTCATGCTAAAATCAAATCCGTTTGTCTCCCCAAAAATTTTTATAAAAATAATGTTTAATCCATTGATCTCAAAAATATCACGAATATGCTATTTTTGAGGGGGAGAAGACGTGATTAAAATATGATCAAAAATGTTTAATGATCGGTGTTTGAATCTCAAAAGAGCTTGACTCAGACGAAACCAATGAATTGACAAGAAATCAATGTCAGTAAATGTACCATCTCGAGAAACTTGTGATAGACATGCACTTTCATGGGTCTAACCTTTTTTTTGAGAAGTGTTTACAACTTCAAGTCAGTTATTAGATCTAGTTGTCACCTAAAAACTGACAATATAACTCTTTAACTAAGCAACGTAACCGTGTCTCATGGGGAATTGTCTATGTTAGGTTCCCATATTAGTAACACAAGCATCAATAGAAGAAATATAGAGAAGGTGATTGGACGAACAAGCACACACACACACACGTATGAAATGTAGAAGAGTTATGCGTAGAGTAAATGTGTGAATTGAACAACCAACCCTCAAGTGAGCGTTTAGAAGGATTATTTATATGAGGGAACTAGGGCAACACACCAAGTTCCCATGCTTTCCTTATTGGGCTTTGGATAGGCTCATGGGCTTTCTACATGAGCCTAACCTTGATTACTAACATAAAAGCCATAATTAAGTTAACTATTACATATTAATTACTAACACTTGAATTCTAGTTTAGGAGTGATTCCAACAATCTCCCCCTAAGTGTTAGTGATTGATGATATAAACGTTGTAGGTGCTGATGTAATAGTAGCTTTGATGTCTTTTGACATTCTTCTTTCTTGTGAGAAGAAGAGCCTTGATTCGAACAATCTTTCCAGTGTAGAGAAATTGTTTCCTTTGAAGTATTCTGCTTTGACGTCTTCATTTTCTTTGTTCTTTGATCTTTGTTCTTTGTGATGGAAGTGATAGTATGTTATGGTGGTCTGCATCAGGTCCGCTTCGTTGCTCCAGTGTCTCCACGTCATTCTCCAACATGCTCACACGCTCTTTAACGTTGGATTTCAGTGCTGATGTAGTTCTCTTAGTCTTTAAACTTTGTAGATCGAAGTATCATTTTGACTTTGTGTTACCTTTTGAGAGAACTTTCATTAGTGATGTTGTAGGTATGAGCATGAGGAGAATCTGCATAATCTTTTCCACCCGCAAGCATCCATAAGAAGAAAAATAAAACATGGGTTAGAAATAGTCCAGCGCTTACAAGTTTGAACTTCGAGAGTGTTAACAGCATAGTGTGAAAACACAACTCTAATTCTCACAAAGGCTATTTCTGAACTGGAGTCCCACAAGTGAGATAACACTATGTACCGAAGTACACCTACAGTTCAGATGAGTCGCTGAGGTACACCGAAGCATCACCCCACGACTGTAGACCATTTGAGACACACTAAGCGTAATCCACGGGGAGTTACCGAAGTGACCTGCTGTCAGGGCTGTTTGATGTTGAACCTGGCAGGAGTTTCCATTCAATCACTGAGGATCACAGTTGTGAACCCCTCATAAATGTTCTCGACAGATTGCTACGATCTGTGAAGGACTTGATAATGTATCACTTGTGTTTTTTTTGTTGAACGACAAGCGATGAATTGTCAAGTGTACCTAAGAGATCTTTTGATGAATCTCGTGGCTCTAGACTCAATAGTGCGCTTTGGTTTCCTAAGCGGAGACTAGGGAGAGGATCTCCTTCTTCAATACCAGCAATCTCTAAGAGAAAGCCGATAGTTTACGTAGGGTTCCCTGTCAGAATGAAACAAGCTTTTGTTGAGAGAAACTTGAGTGGTTAAGAAGGTTTAGTGCATGCGTCACTGGGTCCATGACAACTTTTAATCTTCAATACCGGTGTCATCTAGTGACAACCAGTAGCATATGAATTGAACCCGGTGTCTGCCCTAAGTTGAATAATCTGGAGGGCTATTTCTTTTCACCCTTTTCTTTTACTTTTCTTTTTAATTCTTCAACTCCTTCTTTCTCCGATTCTCATTTTCTCCTTTTTATAATCATACCTAAGGACTTCTAGATTCTAACTATTGGTGGAGTCCTTGGGTAGATTCCTCCGGCTCTGGCGGATCATAGGACGGTTATTCCTAACCTTAGTCACCTTATAACTCCATGACTAACCTATGTTGCCATTAAAACCATTATTTTGAAAATCTCTCAAAGTGGTTATGAGTAAAAGCATTTTGTACCATTGTTGAGAGTTTAGGATTTTGCATAAATACTCCCCTTCCACACGTGCTTAAGTATTTTGACAGAAATCTGCACGGTGAGAGAAGAGCGCGCACTTTTGAATTGATCAACTCAAGATAGACAATCCCCGCGACAAACGGTTACGTTGCATAGTTAAAGATATACATTTTCAGCTTTTAGGACACAACTAGCTCTAATAACTACCTTGAAGGTGTGGAAAAACCTCGAAAGGTTGTCAAACCCGTCAAAGTTCATGTCTACCAAGAGTTTCTCGAATGGTACATTCTACTCGGACAAGTCCTTTCGAGTTACTAACATTTAAGATCTTGTCAATTCATTGGTTAAGTCTGTAGCATAACGATTCATTAGCAATTCACAACATATTTCTTATCACATAATTTTTCTCCCCCTCAAAAATGGCAGATAATGTTATTTTTGAAGAAATTTTGATATCGAATATGTCCATTTTGAGTTTTGCGGGAAGATTACCACGAAGAACAATTTGTGAACAAAGTTTTAGGCAAATACTCCCCCTCAACAAGTGATATAAACTTTTGAGGTTTTGAAAATCATAAGGGGAAGTACTTGTTCTTTTGAGCAAAACTTTGAAAAGTGAAAGTTTTGATAAGTTTTACACAAAAGTAAGAAGCTTTCGCTCCTTTTATAGGATTGTGGCACTAAAGCGTACCACAGGGTCCTTTCATGACAGGTACGGGTTGTACACTGTTATGTGTGCACAAGCCATTGTCTTTAAATAATCACACATCCAAATCAATATTGAAAATGAAACAGCTCACGGGGTACCAGGAGATTCAGGTAGTCCAGCAATAACTCCAGGAATGCGAACTGGGTGTTGATAGCCTGTGAGAGAAATCCTGGGATGACTACCTACGAAGCTCTCCAAAGTTCTGAACTGGTCCCTTCTATACAACCTTTCATCGATGCGAGTGATGATTTTCTTCACATCCCCTCTCTCCCTCGAATTCCATCGCTTTGGTGACCCAATGCCTTGATGTATCTCCTTCAACCTATAAGCTAAGCCGTCCCTGACTTTCTTCAGTGTGTGATCTCCAAAGTTTTGAAGCTCTTTACACGCCATCAAGCAGTTGCGGTGTAGTTCACTACGGTAGACTACGCCAAATGGTTTGCTGATGAGAGTGTATTGAGGAAGGTGGTTGATGTCAGGAAGGTCTAGCTGAGGTCTGGTGAAGTTGACACGTGTCTGATACGATTCTACGGCAAGTTGCAAGTCTTCTACACGTTCCTGGATCACTATACTTCTGATGAAGATGAGCAAGGACTTGATGTATTCACGTTGGATTTCTGTCAAGAATTGTCTCATTCTTCCCTGTACCTTGGCAAGATATAGATCTTCAATGTCGTTGAGAGACAAATTCTGAAAGTCCGCTTCACAGAAAACATAGTCCTCTTCGTCTTTTCATTTGTCCACGATTTTCTTGATAAATGTGTAGTCCCATTTAGACGAGAGAGTTATATGCTTAACAACAACGATCCCTTTATCACTATGCACTTCATGTGTAGACTTTTGAACCTAGCAGCTTTTGTAGAAGATTCTTCGGCGTTCAGGCCAATGGTGAATCCCATACATGGCATCAAGATCATACTTTTCCACGATGTTAGAGAACATGTGGGTGGCATTTTCCTCGATTGCAATGCAGTTGGAGTATATGGCTGCCGGGAACGGAAGTGTCAGTGATGTAGCGTATTTCTTTGACACATCGCTACCATGTAGAAGAAATTCCAGGTCTTTATTGAAAAAGTAGCGAAATGGAATTTTAGGTTGATCAGGTTGGCCAATGGTAGGTAGAGGTCTGGTCCAGTCAGTGTAGTATGGAGCCTTGTCTTTTCTGGTGAAGTCAATGTTCGCTTCAGGTTTGATCCAATCGATGTTGTTAGACATGGCTCGTGCTATGTTTTCAAGATGATGTTCAACTTCAATTGCACTTTCCGAGCTGTCTTTGAGCAGTTGAAAGGCTTCATTCTTGATGCGTTTTAACTCTGACTTGGTCATCTTCTTCACCCGAAACTTTTCTTGAAGTAACTTAGCATGCTCCAATGTTCGACCTTCTACCATATCTTGACCTTCAGGTAGGGAGGGAGTAGCATCAACAAGTGTAGAAAACCAGTCATATTCGGTGTCATCTTCGTCTAGCCATGAGACGACATCAGCCTTAGTCGTCTTCTTCTTCTTCTTTGGCCTAGATGAGGATGCTGGTTTATTTGCTGTGTCGGGAGATGTGGGTTGTTTTTAGGGCTCAGGGACTTCCTCATCGTCACCACCAGTGTATTCGAAATGATCACCGGTTTTCTCTGTCTAGGGTGGTGACTCAGAGTCCTGAGGTTTATCAGTAAAAGAACATGGAGGAGATCGTGTGTCTGTTGGAGTCCTTTGGGGTGGTGGTGGCATAGAGGAGGACGATTCACCAGTTTTCTTCGGGCGTTTAGGCTCCTTATCCTTATCCTTATCCTTATCCTTATCATCATCGTCTCTTGGACGCTTAGGCCTTTCAGCTTCTACTCTGCATGCTGTTTTGAGTTGGTATTCCAGCAATGCTTCAAACAGTTTACCGTCGTCAGAGGTAAATGTTGCAGATCGTTTTGACATTTGTGTTACCAGCCTGGAAACCAATTCAACATCGGAGAACACTATAGGATCAGTTGGGTTGATTGTTACGGTTAGAGGTATTGATCTTATAGTTTGCTTGGCCAATTGCATGAGATTCGGATAGAGTTGTCGGTTGAACATCTCTCTTGTCACGCCAGGTACAGTGTTGAGAAGGAACTTGTGAGTATATCCCTTAATCATCTCGTTCAGTTCCCCTTGGACATCACGTTGCATAAACTTCTGGATATACTCCCTTTCACTTGACATCTTGTCTATGTCGTCATGTAGAAGATTGATACTGTCAGCGAGTTGATTTAGCTTTTTGTTGGTTATGTCTTTCTTCCTGACTTGCTTGACAGCATTGACAATATTTGTCTTAGCCCGAGATATCCAAGAGTCGGTTCGTTTCTTTACTGACTTGGATGTGGATCTAGTTGTGCCTTTGGATGGTGGAAGTGAAGAGTGAGAAGACGAGTCTGATGATGATGAGACATGAGGAGACTCAGGGTCTTTTGGTGGCTCAGAAGTTTCTTCCTTGGAGCGAGCTGGGCTGTCAAGAAGAAAATCATCATAATCAACTTCGTCATCTTGTCCAGACTTAGCCAATTCTTCAGCCTTGATCCTGGCTTCTTCATCTGCTTGAGCATTATCTGCAGCCTCTTCATCAACTTTTTCTTTCTCAGACTTCTCTCTTTCTAGTTCCTCAAAGTCATAATTGATAGAATCCTCAATCTACCTTTGTTGTTGTTCGTGGGTGGTGGTACCAGTTCCCTTATCGGGTTGATTAACCGCATCAGAAACTGGTGTATATTGTGCACCACCACTTGACCCTCCGGGGCCACGAGTTTGTTGCAGTTCGAACTCTTTGGCAAGATGTTTAAGTCTGAGGTTCTTCAACTGTTTCCTGTACTCTCTATCTTCATCAAGTGGCTCTTCTTCCGAGCTTTCCTCTTCATGCTCAAGCACTAGAGTTTTCCCTTTACCTTTGTCAGCTCTTGGACTGGGAGGTTTTGCTACTGTTTGAGTGTCATCGATTGGAGTTTCAGAGTAAAGGACCTCTTTGTCTGATTCAGTATCCTCAGAGCTTTCATCCATTAGCTTTTGTTGACGTTCAGGCTTGGGAATTGGAATGGCTTCTTTAGAGGGAATTTTCCTTTTGAGAATATATGTCCTCTTAGGAAACTTTCTTTGACTCTCAGTGCTCGTAATGCTTCCTGCACTGCCTCTCCTGGTTTTCCTAGTAGGTGTACCAGAGGACTTTTCATCAAGAAAACCTACTTTGCCTTCATCAACTGCTACCAGATACCTTTTGTATGAATAAAGTTTTTTGAAAGCATCAGTAAGAAGGTAATCTGGCAACACTGCACCTTGTTTTTTTGTTTTTGATTCCTTAAATCTGACTGTGAGTGTAGGTTCATACAACGCGGAGTGTTGTTTGGGGTCATTGAGTCTCAAGGGAATATCAGGATTATACCCTAGAGCTCTTTGGATCAACAGTTTGGTATATCTGATATATGGGATCTTGGTGCCATGCTTTTTAAGGAAAGACATCATGTCGTCCCATATTAGAGCTTCAACTTCAATGTGTTTCATGTTGACCAAAGCCCAAAAGATCTATAGTTCCATGAGCTTGGGATGCTCATAACCACTATCACATCCAGAAATGGATTTGGCAATCATAATGTAGAGGGTTCTCCATTGCTGGGGAATATTCTTAAGATCCACGGATGAATGCTTTGTGATTACTCCTGTAGCTTCGTCATAGCCAATGTCGACCATGAATTGTAGAACGACCTCTTCAGTTGGTGTGGCATTGTATTCAGTTGGCTCGATGATAGGAATAAGAATAATAGCCCTCAAATCTGCTTGTGTGATGGTGACTTGTTTGTCGTTGAGCGTCACCGTCACAGCATTTTGACCTTTGATCTTTCGTATTGTATGCCAGAATTGGTGAATGTAGATCTCCGGCACTGTAGCAGAGTTGGTGAGCATGTTCTGATAAGGGTGATTCTTCAGATTGAGATTGCCTGTCATATGTCGGGAACATCCGCTATCAACAACCCAAAGGATGATCTGTATCACCTGCATTACACACAGACGACACATATGGAATAGAAGTATATGTGGAACCCGAAGAGTTAGAGGGTTCCGAAGCAGTTATAGGAGAAATACACACAACAATTATTTTAGGTATCCATTTAAATCCTAGTGTATTATGTATCCATTTCTGCCATCTCCAACTAGTCTTTGCTTTAGTCTTAGTGAATGCACTAGGTGGTACTACGTTCCTTGGAGGTGATAATGGAGCTATAGGGACATCAGTGCGTTTCTTAGAATCTAAAGAGGGTGGTTTACCAAGCACAGACTTAGAAGC
This sequence comes from Chrysanthemum seticuspe, assembly GCA_019973895.1. Lineage (NCBI taxonomy): Eukaryota > Viridiplantae > Streptophyta > Magnoliopsida > Asterales > Asteraceae > Chrysanthemum > Chrysanthemum seticuspe. Next base: position 196,961,956 of record BPTQ01000005.1, on the reverse strand, counting down.
TTTAGTGGGCCTAGAGGTATTCTGTTTCTTAGGATTCCGTAAACGACACAAGATAGTTTTAGCAACACATTTGTCATGACAATCAGAAAGCATACTTTGATGACATATAACACAAGAAGCTTCAAACTTAACATCAAAAGTACTTAAAGGTCCAGCATTCGTTACAACACTTTTTCCATTACATTTGTCAGACGCAATATCTAAAGTGGGTGCAACTTGAATCTTATTCAAAGTCCTAGGGTGTTCTTCTACTTCAGCATTCTTTATTGTTCTTTTCTTAGGTCGCAACTTCCTATTCTTCCTTGTATTGCTCCTAGGCTGTGAAGTGCGGATGTTGGGAAAAGAGGCAACTATTCGTGTTTCATTAGAGGGAAGCACATTAGTATCTTTTGATTTGTCAGTAGGCATTCTAGTGTCACTTTTTCTAAGTGTTACAGGAGCAAGTTTCTTAATGTTGCTAATCTGAACTTGTTCATACTTTCCTAACTTCTCTTTTAACTCAATGACAGTGTGCAACAAATCTTGATTTTCAGAACGAAGATTTCCAGAAAAATTCATGACTTCTTTAGTGTGTGCAAGATAATGATCAAGTTCGTTTGATGCTTCATCACGATTCTGATTGAGTAAATCAAATATGACACCATGTTCCTTTTTAACGTTTGCAAGTTCTTGTTCATATTTTGAGATTAGACATTTCAAAGACGCGTTTTGATCATCCAGTTGCTCAATTTTAGGATCAAAAAATTTTGAACGCAACTGGGTGATTTTGTTTTGCAGAGCAAGTTCACGATTTTGACAATCTTTTTGACACCATTGAAAACGAAGTTTTGCATATGAAAGTTCGTTTAACAGTCGTTCATTTTCAACTTTTAAAGACTCGATCTGAGGCACATTATCAGTATTCTCAACAATTACAACAAAATCAACAGAATCAGCAGAGATATAATCAAATGCATATGACAAAGAATGCAATAACACAACATTATGGATATCAGCACAGATAACATCTTCCAAGAGTCGATCAACATCTTTTCATAACATTTTCTTTTTACGTTTTGTATTTGAAATTGATGTTTCTGTTTGTTCGAAAACTCTTTTCATAAGTCCAAGCTCCTTGTGAAGATCTCTTTCCCAATAAATAGCACAATTTTTCAAATTTCGGACATGAGATAAAATTCTTTTCTGAAGAATATCTCTTTGTGCACGCGCAAGAGGCGATTGAAAATGTTCAACTTTTATTTCAGAATGAAATTCAATTTCACATTCCAAAACTTTGATGTCCGAACTGAATGTTTCAAAATATTTTATAACTTTACATTTTTCGGCAAATGGTTTTATTTCACTGAGTGAAGGTAAAGGACCATTAATTTGTGCTGTATTAGAAAGGGGACCCTCAGAAGTAGGTGTGATAACCCAAGGTGTGTTAGAAAAATCCTTTTGTGCAACTAAAGTGACGGCTTTTGAATAGTTAAATGGTTTGTTACAAACAACATTTTCTAATTTTGATCGACTCTCGTCTTCTGCATCTAATTCCTCTTGACGATTATATTCAACAACACTCATAATGGAATCATCAACTCTATGTTCTGCACTGTAAACTTTAGGATTTGGTTTGAATGCTCTATTTGAAAACTTAGGTTTATAATCAGCAAGATTCGGTCCATATCCATTTGGATTTGGTTTAAAAGTAAACTTTTGAATCATTGTGATTGATTCACCATGTTTATAAACAACAGTTCGAAACTCTTTGATTTTGTGTTGTAAGTTGACAATTTCTTCAAGATAGTCATCTATTCGTTTCGTGGAATGCTTTTTGTACTCAGAGAACTGTTTTTGACAAGTTAACAACTCAGCCTTAGCTTTTTGATTTTCCAAAGTGAGAGCGTTAATTTGTTTTGTATGATCATGTTTCATTTGTTCTATTTGAGACAACAAAGCATTCTTGGATGCGACTAGATCAGGTATCTGTCGTTCTTGTGATTTTTCGTTTGGGAAGATTTAGCAAAAGCGACTTCAAAACCTTGTTCACGTTTTTCTTGAGTTTTAAAAACGTTGAGTTGCCTTTTAAGCATTCATTATCCTAGTCAACAGTGCATTGTTTTCTTTTAATTGCTTCCAGATTTCTAGTTGAGATTCTTGGTCTTTAATTAAGGTCATGAGCTCAACTTCTAGATTAGACGAAGGTCTATCTTGTTCAACGTGAGTCTCAACATGATCATTAGTCAGATCCTCAAGTATAACCACGGAGTCAACTTGATTATCAATGGTAACCATAAGGTCATCTTGATCGTCAAATATAACTACGGGGTCTATTTGATTATCTTCGGAATGAGATGTAGACGGCGCATGTTGAACACTTTGATCCTTGTCGGATGTAGATGTTGGCTGAGATATCAGATCATTAATGAGTAAAGTTTGATCCTGTACCTGAGACAAGCCATCAGTTTTATACACTGGGCCTGTGTCACTCATGTGGAGAGCTTGCATGTGTGCCATCAACATCACTGCTGCATTAGCCTGCAAGTCCTCCATGTCATCATCAGAATCTGCATCTGCCATGAAGCTATGTTCCTTGTTGGTAAGAGTTCCACCAGCTTCATCCTTGAGAGCCAAGAGTAAAGCCTTTTTGTGATAAGCGCTGCCTCTTGTCCTCCGCTTGGGGCATGCATTAGCCAGATGACCCTTCTCATTACAGTTATAACAACAAAGACCATTAACCCCATTATGAGCATTACCCTGTTGAACCACTTGAGCCCTTTGTTGTTGTGGAGCACCCATGTTATTCCTTCCCATTATATTAAACCCTTGACCACCGACCATCTGACGAACATTACCACGATTCAGAACTTCAACACGCCCATTGTTAACAACAGCCTGATTCCTTGTGTTAGATGAGGTACAAATGCGATTGTTGGATTTGTTAGAGTATTGGGTGAAGGCTCTAGCAATCATGACAAACCCTTGTTGCAATGCATCGAAAGCTTCTCCATCTTCATTGGATTCACTGTAAAGTGCTTGATCATTGTTGTTGTTGTATGGAACCAATTGATTTTCTTGAGATTGTTGCTTTGATTGATCATATGGTGTGATTGTTGCAGTTTGTTGAGCAGTGGGTTGTGAGGGATTCGTGAGTACAGTTTGTGATGTCAGGAATTGAGGATAACCAGCTTGAGCCCACAATTCTAATTGTTGATTGTCCGGAAGTGAAGGTGAAGCAGGTTGTCCACGGATAGCTCTTTCTCTGTCAACTTCTTTTTGGTGGGGCTTCAAATAGTCTTACAACAATCCGTATGAAGCATGATGAAGATTCTTAGCTTGTCGGATGAAAATGACATACTTTTCCCAATCAGGACCAAGACTACTCAGGAACTTTGTGTTGACTGCAATTCTTGGCATGATGATGTTGTGTTTATCCAAATCATTGATGATGTCTGAGAAGCGATGATGATATGACTCTAATGTCTCTCCGGGTTCAATCATGAAGTGTTCATAAGCCAAGTAGATTTTGGATTCCATGTATTCTTGATTGAGTGCAGTGCCTTCCATGAGAAGATGAATATGTTCCCACATTGCTTTAGCAGTCTTTTGAGCATCAACACTTCGAAGGATTGGATTGGGTAATCCCAAAAGGATGTATTGCATTGCTAGCTCATCAGCTTCGAAATGTAGAAGTTCATCAGCGGTGAGGTCAGAAAGAGTTGCAATGTTAGTGACATCATCTCTTGGTGGAGTTGCATTTGGATCTCCGGGTGTAATGACAGTAGGCATCTGAAATGGACCTTCCATGATTACCTTCTTTAAAAACTTTCCATGTGGCTTCTTTAGATCACAGAACCTAAAGAACCTTATCACCCATTGATCATAGTTTCCGGGAGTGAGCATTGGAGGACTAACAAGTGATCCTGCCTCATGAATGGATTGTTGGCTACTTAAAGCTTCACACATCTTTGCAAACCAAGATGGTTCCTTCATAGTATTCCTTGATGGATGTTGATTGTAAAAGTTTGTGTAAGGTTGTACTTGAAGACTAGGTGGTGGTTGAACTAGTTGAGGTGGAATTGCTCCTTGTTGTGGATAATGTTGTTGGTTAAATTGTTGTTGATAAATTTGTTGTTGTTGATTGAATTGTTGATGTTGTGGATTGAGTTGTTGTTGTTGTTGATTATACGTGTAAGGAAAGTAGTTAGAGTATGGTGGTTGAGACATGTTGATAAACTTGTGTTGTAAAATGGATCTTTTTAGTCGAATGAAATGTTGTTGATGAAGTATCCTTAGGCGTAGAAACCAAGTTTAGGCAAAGTAATACTTAGGTGTAAAAACACCAAAGTTACGCGTAAAAGCAATAGTTACGTGTAGGATTAGCTTACGCGTAAGAATTGAGAAACACTAAGATTAGGCGTAAACTGAAAGTTAGACGTAGAAAACTTATGCGTAGGATTAGCTTATGCGTAAGACAAGGCTTAGGCGTAAGAAAAATCTTAGGCGTAAAGAGTTCTACGCATAAGTTTGAGCTTATGCGTAAAATTAGGGTTTTGCCCAAAAAATCCTTTACACTAATCTCAATGTAAAAGATATCCAAAGTCGAAGTGTTTTCAGGCTTATCCAAGCAAGAAAACACTGAGTAAACCAAGAAAACTGAAGATCAAGCCACGGATTTATTACGCGTAACTCTAAGGTTTTGTTACGCGTAGGATTTTCCAAAACTGAGATTTTAGCCCAAAGTGTTTCTAAACCAGATTTTTGTTATGAAACAGCTTCAATATCACCAAAATAACACAAAAGTGTGAAACTTGATGATCCAAAACTTATACACACGTTACGCGTAGAAATGAACACACGTTTGAAATCAAGCTTAAAACCAATGAAATACACGTAAAGTTTGAAACTTTTTGCCAAAAACTGAAATTTTAACACCTAAAAACCTTGAAAGTACAAGAATCTTGGATTGGAAAGTGTAAAAAATGAGTTTTTATGCGTGACAAAGTTTGTAAACCGTATGTTACGCGTAAAACTAAAACAACTTCAAAAACAAATTCTTTTCACCCAACTATTTGGCGATTGATACCACTGTTAGGTTCCCATATTAGTAACACAAGCATCAATAGAAGAAATATAGAGAAGGTGATCGGATGAACAAGCACACACACACACACAAACGTATGAAATGTAGAAGAGTTATGCGTAGAGTAAATGTGTGAATTGAACAACCAACCCTCAAGTGAGGGTTTACAAGGATTATTTATAGGAGGGAACTAGGGCAACACACCAAGTTCCCATCCTTTCCTTATTAGGCTTTGGATAGGCTCATGGGCTTTCTACATGAGCCTAACCTTGATTACTAACTTAAAAGCCATAATTAAGCTAACTATTACATATTAATTACTAACACTTGAATTCTAGTTTAGGAGTAATTCCAACAGTCTATCATGAGCTGATCAATTCAAAAAGTGCGAACTCTACCCTCACTGTGCAGATTTAAGTCAAAACAATATAAGCACATGTAAAGGGGGAGTGTTTCTGAAAATCAAAACTCTCAAGGTGTTAACAAAATGTTTTGACAATCATAAACACTTTGAGAGATTTTCAAGAAAAATGGTTTTATGGCAACAATAGAACAGTCATGGAGTTATAAGGTGACTAAGGATAGGAAATCAGTCCTATGATCCGCCAGAGCCGGAGGGATCTACCCAAGGACAATACCCATAGTTAGTATTAGAAGTCCTTAGGTATGATTGAAAAAACGAGTAATGTGAGAAAGGAGAAAGAAGGGGTTGAAGAATTAAAAAGAAAAGTAAAAGAAAGCGTGAAAAGAAATAGCCCTCCATAATCAACCTTAGGGCAGAAACCGGGTTCAATTCATATGCTACTGGTTGTTACTAAGATGACACTGGTATTGAACACAAAGACGTCATGGACCTAGTGACGCACTGCACCTAACCTTCTAGCCACTCAAATTCCTCTTAAAAGGATTTGTTTCATTCTCACTAGGAACCATACATAATCTATCGACTTTATCTTAGAGATCGTTGGTATTGAAGAAGGAGACCCTCTCCCTAGTCTCAACTTAGGAAAACCAAAATGCACTAATTGAGTGTAGAGCCACGAGATTCATTAAAAGATCTCATAGGAACACAATAAATTTCATCACTTGTCGTTCTACATTAAGGATACAAGTGATACATTCTAGAGTCCTACGCAGATCTTAGCAATCTGCCAAGAAAATTTATGAGGGGATTCACAATTGTGATCCTTAGTGATTGAATGGAAATTCCTGCCAGGGTCAACATCAAGCAGCCCTGACAGCAGGTCACTTCGGTAATTCTTTATGGGTTACGCTTTGTGTGTCTCAAACGGTCTACAGTCGTGGAGTGATGCTTCGGTGTACTTCAGCGACTCACCTGAATTGTAGATATACCTCGGTATGTCGTGTTAGCCTTCTTGAGGGCCTCCAGTTTCAGGAACATCCTTTGCTAGAATTAGAGACGTGTTTTCACAATGTGCTTTTAACACACTCGACATTCAAACCTGTAAGTGCTGGAAATCCCGCTAAGGAGATTCCTTTCACGAATCGAATCCTGAAGATGAGGGTCGTTACTTGAATTTATTCAATGTAATGCCAACTGTCCCTTATGGGATTAGGACGGCTGATTCGCCCGACCAAGGTGAATGGAATCAAGACATTCATCAGTATAACAATCGTAGTGGTCAATTCTTTTAAGAAAAACCCACAATGATCGATTGGTATTTTTCACTAACATATTCATGCAGGTACTGATGACTGTTCCTTGGAGGAGAGACCGCACCATCTTCCCATGCTCATACCAACAACATGTGAAAGTTCTCATCAATATCAAAGACAAGATAAAGTTAAAGATGATTCTTCATCAATGTCAAAGAATCTATAAAGTTCAAAGACTAGAGAACTTTACATCATTGGAAATTCAAAGTCAAATAGAAGTGTGAGCATGGTGGAGAAAGACGTGGAGACACCAATTCCAAATAAGCTAACAAAAGGCAAAAAACGTCATTATATGGTCACAAAGCATGAAGGAACAAAGAATCAAGACTATTCAATATCAACGCACAAAGTTCAAGCTCAAGGAGAGTAAGGACCTAACCAAGTGTAGCATCTTTTGAATGACCACCCCTTAGGGGGAGATTGTTAGCCTTAATATAATGTGTTAGAAAGTGAGGGTCATTCACGTTTAGGAACTTTGTAATGTGTGTTCGATATTGTATTAGAATAGTCATTGGGCTCGTGGATTGGGCCAAGCTAACCGGTTATTAGTTATGTTATGTTTAGTCATGTATTAATGTAAGCCCAATCCACAAACTAATCAAAGCCCATCCAAAGCCCTCAAGGATTTTATGTTCAAAGTATAAAAGGCACACACCTAGTCATTTGGTGTGTGTGCTTGAGTGTGTAGTGTGTGTTTCTCATATGGAATAAACCTCTCTTGTTTTCATCTTTCTCTCTTTAACCATACGCCCCATATACTCATTCAAGTCACCATTTCCAAGCTTCATATTAGTGTTAGTGTGATAGAGTTGATAGATATAAGGTCCTACAAAAACATTAGAAGATCGTAAAATATAAATAAACGTTTTTACGGCTTATTTGTATTAACAAAAATGGCAAAGTCAAGACCAAAGACACTCAAGGCCTGATCATTACACCTGACGGCGTCCCATCCAAAGGGCGACACCGTCCCTCAATGAAGACTTGATCAAAAAGAGCACGCGACGGCTCAACGGAATTTCTGTTCCTAAAGCCTGACGGCGTCACACCTAATTTCTGGAAGGCGTCACTCATACTTTTCACACCAGAAGCCCAAGATCCATAGTTCAGACGACGTCCTGCATAAAGACTGGCGGTGTCATACATCACAAGTGACGCCGTCCCATCGATGACTTGGCCTAGACGAAACCCTAATGACGGCGACCAGACGGCGTCGCTAGCAAAAGGCGACGCCGTCGCGATTATAAATCTACATATAGAATTCTACTTTTCTGTATTGATCTGTGCTAAACCGTCAAGCTACCTCACACAAGCTAGCCACTTGTGAATGGCTAACCGTAAGAAGCTTAAAACTGCTTAAAACACAAATACAATGAAGTTCTGGAGAATACAGTGGATTCCCGGGTCGTTAAGTCCCACGGAGACTCAATGGTGTGTCAAAACTAATTCAGATGATAGAATGATCACTAAGGATAGTGATCAGTAAAGATAGATTGATTGAACAATTATAACTAAGGAAAAAGGAAATAAATTTCAGCGACTTAAATGCAAATTAAGAAAATTAAAAAGTTAAAATATATTAAATAAACGCTATCACTATTTTTAAAATGATGAACGTTTAAAACCTAAAAAATACGTTTAAATAAAATTACGTAAACGTACAAAATAAAACGTGAGATCTAAGAAATAAAAGTCCTAAAAATATGAAAATGACATTTTTACAAACCTAATGATAAAAGAAAATTTATAGAAAAAGAAAATTATTATTATGACTATTTAATTAATTATTATTAATTAAAAACTAATTTTAACTAATAAATAATAACCTAAAATACAAGAAAATAGGAAATAAAGCTAGAAAAATAAAATTATGACTTGGAAAAATCTAAAATAACAAAAAAGAATTTTCAAAACTATTTTTATATTTTTCTGAATATTTTTGTATTTTCTAGGAATTAAAAACTATTAAAAACTAATTAAATGGCTTAAAAATACAAATTTAACTAAGAAAAATCTAGAAAAATATTTTTTTGTCTTTTTATATTTATCTAAACTTAAGAAAAATGAAAAATTATTTTTTTGAGACTTTTCTTAATTATTTGTATTAAATGCTATTTAAAAATGCTTAAAAACTGAATTAAATCAAGAAAAATAGCAAACAGGACAGGAAAAATATGAAAAATTCAAGATAAGCTTAAATTAATATTAGGAATCTAGGAAAAATGGAAAAACAAGGGGTTGTGTGGAGGAATATGCAACTGCTGTGGAATGTGCTTAAAAATAAGCACTAAGGATAAGCTAAAAGGACCAAGTGACTACCAAACTGAAACAACAGCTACAATAAGCTAAAACTACCTAAATGCAACTAGAAACAACAAGCATAAACCCCAGAATTGCAAACTACCAAGATTTGATGATGTGAGCTTTCAAGTGCAAAAACAGTTTATGAGGCCTACTTTGAGCTTAAGCCAAAGACAGTCAATAAGCTGAAATGGAAAAACAGAAGCTGGATCCTAAGCTAGACATGGGTACCTATGTCTAAACCAAAGAACAACTGCTCACAAGCTCAAATGAGCTTTGTGCAAACCTTGCAAGTCCCTGTGCAGACTCAGCTTTCACTGAGTCAATGCACAGGGCAATTTAGCCTATGTTGACAAGCCGTTTTGGAACTTATAGAAAAATGAAAAAATTCTCTAAAAATAACAATAAGAAAGTAGATCAACAGAAGTTTAAAAGCCCAAAGTTTCATTGGCATTGACCCAGAATTTAACTCATGAAAAATCCCTCTATTTAGGCAAAAAACCACTTTTCCAAATTTTGACTTTTTAGACAGAGTTGAAATGTTGACTAAATGGAACTTTGGTCTTGATTTCTCAACTGAATATGATGTTAATTGATGAAATAACACTAATGCAAGCTAGACCTATGAATTTGAAACACAAAACAAACTTTTGATCTTGTAAAAACTAAACAGTGAAGCTATAAGACAGATTCAAAAGTGATATTGACTTTTGAGCCTTGCAGGCACAAGTAATTGACTCAAATGAGTCAAATAGAACTACACAAACATGAATCAACAAAATTCAACCACTGAGAAGACCTTAAAGACAGATTACCCAACTGATCCAAACACTACTATTGAGAATGAAATGCAAAGTTAAAAGGTCTAATCCACTGCACTAGCCATAGCAGACACTAAAACTGATTCTAACATCCTAATTACCACTTAATTAAACAGGCCTAAACTATCCTTGACCACAAATACAGATACAAACACAATTTTTTTTACAAACTGAAATGAAAATGTTAATGGGACAGATGCTTACAAATGTCCAGCTTTTGTTGCGGGCTAAAACCAAACCCAAAACTAATCTAACCTAGTCTAATCCAACCCCCAAAGCAAGTTGCATCAACCCATTCCACTTCCAAATCCAATTGCACCCAGTTTGACTTTTGTTGACCCTGGACCAAATTTGCTTGAAAATGAAATGTAAGCTTATTCAAAGCTATGATAAGCTTACATAAGCTTGATTGAGCTTAAAAATACACTTCTAAGAACTAGCTCATAAGAATTTGAAACTGAAAACTGCAACAGTAAGCATTAAACTTGGAACTTAGATAAAAGACTTGAATTGATGTTCAAAACACATTACAAAGATGATTTAACATAAATGTGATACCAAGAAACTGAAATTACAACATTTGGACTTAAACTAAAACTTTTATTTAAAAAACGACATTAAAGAAAATTAAAAAACTAACTACTTGCTTCACTCTCTTTCTTCTTGCTTCTTTTATACCCAAGAGGGCTTCTCCACTTGTTCTGAGTAAATCCCATCTGTTTTCAGGGCCTTTGGATGCTTTGAGACAATCTTGGCCATTGATTGGTTTTTTTGGCGGGAAATGGGTATTAGCCAGTGGGTGAGGGGTTGAGTGAATGGGAGGGTGATGCATTTAATGATTTTTGTAGTTGTGTGGAGGTGGGGGGACATGGAAAGTAGGCTTTGAGCTGGGGGGATGGGTGCTTGTGTGTTTGCAGAGAAGCAGTTGAAGGGGAAGAAAAAATGGCGCCAAGGGGGTGATTTGTTTGACCAGACATTGACTTAGGTGTATTATATTAAAGGGGGTCAAAACTGAAGGGGTCACAATGGGTGGCAGGGTCCAAATGGTAATGGCAGGTCCAAAAGGGTTTTAGGCTTTTAATTTTCAAGGACCTCTTTTGTAATTTATGAAAATACAAGGACCATATCTGCCAATTCATCAAAGTTGCTCCAAGGGCTAAAAGTGACAAGCTCTAAAAGTACAAGGACCAAACTTGACAATTTCCAATTTCCAAGGACCATTTTTGCCACTTTTCAAAGTTGAAGGACCTTTTCCGCCATTTGACTAAAGATTCATTCAAGGACCGTTTTTGACAATTTAAAATATTTCAGGGACCTTGAATGATATTTTTCTTTATTTTGATATACCAGGGACTGTTCTTGACAACTTTTGAAACTTGGGGGACTAAAACTGCCAATTTTGCAAACTTGATACGTTTTTCATCTGATTTTGATATTTTTGCATTTGAAATACATAAAACACTGATTTGTGATATTTTTATCATTTTGATGCAATTCTGAGTGTTTTCAGATGTTTTTGCAGTCTAGATGGTACAAAAATGATGAGTATTTAGAGACTCATCAATCCCCCACACTAAGATATTGCTAGTCCCTAGCAATGTTTTGAAACTTTAATGGATTTTAAAGAACTCTTTACCAAAAGCCATCACTTCTGGAGTAGCCAAATGTTTCAGTTCAAGTAAGAACCTTGGTACACTGATAACCAAATGATTTTGAGCAAATCATAAGCTGTAAACGGATTTGATTTGTCTTTACCAGAAGCCGTTTGCTCTGGACTAGCCAACTCTTAGATAAATTATCAGTATTATCTTTGGTGAGCTGATTACCAATTATGGTTTTTCCACTGCCTTTACCACAAGCCATAACCTTGCGGGCTAGCCAACTCTTCACTTTTTAGGATATGGTGAGTTGAATACCATACAATTTTGGGCAAATTGCAAGCCGTAAACGGATTTGATATATCTTTACCAAGAGCCGTTTGCTCCTGGATTAGCCAATCCTTTTGTTTATTAGACATGGCGGACTGATAACCAATTGAGTAAGTGTAAAACACTTACTCCAAAAAAAAATTTTGGCCAAAAACGGGGGAATTGGGTGGATAATACATGATGAAATTCGTGAGAATTCCCCCCCACACTTAGAAATGAATATTGCCCTCAATATTCAAAGTACCGGCTGTTATGCCGAAACAAAGAACGTAAAAGGGAAATACTACGGCCATTATTTTGAAAGATTTTTTTTTTTTTTTTTTTTTTTTTTTTTTTTTTTTTTTTAAGAAACTTATATATATATATAACAGCGGGGGGAAACTCCCCCACACTAGGGTGGAACACATGGGTGAAAACCCATGTTTAGCTACTGTTTTTGATTACCGAGTCGCTAGCTTGACTCGACCCCGAATTCATTTGTTCATGGGGAAGCAAAGTGGAAGAAACAATCTCCATCGGACTTTCATTCAAGATGTTTGGACAAACATTTGAAGCACGTGAAAGTTCCACCCTGATGAGATATAGAGAGAACCGGCTCAAAAATGATAAATGAAAATGCCGGGATCAAAAATAGTGTCCTCATTCCCGAAGGAGAAAAGGGAACGAGAAGTCACACCATATGTGAAGAAAAGAAAGAAAATCATGATAAAAATCATGACTAACTCCTCATTATCAGAAGGGGAATTCATGATTTTTGGATCATGAATCTCATCAGTGAGGATAGAATCGTCATCACATGATGGAAGAGATAAGTTAGAATACAGAGGTGGGACAAGTGGTGTGCTCTGAGAGCTAGCAATTTCCACCACTTCCGTGATGGTCTCTGTATCGGCCTCAGACATTTCATCGAAAAGAGGATTTACTTTCCCAAAAGTGTAGTCATTATTAAATTCAAAAAGAGGATTTGAGAAAATCCCGGAAGTAACCTCAGAAATGTCAAGAGAATCACAAAAAGGCAAATCACAATCACTATCGGATATATCCTCAGACTCACTTGGGATTAGGACAAGATCCTCAACACTTGATGATTCCGTTTCCGAAATAGTGCTGAGATGATCATCCTCCATTATGAGAGAGTCTTTGGAAGCAATAATAGGTAAGATAGGTGTGATAGCAATAGACTGAGGGAGTTGAGAAATGATATCTTTCAAAAGAATAACACTCTCCTCGTCGTCCTCATAATATTCCCTCATTTGAATAGTATCCTCATCATCATCGTCATCATATCGGATTCTTATATTCATCTGCTGAAGCTTACATACCATTCTTTTCATTTGCAGTTTCTTTCGAATGCGTATTTCTTCAGAACTTTGTGGAAGATTACACTCCTCGTAATCATTGATATGCTGTGAAGGCTCGGAAGTCTGAGTACTAGGATTATCTGTTCGTTCTTCAGCTAGTAATTCTCCAATAGTTTTATCATGATGATTTTGATGAATGATGGAATACTGTGAGGGTTGGAAATTGTCAAAACCGGGAGAATTGCAATTGTGAAAATTTTGATTCATCGGTTGACATTCAAAAGTCGCATGAGGACCCCCACACTTCTCACAACAGAGATAATTGGGAAAATAACTTTCACCAAAGTTCTGATTGTAACATGGTTCTGGCTCATAGACAAGCGGGAACCGTGGTGGACAATCAAAACCGTAATGAGAATCATTCCCACAAAACTCGCATGAGTAGGATTCGTATTGGGGATGTGGAGGTAGGTAGGAAAAATCGGGTGTTTCATTGTTTGAAATGGGATCGGGATTACCGACAAACTTGTCTCCGAAACTCACATTGGTACATCGCCGACAATTTCCACCGTTAAATGGACCTCCACACCAGGAACATGTCGAAAACCATGACATGAAGAATTAAACGGATAAGAGGGATAAGAGATGAAGAATTAAACGGTTATAGAGGATAAGGAATGGAGAATTAAACAGGTTTGAGGATATAAAAACAGGCTATAAAAACAGGCTATAAAAACAAAGAATGAAAATATTTTTTGGTTTGTTAACACTTTAGGAAAAGTATTAATGAACTTTTTTATTTTTTTTTATAACTTTATAAAAAACTTTTTACAAAAGATGGTATATGTGCAAGAATGGGTCTGAAAAAGGTATAACACACGCTAAAGCTTCCCCGGCAGCGGCGCCAAAATTTGATATGTGCTAAACCGTCAAGCTACCTCACACAAGCTAGCCACTTGTGAATGGCTAACCGTAAGAAGCTTAAAACTGCTTAAAACACAAATACAATGAAGTCCTGGAGAATACAGTGGATTCCCGGGTCGTTAAGTCCCACGGAGACTCAATGGTGTGTCAAAACTAATTCAGATGATAGAATGATCCCTAAGGATAGTGATCAGTAAAGATAGATTGATTGAACAATTATAACTAAGGAAAAAGGAAATAAATTTCAGCGACTTAAATGCAAATTAAGAAAATTAAAAAGTTAAAATATATTAAATAAACGCTATCACTATTTTTAAAATGATGAACGTTTAAAACCTAAAACATACGTTTAAATAAAATTACGTAAACGTACAAAATAAAACGTGAGATCTAAGAAATAAAAGTCCTAAAAATATGAAAATGACATTTTTACAAACCTAATGATAAAAGAAAATTTATAGAAAAAGAAAATTATTATTATGACTATTTAATTAATTATTATTAATTAAAAACTAATTTTAACTAATAAATAATAACCTAAAATACAAGAAAATAGGAAATAAAGCTAGAAAAATAAAATTATGACTTGGAAAAATCTAAAATAACAAAAAAGAATTTTCAAAACTATTTTTATATTTTTCTGAATATTTTTGTATTTTCTAGGAATTAAAAACTATTAAAAACTAATTAAATGGCTTAAAAATACAAATTTAACTAAGAAAAATCTAGAAAAATATTTTTTTGTCTTTTTATATTTATCTAAACTTAAGAAAAATGAAAAATTATTTTTTTGAGACTTTTCTTAATTATTTGTATTAAATGCTATTTAAAAATGCTTAAAAACTGAATTAAATCAAGAAAAATAGCAAACAGGACAGGAAAAATATGAAAAATTCAAGATAAGCTTAAATTAATATTAGGAATCTAGGAAAAATGGAAAAACAAGGGGTTGTGTGGAGGAATATGCAACTGCTGTGGAATGTGCTTAAAAATAAGCACTAAGGATAAGCTAAAAGGACCAAGTGACTACCAAACTGAAACAACAGCTACAATAAGCTAAAACTACTTAAATGCAACTAGAAACAACAAGCATAAACCCCAGAATTGCAAACTACCAAGATTTGATGATGTGAGCTTTCAAGTGCAAAAACAGTTTATGAGGCCTACTTTGAGCTTAAGCCAAAGACAGTCAATAAGCTGAAATGGAAAAACAGAAGCTGGATCCTAAGCTAGACCTGGGTACCTATGTCTAAACCAAAGAACAGCTGCTCACAAGCTCAAATGAGCTTTGTGCAAACCTTGCAAGTCCCTGTGCAGACTCAGCTTTCACTGAGTCAATGCACAGGGCAATTTAGCCTATGTTGACAAGCCGTTTTGGAACTTATAGAAAAATGACAAAATTCTCTAAAAATAACAATAAGAAATTATATCAACAGAAGTTTAAAAGCCCAAAGTTTCATTGGCATTGACCCAGAATTTAACTCATGAAAAATCCCTCTATTTAGGCAAAAAACCACTTTTCCAAATTTTGACTTTTTAGACAGAGTTGAAATGTTGACTAAATGGAACTTTGGTCTTGATTTCTCAACTGACTATGATGTTAATTGATGAAATAACACTAATGCAAGCTAGACCTATGAATTTGAAACACAAAACAAACTTTTGATCTTGTAAAAACTAAACAGTGAAGCTATAAGACAGATTCAAAAGTGATATTGACTTTTGAGCCTTGCAGGCACAAGTAATTGACTCAAATGAGTCAAATAGAACTACACAAACATGAATCAACAAAATTCAACCATTGAGAAGACCTTAAAGACAGATTACCCAACTGATCCAAACACTACTATTGAGAATGAAATGCAAAGTTAAAAGGTCTAATCCACTGCACTAGCCATAGCAGACACTAAAACTGATTCTAACATCCTAATTACCACTTAATTAAACAGGCCTAAACTATCCTTGACCACAAATACAGATACAAACATAATTTTTTTACAAACTGAAATGAAAATGTAAATGGGACATATGCTTACAAATGTCCAGCTTTTGTTGCAGGCTAAAACCAAACCCAAAACTAATCTAACCTAGTCTAATCCAACCCCCAAAGCAAGCTGCATCAACCCATTCCACTTCCAAATCCAATTGCACCCAGTTTGACTTTTGTTGACCCTGGACCAAATTTGCTTGAAAATGAAATGTAAGCTTATTCAAAGCTATGATAAGCTTACATAAGCTTGATTGAGCTTAAAAATACACTTCTAAGAACTAGCTCATAAGAATTTGAAACTGAAAACTGCAACAGTAAGCATTAAACTTGGAACTTAGATAAAAGACTTGAATTGATGTTCAAAACACATTACAAAGATGATTTAACATAAATGTGATACCAAGAAACTGAAATTACAACATTTGGACTTAAACTAAAACTTTTATTTAAAATACGACATTAAAGAAAATTAAAAAACTAACTACTTGCTTCACTCTCTTTCTTCTTGCTTCTTTTATACCCAAGAGGGCTTCTCCACTTGTTCTGAGTAAATCCCATCTGTTTTCAGGACCTTTGGATGCTTTGAGACAATCTTGGCCATTGATTGGTTTTTTGGCGGGAAATGGGTATTAGCCAGTGGGTGAGGGGTTGAGTGAATGGGAGGGTGATGAATTTAATGATTTTTGTAGTTGTGTGGAGGTGGGGGGACATGGAAAGTGGGCTTTGAGCTGGGGGGATGGGTGCTTGTGTGTTTGCAGAGAAGCAGTTGAAGGGGAAGAAAAAATGGCGCCAAGGGGGTGATTTGTTTGACCAGACATTGACTTGGGTGTATTATATTAAAGGGGGTCAAAACTGAAGGGGTCACAATGGGTGGCAGGGTCCAAATGGTAATGGCAGGTCCAAAAGGGTTTTAGGCTTTTAATTTTCAAGGACCTCTTTTGTAATTTATGAAAATACAAGGACCATATCTGCCAGTTCATCAAAGTTGCTCCAAGGGCTAAAAGTGACAAGCTCTAAAAGTACAAGGACCAAACTTGACAATTTCCAATTTCCAAGGACCATTTTTGCCACTTTTCAAAGTTGAAGGACCTTTTCCGCCATTTGACTAAAGATTCATTCAAGGACCGTTTTTGACAATTTAAAATATTTCAGGGACCTTGAATGATATTTTTCTTTATTTTGATATACCAGGGACTGTTCTTGACAACTTTTGAAACTTGGGGGACTAAAACTGCCAATTTTGCAAACTTGATACGTTTTTCATCTGATTTTGATATTTTTGCATTTGAAACACATAAAACACTGATCTGTGATATTTTTATCATTTTGATGCAATTCTGAGTGTTTTCAGATGTTTTTGCAGTCTAGATGGTACAAAAATGATGAGTATTTAGAGACTCATCATGTATTTAAAGAGGTAGAATTTTGACGAGCAAACCCTAACTCAGTTATAGTCTGACTTGGACAATATTCTAGGGTCCCAAACCCTATTTTACACATTAAGATAAGTTTGTTATTCCAATTTATCATTATGTCTGCCCCATGTTTAATTGACTGTGTGTATGCTTGCTTGTCTAACATGTCTAGCTAAATTACTTGTGTGTTTGCTTAGATCTATGAAACCTAGTTATTGATTGTTTTTAGGTTGTCTCTTGTCTTAATTGATAGAAGCTTAGGAGTGCAACTAGGCTTTCGTTGTATTTATTGCGTGAGTGTGCTTTATGACGATAGGGTGTTCGGAGGAGATAGTTTTATACTTGCGGATCCCGTGAATTCTATAGGAGAGATACACTCATAGAACTAGGGAATACGCACCCCCTACGACTAATAGGAATACAACGCGTTAAGATAAAGGAAGTGACAATTCGAGTGACCAATAAAAGATAACTAGGGAGTAATAGTATCTAAGTGAACACATCTTTAATCACCATACGAGCACACCTCAATTAAGCATAAAACAATCCGTAGTAATTAGATAATTAGATAACTAGATAATTAGTAGAAGTAGAGAAATCGGTAGAAGTACCACCCCCCAATCATATACCCCGATATTTTACCCTTGCTTTCTAAAAAACCATAAAAAAGAATAAAAAGAATCATCCTCAACCCCACCTTCTCGTCATAAATTTCTTTCTAGCATTCCTATTCACCTAGAGAACGATATCAATCCTCGAGGCTTACCTCATACTAAACTACAACGATTAGGTTCACTGCCTAGAAGGTTGAAAAGCTTGCTTGTAGAAAAGGAGGTTTTCTCGACCCCGAACCCACACATCAAGTTTTTGGCGCCGCTGCCGGGGAATAGAATAGCTAGTTAGACTTCTATCTCGTTTAGGTTCCCTTGCTTGATTTTTATCAAGTAAGATTTTTTCTCTTGTTCATTAGCTTCCTTGTAGTATATCTCCCTTCTTCGTGTTTTTGTTCCTAACCTTGTCACTTATCACCATGGGTGAAAATCCACCACCAAACAACGATCCACCACCACAACAACCACTTCCACTTAATCCACAACCACTTGACCCGCCAAGAGGCCGTACTCTTGGTGAATACTCTAGACCGAGCCCTCAAGGCTATAGGAACACCATTGAGCTCCCACTTCAAGCTCAAACTATGGCCCTGCGATCCGACACCATCCGGTTGGTGCAAAACCGATATGCATTCCATGGACTTCGTTCCAAAGATCATAATCAGCATCTCAAGGACTTTCTTAAAATCGTTGACTCTATCGACCTTGATGCTACCACACGGGAGACCACACACTTGCGTCTCTTCCAATTCTCTCTACGGGACCAAGCTAGTAATTGGCTTGAGCGACTTCCCGCACGATCCATCTCAAGTTGGGATGATCTCACCACTCGTTTCCTCGCCCAGTTTTTCCCACCAGGGAGAACTACCAAGCTAAGGAATGACATCTTGATGTTGCAAAAACGTCAAGGTGAAAATCTCTATGAGGCGTGGTCTGGATTCAAGGAATTGCTTCATAAATTCCCTCATCATGGCATCGATCTTTGGATTCAAGTCCAAATATTTTATGATCATGTCAATCTCTCAACTAGGCGAACCATCGACCAAGCGGCCGGTGGAAAACTTAGTAAACTTACCGCGGAAGAGTCGTAGGGTATGGTATGTGCAAAATACATACCTTTTCTTTACCAAAACATGCCCAAAATAACCAGAAAAGAGCCGTTTATGTCTAATATTTGTTGGTTTCTTGAGTTTATGCATGTGCAGGTACGGATATGACAAAACACACAAAAGAAAGACAAAACATACAAAAATCGAGCCCGATAAGAAAGAGATTGCAAGAAGATGAAGCCAGGAAATCAGATTGAGTGAATTTGAAGTTTTGAAAGCTCAAGGGATGATTTTTGGAAGTTTGGATCTGTTAGCCTTAATAGTTTTTATTAGAAGTGATGGTCATTCACGATTAGGAACTTTGTAACGTGTGTTAGATATCGTGATAGAATAGTCATCGGGCTCGTTTATTGGGCTAGGCTAATTGGTTAAAAGATAAGCTATGCTAGCCATTTATAAGCTTATGTATCCCAAGCCCAATCCAAGTCCAAGTCGTGGCCCTTGCCAAGCCCATTAGGGTATTATTGTAAGGAACTATAAATACCCCTCAAAGTCTCATTTGAGGGGTGTGCTTGAAAGTGTGTGTGTGTATGTTTTCTCTCTCAAGTAATACAACTTCTTGTGTTCATCTTTTCTCTCTACGCATAACATACACCGTTTTATAACATCAAGTCACCAACATCTTAATCTTTTCTTCTTCATCTTCACGCATAGTTTGTGTTTGTGTTGAACGTGTTCTACGCGTAATGTGGTATACTGGTGAGATAAAGGTTGGGTTTGTGATAAGGTTGATATATCTAAGGTCCTACAATTGGTATCAATCGCCTAACATTGGTTTAGGAGTGGTTGTGTTTGTTTTGAAGTTTTGGTACTGTACGCGTAAAGCTCACGTTATACATCCTTGCCACGCTTAAAGCTTTGATTTTTACACTTAAAAATTCAAGATTCTTATGGTTTAAGGTTTATTTGGTGTTAAAGTTTCAGTTTTTTGCAAAAAGTTCGAAGCTTTACGTGTTTTTCTTCATTTTTAACTCGTGTTTGGTTCGTTGATTCATTTCTACGCATAAGCATAAAAGGCATTTTGGGTGATAAAGGTCAAAACTTTCTTGGTATTTGAGTGTTTTGGAAGCTGTTTGTGCATCAGAAATCGTTTGAATCACTGGAAATTTTTTACGCGTAGGTCAAAACCCTATTCTTACGCGTAAGAAAAGTCATAACCCTAATCCTTAGCATAACTTTTTACGCATAACTTTTGGGTGAAGAATCTTCGTGCAACAACGGTTACTCAGTGCTTCGCTCACTTGGATAAGTGTGTGGAACACTTCGACTTGTGGATATCTTTTACGCTGTGATAGTGTAAAGGATTTTTTGGTTTTAAACCTAATCTTACATATAAGCAGAAAGCTTACGAGTAAGCACTCTACGCCTAAGTTAACTCTTACGCGTAAGGTACTCTACTTCTACGCTTAAAGTTTACGCATAAGACTTACGTTTAACCTTAAAGTTACGCGTAAGTTGGATTTTACGCATAAGGACTCCTACGCCTAAGCTTTCTACGCATAAGGATCCTACGCATAAGCAATCCTACGCATAAGCACTCATTTCTACGCATAAGAGCAGGTTTACGAGTAAAATTTTGAGCAAAAACTTCAAACGGCTATATCTTTTCAACCGTAACTCCGTTTTCAGCGATCTAACAATCAAAACGACCGTGAGAACGAGGAGAATAGACTGTCGAATAATTAACGTTCATTCGGGTCAACCTTCAAGTCCTAAAAACGTTCCGAAAAGAAGTTATTGAGGTTTTTAAGTTTTTAGACCCAATTTTCACTACAACAACCGAGCTTAATCTTCTTCAAACACAACTCCTTTATCGTTGAATCGATCCTACATCAAATTTATCATATCATACCTTCATCAATGGCAACTCAACAAGACATTCATGCAGCCGGTGCCGAAAACCGTCCTCCTATGTTGGAAAAAGGTGGTTATCTTCAATGGACAAGTCGTATGCTTCGTTACATTAAGACAAAACCTAATGGAAAATTGATGATTCAATCAATTCAGAATGGACCCTTCATGCCTCGACAAGTCCAAGACCCTGGAAATGTTGATGCAACACCTCCCGTCCCACCATTTTTTCGTCTTCAAAAAGAATCGGAATACTCTGAAGAGGATCAGAAGCAAGTCGAAGCAGATGACATGGCAATTCATATTGTCAAACTGGGTTTACCAAGAGACAGCTTTGCTGCTGTAGACAGTTGTGAAACTGCTTTCAATATGTGGGAACGTGTTAGACGGCTTTGTCATGGAACTGAAATTGGTCAACAAGATATGGAGAACAAGCTGCTAATTGCTTGGGAGAAGTTTACATCTACTCCAGGAGAATCCATTGAATCCTACTATGGAAGGTTCTGCACTTTAATGAATGAGCTTATCAGAAACAAGTTGAGACCCAGAACTATCGTGAGCAACATCAAGTTCCTGAACAATCTACCAGAAGAATGGGGACGATATGTCACTATTGTCAACCAAACAAAAGACTTACATCAAGTGAACTTTGATCAACTCAACGATTTTCTGAAACAAAACCAAAATGAAGTGAATGAAGTCAGGAATGAAAGATTAGCAAAGAATCATGATCCATTGGCACTCATTTCAAAGACTCAACCTCCAGTGAATACACCACAACAAGCTTCATCATCTTCCACTAACAACAACCTGTAGCAATACATCCCTCAACAACAACAAAACTATCCACCTGAACAACAACATTACCAGGAACAAGGAATCACTGATCTTGAAATGGAACCAGAAGAAGCTTTGTCACAAGCATTTGCATTCTTGGGTAAAGCATTCAGAGGTCGCTATTCCACACCAACTAACAACAACCAAAGGATTTCATCAAACACTCGCAACAGGCAAATTGCACAGCCGGGTGTGAACATGGGTCATCAAGGACAAATGGTTGGAGTTATTGGGAATCAGCAGGGATATGCTACTGGATTTCGCATGGGTAATCAGGCGGTTCCGAATCAGGGTAATCTGTTGGGTCAGAATGTTGGGAATAGAGCAGTGGGCAATCAGAATGGGAATGTTGCAGCTCCGGTCGTTGGGAATTATGGAAATGTGAATCAGGGTAATCAGGTTAAGTGTTATAACTGTCAAGGATTGGGTCACATGGCAAGGAATTGTCCAACTAAGCCGAAAAAGAAGGATCTTGCGTATCTTCAGAAAGCTATCATGTTGGTACAAAAGGAACAATCTGGACTTCAATTGAGTGCTGAGGAACATGACTTCATGGCTATTATGGATGATTTGGAAGACCTCGAGGAACTCAATGCAAACTGCATCTTCATGGCAAATCTCCAGGAGACTAAGTACGACACTGATTCTGACGCACCTCCTGGAGATTTGCCATAACAATGTCATATTTGATGTGTTTACTCATGACGAACAGCATTCTGTGACATCAGCACCTACCTATGATACATACCTGGACAATCCGAGTTGTAGCAATACTAACTCTGAGACTCCAGATGTGGATCCTAGTGGAGAATGTGTGGCACAAAATACTGAGACTGATGAGGAAACACGTGCTTATTTTGAATCATTAATCAATAACTGTGGCATTGAAATCGAGAAAGTTAGAACGGTCAATCGCGAAGTTAAGGCCACGAATGCTAAATTGACCGCTGAGCTTGAGAGTTACAAGGAGAACGCAAAAGCCTTTGAATTTCATAAAAACAAAGAATCAGAATTAGAAATTGGTTATCGAAATTTGGTTTCTAAAGACCAACTATTGCAAATCAAGTATAATACACTTGATGTGAATTTGAACTTGAAAATTAAATCTTTAAACAAGTAAATTTCTGATTTAAATAACCAACTTTCTAAACAAAAAGAAATGTTTTCTAATCTTGAAAAAGAGAAGAAGCAGTTGATTACTGATTTTTCTAAACGAGAAGATTCTCTTCTTGATGAAATTCTTGATAAAAATGAAAATATCCAAACTTTGGAAAATTTGCTTCTTAAAACGGGTCATTCTGCTCAAACAATCAAGATGCTTTCTAATCAAGTAAATCCGCGTTTTCATACTAATCATAGAATGGCACTTGGTAACGACCCTTCTTTGTTCCTCAAGAAAGCTCAGAAACCTCAGAATATGTTAAACAATGGAAATGTTTTACATGAACCCATTATTGTTTGTGATTCTCTTGAAACGTTAGAACTATCTGAGGAGAGTAGATCTAAATGAAACAAAAACATCCGGAAATCAAACCAATTGATTATAACAAATAGAACAAAATTAACGGAATTACTTTTGTTAATCAACAAGAAAAGTCAAAGTTTTCCATCACTCCAATTGTTTCAAACAAAGAGTCAACACCTGTTTCAAAATCTGTTTCAAAACCAGTTGTTGTCTCAAATTCTCTTTCGAACATTGAACAAATGTCTTCAAACAATCCTTTTAACACAAGTGATGTGAGAAGTATTTTAGAAAATGTGAAAACTAGAATTGCAGATCTTCAAGACACTGTTAAAACTAAAACCAATATTACAACAAACATCTGGTTTAATAGTTTTGATAATGAAAATAAAAAGTACTTTGAAACTCAAATTGCCCCTCGGCTGAATGCCATCAGTGCAAGGGTAATTCATTTTGAACAAGCGTTTTTGAAAGAAACAGTTGACTTTGTCAAGGACCATAAATCCCTGGTAAAGCAAGCTAATGACTGTGTTGAACAAATCAAAGTTTTGGAAAATTTAAATGACTTTCTCTTCGAAGATGTTCTGACTACTGATATTATGTCCATTATTTTACAAACATATTATGTTGAAGATCATGAAAGACTCCAGTCTGAGACCTCCAAAATTGTTTCAAAATATGAAAAAGCACTTGAGAAATTTGAAAAAGAAAATGTCTCATATTTTAAACAACTTGATCGAAAAACTGAGGAATGCAAGTATGACAAATTGTCGTATGAGCGTGCCTACAATGACATGAAAGCAAAAAATGATCTTTTGAGGGCTCAGCTGTAATGTCAAAAAGGACAGGCAGTGGATACTAAGATTACAAAACCATTGACTGCGGAGAAAGCAAATGTTCCCAAACCGGTTTTAAAACCAAAAATGTCTGTTTCTATGCCTCCTCCAAAAGTCAATGAGAAAAATGATTTATCAAAACCAGTCACTCCACCTGCCTTGCCTAAACAAAATGTTGATAAAGGAAAAGCGGTTATCGAGAAACCAGAAGTTTTAGCACCTGGCCTTTTTAGGATAAGTACCACTAATGCGTCTGCCTCCACATCTAAAACATATGGAACAAACGACATTAGTTTAGAAAAGAACTCCAAAGAGACTAGGAAAGCTGAAACCACTTCTCTAGATAAAATTGTGAATCCTAATGAGTGTGCCTTACCTTCTACAGGACTAGGAAGCACCTCTAGGAGCAGCAGACTAAAGCCTAAGAGCAATACAAGGAACAATAGAGTCTCGCTTGCCTCTAAGAGTAGTCGCTTAAATAAAGAGAAGAAAGTAGAAGAACACCCTAGGAATTTACCGCTTTGTAATAAGAAAGACATTTCATCTGAATGTAATGAACCTATGAAACTTGCTAAGTCTAATGAATGTGTTGAATCTCTTTGTTTAATTTGCAAGAAATATTTAACTAATGTTCATGATGATTGTGTTTCTAAGAATGAGATTGTTAAGCCTGTTAAGAAGAATGTTCCTAAAAGAACTTATGATAAACGAATAGGAAGACTAGTTGCGAGACTTAGGCTTTACACTACTGATAGGGAGCATAATGTTTACCATATGGATGACATTTGGAAACCCACGGGTAGAACTTTCACACTCCAGAATGGTAGAATGAGTGCTGAACCTGTCTTACCAATAGATAACTTCTATGAGTGTGATCAGGATTTTACCTCTAACCCAAAGGAACCAAAATCAAAATGGTTTCCAAAATCTTCTTCTTCTGTTATTGGCAGTTTATCGAAATATGTCTTTGGATCGTCGACTCGGGTTGCTCCAAGCACATGACCGGGAATCTGAAGCTGCTGATCAATTTCGTCTGGCAATTCATGGGAACCGTACATTTCGGAAATGATCATGTAGCAACTATCATGGGTTATGGAGATCTACCTTTTGGAAATTATTTGATCACTCGGGTTTACTATGTCGAAGGATTGGGACACAATTTGTTTTCAGTCGGGCAGTTCTGTGATGCAAATTTAGAGGTTGCTTTTAGGAAAAATGCTTGCTTCGTTAGAAACTTGGATGGCACTGATCTCTTAACTGGGAATCGGGATACAAACTTGTATACTATCGACCTCAATCAAATGGCCTCTTCATCACCAATATGTCTTATGACACGAGCATCTGGAACACAGTCCTGGTTGTGGCATAGAAGGTTATCCCATCTCAATTTCGACACCATCAACAATCTTGCCAAAGACAACATCGTCAACAGACTTCCAAAGTTCAAATACACCAAGGATCACTTATGCCCATCATGCGAACAAGGAAAAAGAAAAAGAGCATCATATAAACCCAAAACCCGTACCTAGTTCGGAAGCAAGGTTGCATATGTTGCACATGGACTTATGTGGCCCAATGAGAGTTGAAAGCATTAATGGGAAAAAGTATATTCTTGTTATCGTCGATGATTATTCAAGATATACATGGGTTAGGTTTTTTAGATCAAAAGACGAAGCACCAGGTATCATCATCACCTGCCTGAAACGTATTCAAGTACTTCTTCAAGCTCCTGTAAGAGTTGTAAGAACAGACAACGGCACAGAATTCACAAATCTGGAGTTAAGACCTTATTTGGAAGATGTTGGAATCACACATCAGACAGCAGTTGTTAGAACTCCACAGCAGAATGGGGTGGTTGAAAGAAGAAATCGTACTCTTGTGGAAGCCACTCGCACAATGCTAATTTGATCTAGTGCACCGTTATTTATATGGGCTGATGCTGTTGCCACTGCTTGTTTCACTCAGAACTGATCCCTAATCCATCCAAGATTCAATAAAACCCCATATGAAATAGTGAACAACAGAAAACCTGATATCTCTTACTTTCATGTGTTTGGTGCTTTGTGCTATCCAACAAACGACAGAGAAGATCTAGGGAAACTGAAAGCTATAGGTGATATTGGAATCTTCATTGGATATTCAGACAGCTCGAGGGCATTCAGGGTGTATAACAGGAGACTTAGGAGGATCATGGAGACGATGAACATGAATTTTGATGAACTTTCACAAATGGCTTCTGAGAGACTCGCTCTAGAACCCGCACTAAACCCGAAGACTTCTGGACACATCAGTTCAGGACTCGTACCTCAAAGAGCTCAATCAACTTCGTTTGACAATCCTAGAGAACAAGAATGGGAGAATTTCTTCGAGTTAATGTTCGACGAATACTATGGTGGAACTTCGACAAATGCATCAAACCATCATTCCGCTGCACCCGCTCAAAATCATCCACCACCACCAACAGAAGATGCATCTACAACGGTCGAAACCAATGCACCAACTCCATCTACATCATCTACATCTACTACAGTTATTGCACCCGTTCTACCAGTAGTTGATGAGCAAAACCAAAACCAGAACGATGCAACGTTAGATGAAGACTTATTTGAAAACCTATTTGCGACGGAATCAGCTGAATCATCTTCAAGCTTACGAGAACCATCTAACTCGCATACGTTTAACCAACGGTATCCTTATACTCTGAAGTGGACAAAAGACCACCCAATTGAACAAGTTATTGGTGAACCTTCGAGGCCAATTCAGACGAGACGTCAACTTGCCACCGATTGCGACTTGTGCATTTACCTTTGCTCAATTAGCAATATAGAGCCAAAGAACATTCGCCAGGCAATGGCAGAACCCGCATGGATAGAAGCAATGCAGGATGAACTTCTCCAATACCGTCTACATGACTCTTGGGAAATGGTTCCAAAACCAATTGACATTCGTGTCATTGATCTCAAATGGTTATGGAAGAACAAAAGGGATGAATAGATGACTGTAATTCGCAACAAAGCTCGTCTTGTGGCCAAAGGATACAGACAAGAGGAAGGGATTGACTTTGAAGAGTCATTCGCGCCGGTAGCTATACTTGAGGCAGTCAGGATTTTCTTAGCCTATGCAGCTCACAAAAACATCACGGTTTATCAGATGGACATTAAGACCGCGTTCTTGAATGGAACTCTGAAAGAAGAAGTGTACGTGAGTCAGCCAGAAGGCTTCATAGACATGGAACATCCAGACTATGTCTACAAACTCAAAAAGGCTTCTATGGTTTAAAGCAAGCTCCGAGAGCGTGGTATGACGAACTGTCCTCTTTCCTTATTCTTAACAACTTCACCAAAGGAACTGTTGATCCTACCTTGTTTACACGAAAATGCAAAATGACATTTTGATTGTTCAGATTTACGTGGACGACATCATCTTTGGGTCCACTAATCCGAATCTTTCAAAACAGTTTGAAAATCTCATGAAAAGTAAATTTGAAATGTCCATGATGGGGGAACTAAAGTTTTTTCTTGGTTTACAAATACATCAGTCCCCACGTGGAATTTTTATTAATCAAGCTAAATATACAACTGAGATTTTGAAAAATCATGGTATGGATAGTTTTGACTCTGTTGGAACACCAATGGTAACTTCACCAAAAATTGGAGCCGATTTGTTTGGGAAACCTATTGATCCGAAGAAATATCGGAGCATGATTGGTTCTCTTATGTACCTCACTGCTAGTCGACCAGATATTCATTTTGCTGTTTGCTTATTAGCACAGTTTCATGCAAAGCCTACCAAACTGCACCTCAAAGAGGTTAAAAGGGTCTTTCGGTACCTGAAGACATCCATTCACATGGGACTTTGGTATCTGAAGGAATCCGGATTTGATCTAATTGCTTTTCAGATGCGGACCACGCAGGTGATCAAGTTACAGCAAAAAGTACATCAGGAGAAGCAAAATTTTTGGGTGAAAAGTTAGTGAGCTGGTCTTCAAAGAAACAAGATTGCACTTCACTTTCAACCGCGGAAGCTGGGTATGTGTCTCTATATGCGTGTTGTGCTCAAGTTCTATGGATGAGAAGACAACTCACAGATTATGTCTTTACTTTCGATAAAATACCTATGTATTGTGACTCGAAAAGTGCCATAGCCATATCATGCAATCCTGTTCATCACTCAAAGACTAAGCATATCAGAGTCAGCTACCACTTCATTAAAGAGTACGTCAAAAATGGTACTGTTGAATTATTCTTCGTGAAGACAGATTACCAACTCGCCGATCTATTTACTAAAGCCCTTCCAAAAGAAAGGTTTGACGATTTAGTTCGACGAATTGGAATGCGAAGCCTAAACCCTGAGGAGTTAGAACGTCTTCTCGAATCTTCTTGAAAATGATTTTCCAAAAAGCTTCGCTGTAAATATTTTTGAAAATCAAAATACAAAATTTGAAAAACCAACAAAAGCAAAATATAAAAATATAAAACTTTCAAAAAATACAAAAACAATATAAAATCTAAAATCCAAAAATATTCTTCTCACGACATGTCTCTCATATAATCGATATTCTGTACGTTTCTAGAAATGTCATTCAACAATGATACGGGTATGTACAGATGCTTGAGCGAGAGTTATTTATTTGTTTTTCTAAATCATGTCGTTTCTCAAAATTTCTTCAAAAATGGCTTTCGTATACATCAGTACGAAACCCGGACTAAAATGATGACTTTTGATTATTTACAAATCAAAACTCGTGCTTTTTAATGAAAATCACAAGTGTACGCTTCAGTGCACTACATTTAAAAATGGTGAGAAATCATCATCATCTTGAGCACCTTTTCAAGATTGTGCAAAAAGATTTTCAAAATCTTTTAAAATATTTTGTGCTCAAGATAACTCCCTCTAAAACCCTTTAATTGATTATGCTTTATTAAAGGGGGAGTATAAAATTAAAATGTTCCAAATTCATGCTTAAATCAAATCCGTTTGTCTCCCCAAAAGATTCTAAAATGTTGTTTAATCAGTTGATATAAAAAATATCACGAATATGTTATTTTTGAGGGGGAGGAGACGTGATTAAAATGTGATCAAAAAGTTTAATGATCGTTGTTTGTTTCTCAAAAGAGCTCGACTCAGTCGTAACCATTGAATTGACGAGGAATAATGTACCATCTCGAGAAACTTTCTATGAACTTGACCAGGATCGGTAATAGATTCAAGCTAGTTCTCTGGTGATGTAAACGTGTCTCGAATCGGTCTAGTTCATTTAAAGTCGATCAATTCAAAAAGTGTGAACTCTACCCTCTATGTGCAGATTTCTGTCAAAACTTATAAGCACATATGAAGGGGGAGTGTTTCTGAAAATATAAAACTCTCAGAGTGTTTCAAACATGTCTTCTATCATAAACACTTTGAGAGATTTTCAAGAAAAATGGTTTTATGGCAACAATAGGATAGTCATGGAGTTATAAGGTGACTAAGGATAGGTAAATCAGTCCTATGATCGGTCAGAGCCGGAGGGATCTACCCAAGGACATCACAAATAGTTAGCATTAGAAGTCCTTAGGAATGATTGAAAAAAGGAGCAATGTGAGAAAGGAGAAAGAAGGGGTTGAAGAATTAAAAAGAAAAGTAAAAGAAAGGGTGAAAAGAAATAGCCCTCCATATTCAACCTTAGGGCAGAAACCGGGTTCAATTAATATGCTACTGGTTGTCACTTAGTTGACACTGGTATTGAAGACCAAGACGTCATGGACCCAGTGACGCACTGCACTAAACCTTCTAGCCACTCAATTCCACTTAAAAGGATTTGTTTCATTCTCACTGGGAACCCTACGTAAACTATCGGCTTTCTCTTAGAGATCGTTGGTATTGAAGAAGGAGACCCTCTCCCTAGTCTCCGCTCAGGAAAACCAAAATGCACTAATTGAGTCTAGAGCCACGAGATTCATCAAAAATATCTCATAGGAACACTTGACATGACATCGCTTGTTGTTCATATATAAGGGCACATGTGATATATTCTAGTGTCCTATGCAGGTCTTAGCAATCTGCCAGAACATTTATGAGAAGTTTCACATTTGTGATCTTTAGTGATTGAATGGAAACTCCTTCCAGGGTCAACATCAATCAGCCCTGACAGCAGGTCACTTCGGTAACTCCCCGTGGATTACGCTTAGTGTGTCTCAAATGGTCTACAGTCGTGGAGTGATGCTTCGGTGTACTTCAGCGACCCATCTGAACTCTAGGTGTACCTCGGTATATCGTGTTATCTCACTTGTGGGACTCCAGTTCAGGAATGGCCTTTGTGAGAATTAGAGACGTGTTTTCACACTATGCTGTTAACACCCTCGAAATTCAAACCTATAAGTGCCGGAATCCGCTTATTACTAACCTGTTTTTATGATTTCTTCTTATGGAAGCTCCGGAGCGGATTGATCGTGCAGACTCTCCACATGCTCTTACCAACAACACATGAAAGTTCTCATCAAAATCAAAGGCAACAAAAAGTTAAAGATGATTCTTCGTCAATGTCAAAGAATCAACAAAGTTTAAAGACTCGAGAACTACATCATTGGTAACCAAAAGTCAAATAGAAGTGTGAGCATGGTGGAGAAAGGCGTGGAGACACCTAACCAACGAAGTTGACAACGGCAGACAACCACATTAACTGATCACAAAGCATGAAGGAACAATGAAACAAGACTATTCTATATCTACACTCAAATTTCAAGCTCAAGGAAAGTAAAGACCTAATCAAGTGGAGCATCTTTTGAATGATCACCCTTTAGGGGGAGATTGTTAGCCTTAATAGTTTTTATTAGAAATGATGGTCATTCACGATTAGCAACTTTGTAACGTGTGTTAGATATCGTGATAGAATAGTCATCGGGCTCGTGGATTTGGCTAGGCTAATTGGTTAAAAGATAAGCTATGCTAGCCGTTTATAAGCTTATGTATCCCAAGCCCAATCCAAGTCCAAGTCGTGGCCCTTGCCAAGCCCATTAGGGTATTATTGTAAGGAACTATAAATACCCCTCAAAGTCTCATTTGAGGGGTGTGCTTGAAAGTGTGTGTGTGTGTGTGTTTTCTCTCTCAAGTAATACAACTTCTTGTGTTCATCTTTTCTCTCTACGCATAACATACACGGTTTTATAACATCAAGTCACCAACATCTTAATCTTTTCTTCTTCATCTTCACACATAGTTTGTGTTTGTGTTGAACGTGTTCTACGCGTAACGTGGCATACTCGTGAGATAAAGGTTGGGTTTGTGATAAGGTTGATATATCTAAGGTCCTACAGGATCAACTTTGAAGAAATTACGGATTGAATCCCTTAAGTTTGAAAAGTTAGCAAAATCTACCCTTGAAATATCAAAAGTGTCAACAATGGTCCCTTATCTTTCTCACAATTGCAAAATACACCCTTGTGTCCCTTAATACCAAATTACCCTTTCACTTTTACAATTTTACATTTTAAACCCTTTAAATTAAAACCTTTCATTTATAAAATCCTTTAATAATTTCCAAAAGTCCAAAATACTTTTACCTTTTCAAACCAATTCTGACCAGTCACAAATTAAACCATTTGGACCTTTCACCTTCAAAACGAACCTGCCAAATAATCCCATGACCCCTCCCTTTTTACCTTGGTCAAAAATAGTCAAACATCAATAAAATATTCTCCAAATCCCACCCCGACAAATTTACCCCAAATTATTCCTTAGAACCCTAATTTTACCGTACAACAATTAACAACAATTAAGGGCAATTAAGTCCTATCATCTGACATGTGCTGACAAGGGGAATGCCACCTTCGAAATCTGTGTGCCAAGGTGAGCATTGATTGGTTAATGAGATGTCATCAGGAGAATCAAGGGACGAGATTGATGGGATGAAGATCAAAGGCTATCATTCACTCAAAGAAGCACAATCCACACCTTCTTGAAGCTTCACAAGGCTCAAAATCAGCTATAAATAGGCCTTCGAAATCACTCACTTGTATGTAGATTTTAGTTAGTGAAATTAGTGTGTATTTCTATTTCTTTTAATGTTTAAGTATTCTAATTAGCTTTGTAATCTGATTTTCAAATTGTACTCAGTCTTGTTTTAATAAAAGTTAGTTTGATTTTGCAATTAAATTCCAGTTTCTAATATCTGTTTTAAATGATCTCTTATTGTTTTCAAGTTATTTCTTAAGCTCAAATTAGCTTATTAGTATCAATTTCAGCTTGTTATTGTTTTCTAAATAAAAAATCACAAAAAAATATAAAAAACATTTGAAAAATAAAAAAATGAGATCAAATCAGTGTTTATGCTTCATCAAGCTTTGATTTCTATTAGATTAAGCTTAGATAAGCTCATCATAGCTTATTGTAAGTTTAGATACATTTCAAAATCAGTTTGCACACTAATTCACTCAAAATCAGTCAAAAATAAAAAAATAAAACCTATGCAAATTTGGAAAGCTTAGGAAGTTTATTGCAATGGAGGGGCAAGATGGACTTTTACTATAGCTTATTAATAAGCTAGAGAGCTTGTAGCCGCCTTTAAATAGGTGATCTCTGTTCAGCTGAGATCCAAGTTGATTTTTTCCATTTTTTAGCTTAAAATTGCAATTTATTGTTTCATAGCTGTAGATCTGATATAATTAGCTTATTGTTGTTTTTTTTGCTTATTTGTATCTGTGTTGAGCTTATTGTGATAGATTAGATCATTATCTTACTCATTTCTCATATATGCATATGTTTCTGTAGTGATCTGTCATATTTCTGAGTTCATGTTTTGAGAGAGAAATTGTTGTCATAATCTCACCAATTATATATAATTTAGTCATTTGAATCTATAGTGATGTTGGTTGTAGCTTAGATTGGTGTATTGGTAATCAAATTTTGAAAACAGTTATAGAAATAGTGTTTGGATCAGTGGTTTGTTCTGAGTTAGAAGTAAGTATAGTGGTTAGTTATAGTTGATACAGTCTCATATAGGTTTATTTAGGTTCATTACATCATAAAATGTCACTTGCATTCATCAAATAGTCAAAATTATCTTTAACTTCATTTTGATTCTACATCAGTTAGGAATAATTTTTCATAAGCTTGCATATAGGAGTAGGATTAGTGTAGGTTGCTTAATTAGGTGTTTGTCACACCCCCAAATTACCTGTTTTGCAGCGGAATGGAATTCCTGGGGATTGACTGTCATAGCATCACAATCACAGTTATATTGAACGACCTAAAGTGTCGTTTGAAAAGAACATCGTTTGATTTAATAAAACAATCAGAGTTTACAAATTATAGGTCCCAAAAGTTTATAAAATTTGCGGAAATATAAATATATTACAAGTCCAAACGATGGTTTTGAAAGAAAGTGCCATAATGTACAATGATGTAAGTCGACGCCGCGACTCAAAAGGGGTTCCTTAACCATGCCATGATGAGTATGCCTTAGATACCTGAGATAAAACATGCTAAAAAGTGTCAACACAAAGGTTGAGTGAGTTCATAGAGTTTGTGTTGAAATGTAAAGACTTTCAAAATCGTTTATGCAGCAAAGGCATCGTAAATCCACTCAGTTCCAAGTTCCGCCCATACAAAACTTGCAACCTGTGTGTTCACAACCCACTGCCAAAATATGTAGAGTTAATGTTCAAACACATGATGTCAAATGAATTCACAAAATAGTGCATAACTTAATGTATCCATAGTTACTTAATATAACACATAATTTGTACGGTTTCAAATTGTTCCATGACCATTAGTTCAGGATTGTACCAAGACCATTAGTTCAATGATTCTACCAAGACCATTAGTTCACTGATTCTACCGAGACCATTAGTTCACTGATTATACCAAGACCATTAGCTCAATGAATATACCAAGACCATCAGTTCAATGATTATACCAAGACCATCAGTTCAATGATTATACCAAGACCATCAGTCCAAGGATTATGATATGGAATTTCTAAGTATGGCAATACTATTACTTCGCATGACTAAACATTCAGTTCAGATAAACATATAATTTGCAAATAGTCATGAATGTAATAAAAATTATTGAGCATGCATCTCCCCCAAAGAGTTTCATAAATAATTAAAACGAGAAAAAGTGGGGCTATGACTCACTTGGACAATAATGCGATGGCAAAAGTGGATACACTGAAATGTAGCGTGAATCTCGAAAATGACCTATTATGAATGATATGATACGTAATGAGTTATGATGTAATGTTATGCATGCATTTCGTATGTTATTTATACCATTTGTGAGTTTTGAAAATAATACTTATCGTCGAAAAATACTCTTTTGACGTCTTGACCATTCTTAAATCACTTTACAAGTATTTACGTCAAAATGTCATCCTACAATGGTTTCGTAATGATTTATAGTGAAATTTTAACTTTTCGTCGTAAAATAAAGTCCTCGGAAATTTCATGAAAGTGACAAAAATGGCTTTGAAAAACTAGTCGTAAAATGGTGTACGTCGAACGTTAGGAAACGAACTCGACGGTTTTGGAAAGTTTGTATCAAAATCTAGAAGTTTCAGTTCAAGTGTTTTCGTCATAGAGGTCTCGAACATAAAGATAATAAAGGTTAAAGATGGTGATTTTGTCTAATTGTTGTGTAAAAAGTGAGTTTCGGCAAAGTTTAAGCATCCGTAATTAATTTATCACAACTCCGCTATTCAAACGGTTAGTCATTTTGAAAAATATGCTTGGTGATCTTGATTTTATTAGAAGGCATTTCGTTACAAAAAGTTCCACATCATAGTTTAAAACAGCCTTCAACATGGTCATTTTAGTTTCCGTAACACTTGTCTCGTAAAATAATATAGTTTTTCTGAAAATAATAGTTACGGCAATTTTATGAAAACGTGCATATCTTTGTCGTTTCAAATCCGTTTTCTACGTATTATATGTCCTTAGCTTCGTATCAAAGTATACTAATATATTTTTGATAAGTCGAAATAATTTGTAAAGCTTAGGACTCGTTTTTGACTCGTACAAAATAGTTTTTCTCGTACTAAACCTATTCCAATCCCTTCAAATCAACTCCAAAGCTATACTAATCCTACCATACACCTTCTTAGGGTGTCATGGGTTCCTAAACATCATCAAGACCAATATATACCAAGGGAATAATTATAGGATGACCTTTAAATATATATAACTCTAAAAATCATGTAAAAATGGTATAAATCAACATAAGTCATGCATGTTTGCTCCAACTATGAAGAAATACTTATGAAATGATAAGGAAAAGTGAAAAATGAAGTGATATGCTTACAAGTTAATATGATGAGGTGCAAAGAACCAAGGTTTAACCTAAACACCCTAGGTTTTTATTTCAAAACCTTAATTAAGAGTGTGATCTAGATTGTTTATTAACTTGATCTTGCAAAATTTTGATCCCTTGTACACCCTTGATGAAGAACCGGTTTTAGATGAAGAAACAAAGAGAGAAAGTTCACTTTTTACTTGACTTGAGTTATGAGAAATTGAAATGAAATGTGAAGTGAAATAATTAACTTGGAGTGTAGGTGTATACAATCAAGGAAAAATTTTACCAACCCAAAGAAATACTCCCCCCCTAAGGCCGGATTTTTGGGGCTATTTTCAACAATTATATTTTTTTTTTTCTTTTTCTTTTATTGTATTATATTATTGTGTAAGTAAAAATGTAAGTTAAATAAGTATAAGTTGTAACTTGTAGCTTTTATATACAATTGTGCATCTAAGGTAGTTTTTAGGTAAAAGTAATTGTTAATAGATCAAATTAAATTATAATGAGGTCATAAAAATTGTAAAAATGTATTTCTTGTAAAATTTGAGTGAATAAATATTTATCGGGTTGAATTTAAAGAAAAACGTCGTAATAATATAAATATAACGGTTTATATACAAAATAAATTTAGAACATTAGGTAAACTCAAAATATAGTTTTTATAAACTAAATGTAAGTATAAAAATATACCGGGATCATTTTTGAAATAACGGATTAAATATTCAAAATAATAACTCACGCGATAACATTTATTTAATATAAAATTCACGCGTTAAATGTGAAATGTAAAATCATGAATGAACTAATATGATGCAAATGATGCTAATGAAATGTAGACTAAACTTAGTCCATATGAAATGTTCGTGATGATATGATCATGAATTCGCCGCTAAACCATAAAGGTTACGCGAATTTGGAACACGTAAACCCAGTTTACGATAAATGTTGAAATTGTAAGGCATGAATTGTTTCGAGAAATGACCTGGAAGTACGGGTTGTCACAGTGTTAGAACATCTTAAATCATCATTTAGAATCAATAGGAATAAATCAAATCTCAAATAAGTCAAATAGGAAAGTTTCTCAAAAACTCAAAATATCCATCATCAGTCCAAAGTGTTGGGAATTATAATTGAGTTGATAAGACAAAACGTCTGAAAGATGAAGGACTAAAGATGACAAATGATGAAGATTGAAACACAAGGGACTTACTTGTTAAAGAAGACTTTATTATTTAGTCCCTAGTAGTCAATCGTAACCCTAGACTCTCTAGTATATAAAGAGAGGCAGGGAATTAGGTTTTTGTGTGTCAAGATGTGAATACCAAAGGTGTGTGTGTTTAGCCTAGGCGTAAAATATAAACGCCTAGGATAGTTAGTTTGTATTTAGTTAACTAGAATAGTATTTAGTCGAATATTACTTAGTAGTCGATTAGTATTAGAGTGTTTAGTTAGAGATGATGACGAAAAACCTTTAGCAATAACATTGATGTTCTTATTATTCCGCTGTGCATTCATGTTGTTTGTCTTTGTTATTGTTATCCCCTATAGCTCATAAAGGATCTTCACAATTGGTATCAGAGCGGAGAGCTCTTGATATAGGGATCTACAAGGTTTTTTGAAGAAAAAGGTAAAAATTCAAATTTGGAATAATTTTCGTAATACTTCTGCAGCGCTGTTTTCAAGAGGGCATAACTTTTTCTTGAACCGTTGGATCGAGCTACATTTTTTCTGGTGCATCTCCATATATCCGTCTAACGTTGCACCGGAGGGATTGTCAATTAGAGCTCTCAATCAAAAGTTATAAGCTGTCGAATTCTGCTGTAGAAACTGAAAAAGTTCCGTAAGGTTACTACAACACTGTTTTGAAACGATCATAACTTTTTTGTTAACCGTTGGATCGTGACGAAATTTTGGATGGACATTCTCTATATAGCCATCTAACTTTCCACCGGAGGGATCATCAATTGGAGCTTTCAGTAAAAAGTTATACTATGTCGAAGTTGGCTGCACATGGAGTTTTTCACAGGCGAATTTTCAGGTTTTTAAGGTATTGTAATCCTTAACTTCCTTGTTTTGTCATTCTAAATCATAATGGAAGTCAGAATTCAACAAGTATGTTCTCTTGAAGATTTGCGTTTCCACTGTTTCACTTGAAGTTAACCACGGCTACGCTTAAACGCATCCACTGCTAGCTTTTTCTTGGTACCACTGCTAGACTTATCTTAACTACTGCTTTCGGTCATTATCTGCTACTATCTGCTGCTTGCTGCTCGTTATTTTTTTTAGATTTAGGGTTTTAATTGATTTTGAATCTGGAAACATTGGTGTATCTCAGTCAAGAAAGTATTTAGAGTTATTATAAACCCTAATGAGAATTACGAGGGTTTCTGTCTCTTGGTCATTCGTACTGATCTATCAATATGGAGACACAAGTTTATTAGAATTTCTGCAAACTCTAGTTTGAGTTCTGTGGGATTATGCTAGGTTGATTTTAAAAGAGTTGCATGATGATCGATAGAAAGTTTTGAAGCAGATATGATGAAGTTTAAAATTCTGATTTGGAAAAGATAAAAACGATTGGTCGAAGTAATATTTATCTGATACATGAGAATTAAATACAAAGTAGGACTGGGTGCTGTTACCTCGTTCAATCATGGCATCTTTATTTGGGGTGTCATGTGCCAATGCTTCAATCTGATTGGTACATGGATCAGTTGATATTAGGTTGTGGGGTACAATATTTAATTGTTACCTAGTATTATCCGGCGTGTATTTGACACAAGATTTAGGTTGTGGGTCAATCACAAGGGGTGATTAAATTGATATTCATGTATTGATTTATTAGTGATCTTCACGTGCATGGTCATAGGATAGTGCCTTATTGAGATACTGGTCGGTGATTAAGGTTATGGACGATTTCATTGGTCTATGATTGGTGTTTTCTGCATGAGTTCAAATCAAAGTACTGCTTGGACGAAAGTACTGCTTGGATGAAAGTACTGCTACTTGGTTACTTAGTACTGCTTCAATATTCAGATAGTTTTGCAACAGATTTGCAACAGTTTAGTCACAGAAAAAGTGCCACTAACAGATTTGGGAGGAAGGAGAATGAAACATAGTGACAGATTAGCGACAGTTTAGTGACAGAAAAAGTGTTGCTAATAGGCTTGTTTTGGAATTGAGGGGAAGTCATACATGGATTTGATTCTCAACTTGGTATGGAGTTTATTTTGATTACATACACATGAGATTGATTTAGTTCTCGGATTAGGTTGTTATACACACACGAAAGTTTGGTTGATTTCAAAGTTCAAGATCTCAGATATTGTTATACTTATTTGGACTTTGACAATGATTGGAAAAATTGGTAAACCTTTGAACTATTCTTCATGTTACTACTACTTGGTTTCAAATGCGATTATAGTCATCTTTATTAGTATTTTAGGAGGTACTATGTTCTTCATGGCTGGAACTACAACGTATTTGTGATCATGGTGGTTAGTTATTCGACAAGTTCTTATGGTTATTTACATGCATCATTCGAGGGGAATATTTTTACTACTACTTGTTGGTATTTATACTCTTGGTTCAGATTTCTTTTGCCTTAATTTCATTTTTAGCAAGCTTTTTGGTGATCTTCATGGCGGGTATCTTGAGGCATTAGAAGGATGGATTAGTCGTATGATATTATTTGTGGTGGTTGGAATCAAAGTTGCTTCTACTTAGCTTCTCCTAGTGGATTATGACAAAAAGGGGAAGAAAGACGAAAAAGACGGTTTGCAACTTGAAGAATCTTGGTGATTGCATGTTTAAGGGGAAGTTCTTATCTTTCATGACATCTTAACTTCAAGGGAAGTTCGTGCTTATTTGTTTTTGTCATTATTAACTAGGGGAAGATTGTTGGGAATTATAATTGAGTTGATAAGACAAAACGTCTGAAAGGTGAAGGACTAAAGATGACAAATGATGAAGATTGAAACACAAGGGACTTACTTGTTAAATAAGACTTTATTATTTAGTCCCTAGTAGTCAATTGTAACCCTAGACTCTCTAGTATATAAAGAGAGGCAGGGAATTAGGTTTTTGTGTGTCAAGATGTGAACACCATTAGTAAAGGTGTGTGTGTGTTCCTAGGCGTATGTTCATCTAAAAGCCTAGGTTAGTATTTAGTATATTAGTGATTAGTAGTTAGTCGATTAGTATTAGTCGGTAGAGATGATGGCGAAAAACCTTTAGTAATAACATTGATGTTCTTATTATTCCGCTGTGCATTCATGTTGTTTGTCTTTGTTATTTTTATCCCCTAGAGCTCATAAACGATCTTCACACAAAGTGCTTCACTTTTGTATTTTTCATTCACTCATTTTAACACCAATTCTATTGTAAATTTGGATATTGGAACTTTGGTTGGTGGTGTTTATCAACAAATTTTTAGATTATTTTTGGAAATTTTCTAAATCAGTTAAAATAGTGCTTGAAGTTGGGGCTGTTATTCAATTAGTGTCCTGTGTTTTACATCAGCCTATACTGATTCTACTCAAGCTTTTTCATTAGCTTCACAAAAGCTCAAAACAACTCTTTGTAAGTTCATATTTGGTAATTAAGGTCTTTGCCAGGTTGTTTAGAGGTTCCAATTTGTGTTTTTCCATTAGTGCTTATTTACAAGCTTTTAGGATGGCCCAAAGTTGGGTGTTCAGACCTTGTTTGCGGTTTGGATTTAGATTTTGATAAGTGTTAATTAGCTTTAAGATTGTGCTTATTTGATCATAAAAAGTTTTATTAGGTAGATTTTAGTTAGTTTAGGCTTTTTTGAACTTGTGTAGTTTCTAGTAGCTTGTTTGCAGCTTTTAGCTTATTTCTCATAGCTTATTCACATCAGTTGCTATTCAAATTGCTTAATCTGTTCACTCTAGTTGTTTTTAATAATTTTCATAGATTCTCAGTATTAATCAGAACTTTTCTGCAAATTTTCATATTTTTCTGAGTCCATTTACTATTTTTCTAGAATTAAATTTAGTTTTTAGTATTTTTAAATAGTTTTTAATTCAAATAAATCAGAAAATGGTCACAAAAATATAAAGTTAATTTTCTTAAGTTTATAAAAATCAAAAAGTAACAAAAATTATTTTTTTTCACATTTTTCTTAGTGAATTTAGTATTTTCTAGACATTTTAGTAGATTAAATTAGTTTTAAATTCATAAAAAATAGAGAAAAAGTCAGAAAAATATAAGTTCAATTTTAAAAATCATTTTTAGTGTATTTAGATTTTTTTAAAAATAGTTTGGTAATTTTCGTGTAAATTTTTATATTTTCTAGATTTTTAAATCAATTTTAAAAATACAAAAATAGTTTTTAATTCAAATAAAATTTAGAAAAACAAAAAAAAATAGTTTCAAATTTTAGATAATTTTAAATTACATTTTTAGCTGTATAAAATTATTAGTTCACTTTTAGGAGTTAAAATAATTAAGATTACATTTTAGTATACGTTTTAAAATTCCCGTAATTTGCGTTTTTTTATTTTAAAATTGCATTTAGGGTAGATTTAGGCAACTTTTCTTAGTTTACTTGCTTTATTTTGATTTTATTGCTATTTACGTGCTTTAAATTCCTTTTAGTTGATTAATTTTGTTAATATAAATAAACCGTAAAAACGTTTATTAATATTTTGCGATCTCTTTGTGTTTTGTTGATAACAAATATAATGTTATCTTAAGTACAATTATAAGGATACATGTTATTTTTGTAAAGCATTTACATATAGCTATTTAAATACAAAATGTTGTAATAAATCATTTGTTGTAATAGTTTATTAGGATGGATAAAAATCACAACCCATGGATCATATCCATAAGTCATGGTATTGACCCATACCCACTTGACTAGATACATTGTACTCATTAGATACATTGAATCTAAAAGAATACCCATGGACCAACCCATAACCCATGACCCATAACCAAAAAACCCATGGGAAAAGAGGAGCGTCCTACGGATCCCTAGGATTACACTAGACGGATCCCTTGTGGGAGGGATCCGTGGGATCCGGGGAACAGTGGCAGATTTTTCCTATAAATAGAGAGCTATTTCTTCATTCTAACTCACCCCTCTTCTTACTAATTCTCTCATATACTCTCATTCTCTTCTAACAAAAGATCACTTGATCTAGTGAGTACTTCCTTCTTTCTTTCTTTAGTGATTCTCATATAGGTCCTTCTCTAAGGCGAGATCACGAGCATTCTACAAGTCATCCAAGCAAGGGGTCCTTGATTGATTTGTTCCTCCGCAAGATTTCTGTAGCGAAGATCTTGTATTTGATATTTCACATATATGTTGTGTAATAGTCGTGTTGGTTTGGTCCACCGTGTTACAGACTCGGTATTTAGCTTTGTACCAGAAAAAGGTGTAAGCAACGTTGTGAAGGCTTCTCCGCCAAGTTGAAGGAGTTTGTTGACATAGTGCTTGAACTCTCGAGTAGGTGACTCGGGGAGTGGAGTATGGCAAGGAAGCTGTCCTTGTAGCCGAACCACTATAAATCGGTTGTGTCATTTCTATCCCTTTCTTTACTGTATTTACTTGCTCTATCATTAGATCTATACTTTCTCAACATCCATACGATTTCACATAATATCGAATCTAAAGTTTTTGAAACTAACTTAAAATTGGCAAAACTATACAACCTCCCATTCTAGTTTTCCACAATTGGTATCAGAGCTAAGTTTATAAAAGTTTTAAAGTAAACCGTATTTTAAAAACTTTTCGATCACTATGGGTTCTGAAAATTACAAGGAAGGGCAATCTATGCAATAACCACCACTACATGAAACTAATGGTTTTATATATTGGAAAAATAGATTCGAAACATATGTGAATTCTAAAGATATTGATCATTGGTACATTATTGTTGAAGGCGATTTTGAGGCTACCTCAAAAGATGATAAAGGAAATTTAGTTAAAATACCTCATGATAAACTAAATGATGAAATGAAGAAAAAGCTTTCTAAAAATAGTGAAGCTAAAATGGTTTTGTACAATGCTTTACCCAAAAAGGAATTCGAAAGAATTTCTATGCTTAAAACCTCTAAAGAAATTTGGAATTCTTTAGTTGTAACTCATCAAGGTAATCAACAAGTTAAAAATAATAAAATTGATTTATTTGTTCAACAATATGAACAATTTTCAATATCGGATGAGAAAACTATAGATCATTCATTTGCTAATTTTAATACTATTATTACATCTTTACAAGCACTTGATGAATCTTTTTTTAGCCGTAACCATGTTAGGAGATATCTAATGGCACTTCCATCCAAGTGGAGATCCAAGGTGACGGCGATCGAAGAGTCAAAAGATTTGACAATCCTCACCCTTGATGAACTCATAGGCAACTTAAAAGTCTACGAGCTTGTCCTTGCTAAAGATTCCGAAGCCTCAAAGGTGAAAGAGAAACACAAATCTCTTGCCCTTAAAGCCAAAAAGGCTTCAAGCGATGAAGATAACTCCTCTTCGGATAGTGACGACGAGGAGTATGCTATGGTGGTAAGGGACTTTAAAAAGTTCTTTAGAAGTAATGGAAGATACGTCAAACAACTGTATGACGACAAGAATGGATTCCGGAAAAGCAAAGAGGATGAGAAGCCAAGGGATGATCGTGCTTGCTTTAAATGTGGGGACGCAAATCACTTTATTAGTAAGTATCCCAAACGGGATGATCAAAAGGCGTTCGTGAGCAGCACATGGGGAATGAGCGACGTGGAGGACGAAGAAATTTGTCTCATGGCAAATGACGAGGTATGTCACGAATACTATAGTAGCTCATCACTAGATGACGACTTATTGCATAATGAATATGACAAAGTTTGCAATATTAGCTTAAAACTATTTACCAAAAACAAGCTTTTAAAAAGTCAAAACCAACGTTTCGATAAAGAATTCATAGAATTAAAAGCAAAATTGAAATGTCTAGAAAAGGGTAAAATAGCAAGTGGTGAATGTGAACTTTCCGTTCAACTTCAAACACTAGTTGATCAACTAGATTCTAAAATTACTAGAATGAGTATGAATACTTTAGATATGATATTAGATAGTGTTAAAACCGGTAACAACCAAAAAGGTTTAGGTATTCAACAACTTGATTCATCAACTAGTGAAAACAAAGAAACACAATTTGTTAAGGCACTAGAAAACCAGCCACTGTTGTGGCGGATCCCACGGATCCCATTAAAAGGGAACCGGCTAGTGTTCAGCCAGGGATCTGTGGGTCTGCTGTAGCAAACAGTGGTAATAACATAGCTTCTTCATCTAGAACTGATTTTGTTATCGTTAATAAGAAGAAACCAACTCATTTTACCACTAGACAACCACCTTCAAAATATAATCCCATTTTTGCAAGAAACAAGGCTCCATCTTTTTCAAAACCTAAACCATCTAGGAGACCTAATAATGTTTACCCAAGAAGTAACCATCAAATGGGATGGAACCCAAATATGCAAAATGGATTTCCTTTTCAAAACTTTGCACCATAGAATGCATATTCACCTTATCCATACATGTCTAACATGAATGGAATGTTTAACACTAATGGACCCATGAACAAATGGGGACCAACCTTTTGAGTTAATTGTTTTCTTAGGTGTGCTTAAAGGTCGACTTAGACTCGGATGAATGGGTCAAGGATAGCGGGTGCATGAGGCACATGACCGGCAATAAAGATCTATTCTCCACATATGAATCCTTCAATGGAGGTAATGTGGTGTTTGGAAATAGCAAAAGAAAAATCATCGTTAAAGGTACGATTTCTAACAAATCTCTAACCATTAACGATGTGTGTCACGTAGAAAACCTTAACTTTAATCTCTTAAGTATAGGACAAATATGTGATAAAAAGTGCAATGTACTTTTTACCGAAACCGGTAGTAAGATATTAAAAAATGGCATAACAATAGGAAGAGAAATTAGGAAACATGGAGTCTATGTCATTAAAATCGGCAGTGAACCTAAAGACAAACTGTGTCTTACCTCTATGGATGATACTTCAACCTTATGGCATCGAAGATTGGGTCATGCGAATATGCGACTTCTTCAATCGCTATCATCCAAAGATCTAGTAAGAGACCTACCTAAGTTAAAATATGAACATCACTTTTGTGATGCTTGTAATGTAGGAAAACAAGTTGATTCTAGTCATAAAGCTAAAAACATGGTGTCTACAACTAAGTGTCTAGAATTACTACACATGGATTTATTTGGTCCATCCGCTATCCAAAGTTATGTAGGCAACTACTACACTTTGGTCATAGTGGATGATTATTCTAGGTACACATGGACAAAATTCTTAAAGAACAAAACGGAAACGTTTAATTATTTTGAAATATTAAGCAAGAAAATCCAAAGACAAATAGGAAGTCCTATAGTGTCTATTAGAACGGATCATGGTAGGGAATTCGATAATGAAGTGCAATTTGGAGCCTTTTGTGACGCTAATGGTATTACTCACAACTTCTCGGCTCCGCGCACTCCACAATCGAATGGGGTA
This sequence comes from Chrysanthemum seticuspe, assembly GCA_019973895.1. NCBI lineage: Eukaryota > Viridiplantae > Streptophyta > Magnoliopsida > Asterales > Asteraceae > Chrysanthemum > Chrysanthemum seticuspe. The sequence goes on along the minus strand of BPTQ01000005.1, from coordinate 196,917,018 downwards.
GTTGAAAGAAAGAATAGAACCCTACAAGAAATGAGTCGCACCATGCTTAATGAGAAATCCATACCTCAAAAGTTTTGGTGCAATGCCGTTGATACTTCAACGTACATACTCAATCGAGTCTTAATTAGACCAATCATAGGTAAAACTCCATATGAGTACTCCGAGGCAAAAAGCCTACGCTAGATCACTTTAGAGTCTTTGGTAGCAAATGTTTTCTTCTTAACACTAAAGATTACCTTACAAAATTTGATCCTAAATCAACCGAAGGTATCTTTCTAGGTTACTCTCCAAATAGCAAAGCTTACGTCATATTAAATAAAGAAACAATGAAGGTAGAAGAGTCATTAAATGTAAAATTTGATGAAAGTCCACCCAAACCTCTCCACCTCTTGTCGATGACGAGATTGTAGAAAGTGAAGCTATAGTAATAAAGAAAAAGATAAATGAAGAAGAAGAACCTTTAAATGATGAAGTCATAAATATTAAAGAGTCCAAAGATCACCCCGTAGATAAGGTCATAGGAAAGTTAAATGAAAGAACATTAAGGTCTCAAGTTCAAAACCAAAGTAGCTTATTTTGTTTTGTTTCAACCATAGAACCTAAGAATACACAAGAATCCATAAAAGATGAAAGTTGGGTAACGGCTACACAAGAAGAATTAAATCAATTTGTTTCTAATGATGTTTGGACACTTGTCCCTCCACCTAATAATCAAACCATAATATGAACCAAATGGGTTTATAAGAACAAATTAGATGCAAACGGAGTAGTGTCTAGAAACAAGGCTAGACTCATTGCCCAAGGGTATAACCAACAAGAAGGAATAGACTTTGATGAGACCTATGCCCCCTGGCTAGATTAGAGTCTATAAGAATACTTCTTGCTTATGCTTGTGCTAATGATCTAAAGCTTTATCTAATGGATGTCAAAAGTGCTTTTCTAAATGGTTTTATTAATGAAGAAGTATATGTAGCTCAACCTCCGGGCTTCATCGATTTTGAAAAACCTAAACATGTGTATAAGTTAAAGAAAGCCCTTTACGGTCTTAAACAAGCTCCAAAAGCTTGGTATGATAGACTCAAGTCATTTTTAATCAAACACAACTATACCATGGGGTTATTTGACAACATACTTTTTACTAAGAAAAGAGAGTCACATATAATCATAGTTCAAATATATGTAGATGATATTATATTCGGATCCACTTGTCAAGACATGTGTGATGATTTCTCTAAAATCATGCATGACGAGTTCGAGATGAGTATGATGGGAGAACTTAGTTTCTTTCTTGGTCTACAAATCAAACAAGTAGAAGATGGTATCTTCTTTAATCAATCTAAATACATAAAAGAGATGTTAAAGAAATTCGGCTTAGAAGAGTCAAAACCAATTAGGACACCAATGTCATCTGACACCAAACTCACTAAAGATGAAGACGGCGAATCCGTTGATAATACTAAATATCGTGGCATGATTGGTAGTCTTCTCTACCTCACGGCTAGTAGGCCGGATATCATGTTTAGTGTTTGCTTATGTGCTAGGTTTCAAGAAGACCCTAAAACATAACACCTAGAAGCCGTAAAAAGAATATTTAGATATATTAAGGGTACAACACAATTAGGATTATGGTATCCTAAGGGCACGGGAGTAGAAACAATTGTATATGCAGATTCTGACCATACAGGTGATTATGTTGACCGTAAAAGTACAAGTGGGGTATGTACTTTTATGGGATGTTGTTTAACATCTTGGTTTTCAAAGAAACAAACGGCATTAGCAATATCAACAACCGAAGCCGAATACGTCTCCGCCGGCAAAGCATGCCAACGAGCACTATGGATGAAACAAGCGTTAGTTGACTACGACATTCATCTAAGTGAAATAGCCATCCTATGTGACAACAAGGGTGCCATAGATTTAAGCAAGAATTCGGTATTACATTCTCGCACAAAGCATATAGAGATTCGTCATCACTTCTTAAGAGACAATGTTCAAAAGGGGAACATCTCTATTGAGAAGGTAGCGTCCGAATACAACATAGCCGACGTCCTCACCAAACCGTTGAAGCGGGAACAATTCAACCAACTTCGTCTTGGTCTTGGTCTCATGGAACAAACTTCGTAATTTATTTTTACTCTACAAGGTATGTAAACACTAGCCTTCTTGTTTCTGAGTCTAGGATCTCTATTTCATGCACAGCTCACAAACAATACGGGAATTTTCAAAACCCAAGTTTTTTTTTTACTTATAACTCATAGTTTCTCTTATTTTCTTTCAAAAATAAGTACAAGTTGCAAACACATAATTACATACACATCTTCTTTTCAAAGGATAAAACGATTTTTATTCGCAAATGGAAACCTCTTTTTGAAACATTTTCTAAAAATGATACCTCTTCCCGTATCAATTTCACAAAAGCAATTTCTCACGTCTAGGACAAATCGCTTTTTCATTATTAATACACAGTAAAAACCCGTTTTCATTGCATCTCATGTCTTTTGAATGCTAAAGGAGATACATAACTAATATGTATTTTCAAGTACATTCATTTAAGCAACAATGAATTAGGAGCACTCGGGTTATCTCACATAATAGTATGCTTTTTCACTTCTAGTCTATTTTTCTTTTCTTATTAGGAGTCGAGATAACCGCAACTCCAAATAGTTTGCATATAGGCACACACTAGGCAAAAATGTTTCCAAAAGGAAAATTTTGTGCTGCCTGGATCACCAGACCCACGGATCCCAGCCTTAATGCTGGACGGATCCCTCAAGGGAAGGATCTGTGGGATCCGTGAGACAGAAGCTGGTTTTATCTTTTATTTTTCTCACTTTGGATGAAACTCCAACATTTTTTCATTTTTTTGAGTATGTTCTTTAATGCTTGTGTTCTCATGATCACATGCCTTAAATTCATATCTAATCATTAGATTTTAATCCACATTTTGGGTCAAGCATTCATTACAATGCATTGTTTTTCTATATATAGAACTCCCAAAATGCTTGCAATATTCATCTCATCTTCACAAACAAACAACACCATGTCATTCACAAGCTCTTACAACTTAGATGAATCACCTAGTCCAAACAATCCTCTTCATGAAACCCAAACTTTTGTACTACCACCTTCCAAAATACCACAATCAAACTCTAGGATATCCGCAAGGATTAGTATCCGATCTTGTTGCTTAGCAAAACCATCATCAAATGGCTCATCACCATCAAATAACTCACCACAAGATGCTTCCATTATAGCACCTCCTTCATCACCAATGAGTACACCAACTTCATTACCCAAAGTCACTCTTTTGGAACTCCTTAAGACTCCAACAAGATCTCAACAACCAAAACAAAAAGAAATAGCCTTTTTTACACCTCCCACTTCTCCAAACACAATATTCAATCATCTTGAAACATCACCACCTTTAGCTCCCATTAAGCTACAAGAACATCTAGGTTCTTTTCCACCACCACTTCCAACCATTCCGGACTTTGATCCGTATTTTCCTATTTTTCCACCACATATTCCGCAACTCACAAATCAAAACAATCCAGAAAACTTTCGCACTCATTACCCACATCACTTACATTGTGAACATTGCCAATCCACTAGGGAAATTGCAATAGAAGTTAGGGAAGAAATGTGATTCATACTCAACCTCATCCTTGATCGCATCAATACCATTACTCATCAAAACCTCCATCCATAACCTTATGCAAGCATGGACGGAATCATTACAACTATTTTCTATTTTTCGTACTTTTCTTTTGAGTCATTTTCAAGAACAAGTCTTGTTCTTATTTTTACATACTTGTAAGTGGCATAAATACCACTACACTTTGTTGTTTTATTACAAGGCCTTGTTTACATACCTTGGCTCCCAATCTTGATTCTCGTCAATCACAAGATTACTTAAGCATGTTACTAACCTTTCTCTTTGTAGGATTTTTTTTTCTCTTCACTTGACGCCCCAAACTAGGGGGAGCTACCATCAAGGGGGAGTAAGCGATACGTGGACCATTTTTCCACACTTTTATTTCTTCGATGGGTTAACTTTTTGTTTCGACAAAAAGGGGGAGAAGAAGTAAAACTTAGGGGCTTTCAAACATACATCTATTCTTAAGTTTTACTCATCATAACATTATGTTTTGTCATCAACAAAAAGGCGGAGATTATTAATACAAATACACCGTAAAAACGTTTATTAATATTTTGCGATCTCTTTGTGTTTTGTTGATAACAAATAAAATGTTATCTTAAATACAATTATAAGGATACATGTTATTTTAGTAAAGCATTTACATATAGCCATTTAAATACAAAATGTTGTAATAAATCATTTGTTGTAATAGTTTATTAGGATGGGTAAAAATCACAACCCATGGATCATATCCATAACCCATGGTATTGACCCATACCCACTTGACTAGATACATTGTACTCATTAGATACATTGAATCTAAAAGAATACCCATGGACCAACCCATGACCCATGACCCATAACCAAAAAACCCATGGGCAAAGAGGAGCGTTCCACGGATCCATAGGATTACACTAGACGAATCCCTTGTGGGAGGGATCCGTGGGATCCGGGGAACAGTGGCAGATTTAGCCTATAAATAGAGAGCCATTTCTTCATTCTAACATACCCCTCTTCTTACTAATTCTCTCATATACTCTCATTCTCTTCTAACAAAAGATCACTTGATCTAGAGAGTACTTCCTTCTTTCTTTCTTTAGTGATTCTCATATAGGTCCTTCCCTAAGGCAAGATCACGAGCATTCTACAAGTCATCCAAGCAAGGGGTCCTTGATTGATTTGTTCCTCCACAATATTTCTGTAGCGAAGATCTTGTATTTAATATTTCACATATTTGTTGTGGAATAGTCGTGTTGGTTTGGTCCACCGTGTTACGGACTCTGTATTTAGCTTTGTACCAGAAAAAGGTGTAAGCAACGTTGTGAAGGCTTCTCCGCCAAGTTGAAGGAGTTTGTTGACATAGTGCTTGAACTCTCGAGTTGGTGACTCGGGGAGTGGAGTAGGGCAAGGAAGGTGTCCTTGTAGCCGAACCACTATAAATCGGTTGTGTCATTTCTATCCCTTGCTTTACTTTATTTACTTGCTCTATCATTAGATCTATACTTTCTCAACATTCATACGATTTCACATAATATCGAATCTAAAGTTTTTGAAACAAACTTAAAATTGGCAAAACCATTCAACCCACTTCTAGTTTTCCACAATTTTGAACTTAGAACGTAATCAAAAATCAAAAAACCGAAAAATCCAGCATTTTAATAACGAACCTAAAATAACGTTGCCCATTCACACCTCGTTGGGAAATGACTCAGATATCCTTATCTGGTATCACATAACTCACTCACGAGATTTGATTGACTAACCTTTTTCCTAAGAGTTTTTCAATTCGATTCTCATGTTTATTTTGATATTGATATTATTATACTGTTTTCTCCATACACACCACCCTAAACCTACACGAATCAATTTTTGGCGCCGCTGCCGGGGAGGTTGTGTCGCGATAATATCGTTGAAGGTTTGACGATTAGTGACTCGAGATCCTTCCTCCGTGAAGTTATTGTTTTCACAAAATCAAAAAAGTAAAAAAATATTTTTCTTTTTCTTTTTATATATATATATATAAGATTAAAAATACAAAAAGATTTTCTCTTTTGTTTTTGAGCTAAAATAGAATATATCAATTATATAACACTTCTCAACTTGAGGTGTTATCATTAGTAAGTTCCCGAACTAACGATAAAAAACTTGCCTTTGTGTAGCTTGTGAGTTCGATTTATTTCTATCGGATAAACAAACTGTGTGAGGGGTATAAGGACGGTCTGACATTAAATTGCGGCTGAAAAGAGGCGGGTTTTTAATAAGCTTCGCGCTGACCTACGGCTTCTCCGCTCCTTTGTGTGTTTATCTTATAGAAGTGATCAATTCACTTGGGATTATTGGTTTAAGTTCAGTGTTGATTTTTTGAATGCCATTTCGTTTTTATTTCCTTGGTTTTTAAAGTGCATGCGCACTCGTTCTAATCTCTATTGACCGTTACGTGAAACCGCTACAATTCCGATAAGGCGACATAGACGTGCTCCGTTAGTCGAACCCGAGATTCGAACTAATCAGCCTCAGCCCATCGTCGAAATGGCGGAAGATAACCGATCTATGCTAGAGCAACTCCAGGCACCTACCGAGGGTTATGGAGAAGCTATCGTCTTCCCAGCAATCGTTGCCGACAATTTCGAGCTTAAACACGGATTGATTAACTTGGTATCGTCGAGCCAATTTTACGGATTTGAGAGGGACGATCCTCACTCTCATATCCGACGGTTTAACAAGCTTACGTCTACGATCAAATACCGTAATGTACCGGAAGAAGCTATCAAGCTACTACTCTTCCCGTTTTCACTCGAGGGGGCCGCCCGGATTTGGTTCGAAAAAGAACCCCCTCGATCGATCACCACATGGGAGGATTTAGTTTCAAAATTCATGAACGAATTCTTCTTAGCATCTAAAACAACAAGCTCAAAAAATGAAATCACAAAATTCACCCAAAGGTTTGATGAATCATTTAGTGAGGCATGGGACCGTTTTAAAGACTTACTTAGAAGATTTCCTCATCATGGTTTTTCTAAATTGCACCAACTTGATACGTTTTATAATGGTTTGAATGAAAATGATCAAGACTCTCTCAATGCCGCCGTGGTTGGTAATTTGTTGACCCAATCAACGAGAGATGCCTTGTCGATTATTGAGAACAAATCCAAAGTCCGCACTTCACGTAGCAAATCGGTTGCTACCCGAGTGAGTGCTTCACCTTCTTCCTCTTCTTTCGAAAATACATCTAGCACCGATGCTAAGATTGATAAGCTTACGGATGTGATTCAGGCTTTAGTTAAGATTACGGATGCTAAGATTAATTCTACTCCACCCGCTCAAGTCAAAGCGGTGGAATCGACTTGTACTACTTTTAGTGGGCCGCATGCTTACTACAATTGTACCGCTATCGATGGTAATCCTTTTGAAGCTAATTCCGTAACCGGAGGTAACCAATACCATCCTCAAGCTGAATCAAATCCTCGTGTTAGTAATCAAATGGGACCTCCGGGATTTTCTCAATCGAACAACCAAACTCGTTTTAATCAGAATCAAGTTCGAGGGCCAAACGTTCAGAATCAATACAAAGCCCCACCGAATCAATACCCAACCGAAGGGGTCAATTATAATCAAGGCTATCAAGCTTCAAGTTATCAAGCTCCGCCTTTTTCCTCTAATGAATTCTCGAATTACGTTCAGCACAATTGTAACCACCGGTAAATTTTGCCTCGTATAATATTCTAACGAAGGAATACTCATCCATTTTCTAGGTATAAAATTTTTCTTTTCTTTTTTTTAAAACGTTATCAGTTTATCTAACCATAACAACTAACTAATGTGACGTAACTCATATACATAATAAACATTCTTATTACGTCAAGTATAAAAGTTTTCAATTTATATTTGCCACTTGACATTAATTTATTAACGTACGATTACTTAACATTCAAACTAAACATTTGCTATTTATTAGAGTTTTCACGAAACCCTAAATTATTTTAACTATGATTTTACACAACTAAATCATAAATACTAAAGTACAACATTTTATACCTAGTGTACAAGTCATTAAAGCACAAAAACCTAACTTTACAATATTTCCCGTTACAAGCCCTAATTTACAAAACTATGATTGTATGTAAATGAAATCACAAACCCTAATTAATTTATACACGATTTTTATAAAATATAAATGTATAGGTCTTTCAAGCCAATGTACAAGTCTTTAATGCATTCTTAATATAAACCTTAATGTACACATCTTAAAGCACAAAATACAAGTCTTTTATGCATAAACCTTAAAAATATATTTCTTGTACTTAATAAACCTAAGTACAACACTTTAGTACCCAAGGTACAAGCACCTAATGCACAAAACTTAAAAACTATGATTTTACTAAACTAACTTATATTTAATTTAAACCTAAACCTATAACTAACTAAACCCTTTAAAACCTATCACTTGTAAAAATTCAAGCCACAAGTAATTTACTAGGTCATATTTACCACCAACACATCATGTTTCCTAGAATTTTATCCATGGTCAAAACTTGTAGGCATATCCTTTGGCCTCGGATCGAACCACATCATTCTATTTTAATTTCACCTCACAAAGATTTCCAAGTGGTATAAGGCAACCTCACCATGTCTCTTGATATTTCTACCATGGTCAAAATTATTGGAGAAAACTATTGGCTAACTTTTGTACACCATACACCACCTTCCCCATAACCACATGAACCTTTACAACCTCCAATGGAACACATCACTTTGTTTCCTATACCTTCCACCCTTGTGGCTAGAAAATAGAACAAGTAACACACATGGAGAGTCTTTTTTTTTTAACGATTCAAACCAAATGGACATCTTGTGAACACATCACCTTGTCCCTAATTCATTTGCCTATGAATACACACCATCTTACTCACATTCACTCCATCCCTCACTTGTTATCCTACAACACACTCTCACACTCTCACATTCTGCTACACAAGCCTTGGAGAGAGCAATAGAAGGTTAAGTTCAAAGCTAGGAAGCCTCAGAAAGTTTTAAAGTCCCATTTGGCGTTTTTATTCTTTTGATCATCACCATAGTTTGAAAGTTTTTCAACCCTTATAAACATCTTTAATACTTTTATTAGCACCTGTAAATGATAGACAAGATCAAACTAAAATCGTGACCTTTTGAATCACCAAAAACAGACACCCGAGTCAAAAGTTATGATCAAAAGAAATTTACAAATCTGAAAAACTGAATCTGTCAAAAACAATCTGTTCATGAACTGATGTATATTTTTGGGGCATTTCTGGGCCGATTCATCAAAAAGTTAAAACACGATGTCCGGAACGGCGTTTTCTTCAAAAACACAGGAGAAAGGGTCTAGAAAACGCATAACGAAGGCATATTTTAATAAAACTTTCAACAGTTGTTTTGATTATATAAAAACCAAACGCCCCAGTTTGAACCAATTTTTAACCCATGAGTTTTGAGCTTTAAGCTGAGCTATTGTACCATTTTAATAAGCCCCTAGGAGACTCTAGAACAACCCCAAGACCTGGCCAAATGATGTACATACCACATTTATATTTGGCCTTCCTTTTGGTGTCGCGACCTAAAAACCAAACGCACCTATATATATATATATATATATATATATATATATATATATATATATATATATATATATATATATATATATATATATATATAGGGGAGGGTTAATGTGAGATCAAGCTTAAAGTTGTAAAAATAAGATCAAATCTAAAAAACCACTAAAACATTTATAAATAGCAATTTTAGCAATCATACACAAAAAAAATTATATTTTAATACAAATTAACATTTTAGCAACTAATAACCAAATGATACATGAGTTTGGATTAGTGATACACCTGATATACATTACACTAATAAATATTCCAAAACCTGATACACATACAAAAACCTGATACACATTAAACTTCTAATCAAAGTGTATCACCTAGGTTTCGTAAATTTTAAAATGAAATCCATCGAAACTTTAACAATTTTAGTTGTAGTAAATAAAAAAATTATTTTTATTGTAAAGAGAGTATCTCTTGTCAAATTTTAGTTCGATCTCATTTTGACAACTTTAAGTATGATCTTATTTGATCTAGATTCTATATATATATATATATATATATATATATATATATATATATATATATATATATATATATAGAGTTAGGATCAAATAAGAAGAAAAGTTAAAATGAGAAGGATAAGAAGAAACCACAACCACACATTTCAGATGCACCTATTAAAATAGATGCATCTCCCCTTGAAAATCTCTCCCTTATTTGAAATGTGTGGCTAGAAATTCTTCTTATTCTTCTTATTTTAGTTTTTCTTCTTACCGGATCCCTTCCCTATATATATATATATATATATATTTCATGGGATTTTGTCATTTTTGATAAACTAGACTTTAAGCTACTCTATATACACTTTCAATACGCTAATGAACATGTTACAAGGTCATTAGAACAAGCCGTCAAGTTTTAAAATTCAAAAACAAGTTTTCCTTTTTCTTTAATTTTGTCCAAACTAGCCTAAGTGCCCATCTTCAATAATTAATTTCTCACTAACCAAAGGTTTGTAATATTTGAGGATTATACCGTCTTGAAGAGGCCGCTTTGAAGTTTACAAAACCCCAAGAACGTTCTTAAAAACTCTCATGGTATCTTTTATATTCAATCAAAAATAGGGGGTCTCGCTAAGATTTTTACAAAAGACCCTTTTGTGCACTTTTCAAAAATTTAAGTATTATGAGCTATAGGATATTAGAGAAAGACTTTAAGAAGTTAATTAACATATTTCAAGGTCACGAAATTTAGCCGTAAAGTTTAAGAGTCAAAAATGGATTTTTCTTTGCTCTTAATTTTAGCCGCGACATGGCCAAGTGACCATGTTCACAGGTTTGTTTTTCTCTAACCAAGGATCGATAAAATATGAGACTTATGTCAATTTAAAGAGCTCGCAGTAAAGTATTTAGAACATCAGAAACGTCATAAAAATATTGGCTTACTTTGTTTTTATTTGGCCTTCTTTTGGCGCTTGTCGTAAACAAACAACCTTTTAGCGAAAACCTTCCAAACCCTTCACTTTGAAAAATTATTGCGACCAAACCACAAAAGCTTTGAACCTCGAATCTGAACCATTAGAAATACCACCCAGCAAACTCTTGAAAGGAACAAGAACGTAGTAAAAACCTCTTGATGCCTCGCTTATTTTTATTTTTGTTTTGGTCGAATATTGCTTAAAACAAATGCACACCTTTTATTTTTATCTTTTTGATAACCACAAAATGTAATTTTTGAAAGTTAGAGTTTTCTTAGGCTAAAAATGTAATATCTTCAAAGTTATTAATACAAGGGCTGTTTTTGCCAACAATCTAAAATTAAGGGTATAAAGTGTCATTTTTGAAACTACAAGGGAAAAAGTTGTCATTTTTACAAAAGTTCAAGGCTATAAACCGTCAATACTTAAAACTATAAGAGTATGAAGAGTAACATTATATATTTCAAAGATACATTTTTAATACTTAACGACTCGGGATTTGATAAAACTTATGTTTATATCGTTAAGCGATCGACCGAACCATAAAAATGAATATGATAAATATCATTAACTTTTGAAGAGACTTCATGTTGTCTTATTCAAATGCCAACAAAACACTTGTAACATGAATATTAAAATCACATATAGATGAATACGAATACTTAAACTTGACATATCGATTCAGGTCACGTGTAGGAGCCATTTACCATTTCAGTTTGCATTTACTTTTGACATCAATCAGATTTCCATCCAAGGTGAGTTCGTAGCCCCACTTTTACTCGTTGAATTGTTTTATAAACTCTTTGGGGGAGATACATGCTCAACTGCATGCTTTTACTTTTATAAGTACTCTAAAAACTTTTACATATTACTGTGAGTTCATGGCCCTACCTTTACTTGCTTTTAAACTATTTTGGGGGAGATACATGCTTAACTACTCCTTTTTACTTTCATAAGTACTCTAAGGATTTTACATACTACTATAAGTTCATAATCACACTTTATACGTTTTGCTACAAACCTGAAGACAAGTACTATCTGTATGCGATCCTGATTGTTATTGCCTAAGTTATACACTATTGCCACTAAAAGTCCCTCTATCATGAGCCATTAATCACTTGCGAGTGAACGCGAATATAGTGAATACATCTATTGGCAGTTGACGCCCCACTTGTGTTGCTGGATAAGTAGCCAAGTGCACTTTATTTGAGAACCCCATAGGAAGTTGGCAAACTCCTACCCCGAGGGCCTAGTTACTTATATCATCTCTATGATGTCAGTAACTTACATCATTAGTTCATTACTATGATGTCGTACTGTTAAGGTTTGTGTATCATGAGGCTTAGAGCAATAATACGGTACTACAATGATACTAATGCTGCAGTTCAACAACATGACCCAACCTTGAAACTTGTGTTCAACTGATTACTAAACAAACGAACTATGGGTGTATAACAACGTAGCCCACTACTTATTTTATCGATATCTGTATTTATTACAATTATCGCTCGAACTCGAAACTACTTAACTCAACTTTTTTACCTATAAACTCTATGAACTCACCAACCTTTGTGTTGACACTTTTTAGCATGTTTATCTCAGGTCCATAATGTACGAGGATGGCACGGAAGGGCACGGATACTCAAGAAGGCTATAATATATTTTATCATTTGAAAACTTAATTTATAGACTACGAAACTACTGGGACCTCATTTTGTAAACCCTGATATTTATATAAATTCGAATGATAAATATTTTACAATGACATAGTTAGAGTTCGTTTTCTATTATTATAATTGTTGAGCCATGAAGTAACACCCATCTTGAATTCCGCTGCGTATCACGAAATTGGGGGTGTTACAACAATAATGCTACTATCCAAACCATGCAAACCCAGATTTCAAATTTGAGAAATGAGTTCCAATCTTCGTTTACTAGACAAAGCAATGAGTTTAAGAATGAGATTTGACTTCAGAACAACAAGATGGATGCATCTCAGAACAAGCTTGAGAACATGTTGAACGTTATTTTGTGCAAAATGAGTCAAACCTCGGGTTCGGGATCTCTCCCGGGTAACACCGTTGCCAACCCAAAGGGTGAGTTTAAAGCTATAACCACATGGAGTGGTAAGGCTTATGATGAACCCTCATTTCCTACTCCGTTGGTGAGGGAGGTGGAACGAGAAATCGAGGTTCCAAAAGACAATGTGCAACCCGCACCCGTCTCACCTTCGGTTGTTCAAACTCCGATTTTGGAACCCGATGTTCGGAAGACTACTTCTAAGCCTTCACTTCCATATCCTTCAAGGCTTAATGACCAAAAGCTCCGTGACAAAACAGAAAACCAAATGGAGAAATTTGTTGAAATCGTTCAATCTTTGAATTTTAACATAAGTTTCACGGATGCTTTACTCCTCATGCTAAAATTTGCTTCTATGATCAAAAGTTTAGTGAGTAATAAGGAAAAGTTGGGTGAGATAGCTAAAACCCCTTTGAATGAAAACTGCTTGGCCGTGCTCCTCAAGAAACTTCCCGAAAAGTTAGGAGACCCCGAAAAATTCCTTATACCTTGTGAGTTCCCGAGAATAGTGAAATGCTCCACCTTGGCCGATCTCAACGCGAGTATTAACTTGATGCCCCTCTCGATTTATAACAAGCTTTCTCTCCCGGATCTCACTCCTACTCGAATGACTCTTGAACTCGCAGATCGCTCGACCACCATTCTGAGAGGTATCGCCGAGGACGTCTATGTGAAAGCAGGACCACTTCACTTTCCCACCGACTTCGTTGTCATTGACTTTGATGCTGACCCCCGAGTACCTCTTATTCTCGGGAGATCTTTCTAAAGAACGGGTCATGCGATGATTGACGTTTATGAAGGAGTGATGTGCTATTTCATCCTGCTTTTAATATTTATAAAACTTAGATAACTTAGGATAGACACATACTAATGGGCAGAGAACCCGATCAGATTTAGTAAAGCCTTAGGTAAATCCGAGTATCGTCCCAAGAGAGTTGTGACCTTGAAAGAACTAAGATGATTAGAAATGATATTGGTAATATATTGGTATGAAAAAGTTGCTATAATTCATCTATATGCTATTATTCTACTCACACAGACACCAGAAATTTAGGGAAAAGAGACAGATAAACGAAGCTTAACAAGAATACAAATATGAATTAATTCTCGATATGAAGGTTCAATATAGTGGTTAATTATCACCAGACTCTTTTGGTCAATTCGTCATGGCCTATGGTTCTTAGATTCCTCACCAAGATGAACAGGTCACCCGGGATCATTCGGAAACCTAATAGCAGTCATTAAGCACCAAATCTACTAGATCTAGACGGTGGGAACCCGACCGTTAGGAACTTAGATTTCCTCTAACCTCTTAAATACCTCCACTTGATAGGTGATCATTTGGTCAGTTCGCACACGAAGAGTGGTTGTACTATGGCCAATTCCTCCCATACTTTCCAATCTATTAGACTGGGGTCAATTGGTCATATCTCCCAGCCCTTTAGATACTACAAATCTTATAATACTACCAAGGCTAGCGATCTATGAAAAGACTAACAAATGTCTATAAAGAATTAAAGAGATTAACAATAACATAAATGCAAACTTCAATTAATAATATGAATTCATAGTGTAAGTCCTAGAAAAATATAAAAAGAATTCAAACTTGAATACAAAGGAAATCGTAGACGAGGACTTCGTTATTCAGTGCTCCTAAACCATGCTTCTTCTTCTGTGTTTTGATCTCCCCAAACCCTAGAAGGTTTGGGAAAGAAAAGATGCTTAAAACTGGTGAAACCTTCGACTATTTATAGGCTTCGAACTAGTTACGGAGTAACCTTATTAGGTAGTTACGTCGTAACCACTTCAATCATTTGTGCTTATCTATGGCTACGGCGTAACCTTAGCTGGGATTACGCCATAGCTTTCGTAAATCATGTGTATTTCCTCATTACGGCGTAACCTGAGCCGAGGGTTACGCCGTAGTCTTTGTCAATTGGGTGTTTATCAGTTGTTACGGCGTAACCTCTGCTGAGGGTTACGCCGTAGCCTTCATAATCTTTAGTTATGTCAAAACTTCATCACATGGTTACGCCGTAGTTAAGAGACAACTTTATCAATAGGGCTTGAAAACGTCCAATTGCAGCTTCCTTACATTGAATAGGTCCTGAAATGAAATAATCAAGAATAAGGATGTTTTCACGAGTATTAACGCATAGAAAATCAGGACTATTTGATGTTATCAAGGAGAAATCACCTTACGATCTCATAAGGAAACCGTCTCGTTTAACATTAACCATCCTTCGAGATACTCCTCCAACTATGATGATGCTTCTATCAATCGGATCGACATTCTCGATATTTCCACGGAGGAGTATGCTCAAAAGCTTCTTGGTTTTTTGGGTGGCAATCCCACCCTTCCTTCTGAAAATCTTGAACCTTCTTCTGAACCGATAATTTCCGACTCTTCCCCTTCCCTCACTCTGTTTGAGGGAAGTGATTTCATCTTGGAAGAGATCGAGGCTTATTTATACTCTGACTCAGTTTCACCAGAAATTGATAATGCCGATATTGACATCGAGGGAGATATTCATCTCATTGAGAAGCTTCTCAATGAAGACCCGTTTTCTTATCCCCCTCCGGAAGAAATCCCCATGGAAGAAGTTAAATAGATTGAGTCCAAAAAACCTCTGGAGCCCGAGCTCAAAGATTTACCTCCTCATCTTGAATACGCTTTTCTCGAAGAACCAAAAAAGTTTCCCGTCATTATTTCTAAGAATTTGAAAGATGAAGAGAAAACCTAACTTTTGGCCATCCTTAAAAAGCATAAGAGTGCCATCGCTTGGCAGATTTCCGACATTAAGGGCATAAACCCACGTTTTTGTACTCACAAAATCTTTATGAAAGATGATTTAAAGCCCGTCATACAACAACAACGAAGGGTTAACCCGAAGATCCAAGAATTTATCAAAAAGGAAGTTCTTAAACTCCTTGATGCCGGAATAATCTATCCGATCTCCGATAGCTCATGGCTTAGCCCAATTCATTGTGTCCCGAAGAAGGGGGGATGACCGTCGTTGCCAATGAGGAAAATGAGCCCATACCCACACGCCTCGTCACCGGATGGATGGTGTGTATTGATTACCGGAAGTTGAATGATGCTACTAGGAAAGACCATTTCCCGCTTCCTTTTATGGATCAAATGCGCGAACGTCTAGCGGGGAATGAGTTCTATTGTTTTCTCGATGGTTTCTCCGGTTACTTTCAAATTCCGATCGACCTGCAAGATCAAGAGAAGACAACTTTCACTTGCCCTTATGGAACGTTTGCTTATCCATGAATGCCATTTTGCTTATGCAATGCTCCGGGCACGTTCCAAAGGTGCATGATGGCGATTTTCCACGATATGATCGAGAAGACTATGGAGGTGTTCATGGATAATTTCTCGGTCTATGGAGATTCTTTCACTTCTTGTCTCTCTCATCTAGACCTCATGCTACAAAGCTGTGAAGACACCAATTTGGTCTTGAATTGGGAGAAGTGCCATTTCATGGTTCGAGAGGGCATTGTACTCAGCCATAAGATTTCCTAATCAGGGATTGAGGTCGACTGAGCTAAAGTCGATGTTATTGCTAAATTACCTCATCCCACTACCGTCAAAGGTATTCGGAGTTTTTTGGGTCATGCCGGTTTCTATCGTCATTTCATTTAAGATTTCTCTAAGATAGCCCGCCTTCTGACCCATCTCCTCAAAAAGGATGCTCCTTTTATCTTCTCTAATGAATGCATTGAAGCCTTTAACATACTTAAAAACAAATTAACCGAAGCTCCGATCTTAGTTTCCCCCGACTGGGACTTGCCCTTTGAGCTTATGTGTGATGCAAGTGATTACGCAATTGGGGCAGTATTGGGGCAATGAAAATTGAAACATTTTCCACCCATACGCTATGCGAGTAAGACATTGACTGAGGCCCAACATAACTACCCAACTATAGAAAAAGAATTATTGGCCGTAGTTTATGCTTTCGAGAAATTTTGACCCTACCTTGTTTTATCGAAGAACAAAGTGTATACAGACCATTCTGCCCTTGAGTACCTTTTGGAAAAGCAAGATGCTAAGCCCCGATTACTTCGGTGGGTTCTCCTCCTTCAAGAATTTGATGTCACCATTCTTGACAAAAAAGGAGCGGAGAACCTTGCTGCCGACCACTTATCTAGACTTGAGAATCCCCATCAAAGTGTGCTCGAGAAAAAGGAGATTACGGAAACATTTCCTCTCGAGACACTTGGGATGATTGCTAAGAAAGATTCTAATACCCCATGGTTTGCCGACTTTGCAAATTACCATGCGGGGAATTTCATTGTGAAAGGGATGTCGTCCCAACAAAAGAAAAAGTTTTTTAAGGATGTCAAGCATTATTTCTGGGACGACCCCTACTTGTTTAAGATTTATGCGGATCAAGTAATCCGGCGGTGTGTTCATGGCCAAGAAGCCATCGATATTCGTAATGCTTGCCACAATGGACCCACCGGAGGCCATCATGGTGCAAGCTACACCGCCAAAAAGGTTTTTGATTCTGGATTTTATTGGCTGACCTTATATCGAGACGCCCATGATTTAGTTAAATCATGTGACTTATGCCAGGGTCAAGGGAAGATTTTGCAAAAAGACGAAATGCCGCAAAATGCGATTCAAGTCTGCGAGATTTTCGACGTTTGGGGCATCGATTTTTTGGGACCATTTCCGTTATCTAAGGGTAATAAGTATATCCTCGTGGCCGTCGACTACTTGTCCAAATGGGTCGAAGCGAAGGCGCTACCCACCAATGACGCCCGAGTGGTTGTTAAGTTTTTGAAGAACTTGTTTACCGATTTGGAGCACCTCGTGCTATAATCAGTGATCGCGGTACCCATTTTTGTAATGAACAATTTGCTAAAGTTATGTCTAAATATGGAGTTACCCACCGTCTTTCTACCGAGTATCACCCGCAAATGAGCAGTCAAGTTGAGGTCTCCAATCTTGGTTTGAAAAGGATTTTAGAAAGGACCGTAGGAGAGAACCGAGCTTCGTGGGCCGATAAGTTAGATGATGCATTATGGGCTTTCCGCACCTCATTCAAGACACCCATTGGGTGCACCCCATATAAATTGGTGTATGGAAAGGCTTGCCATTTGCCCATTGAGCTCGAGCATAAGGCATATTGGGCCTTGAAACAAGTTAACTTTGACCTTAAGACCGCGGGTGATCACCGTAAAATTCAATTGAATGAATTAAATGAACTTAGGGATCAGGCTTATGAGAATTCTTTGATTTACAAAGAGAAAACTAAGAGGATTCATGACTCTAAAATAAAAAACCGCGTCTTCAACGTTGGTGATCAAGTCCTCCTCTTTAATTCTCAGTTGAAGACATTCTCGGGAAAACTCAAAACCCGTTGGTCCGGACCATTCACCGTAGCTCAAGTTTTCCCGTATGGAACTATCGAGCTATCTCAGCCCGAAGGCCCCAATTTTAAGGTGAATGGTCATCGTCTTAAGCATTACTTTGGAGGGGGACATCCTATCTATGGTTTTCCCGGATCTCCAAACTTTCCCCATGGACAAATAAATTCGGGGACGAGTCAAGCTAGCGACTCGGTGATAAAAAACAGTAGCGCTTCGTGGGAGGTACCCCATGCTTATCTCTATCTTCTTTCTATTTTCTCTAATAAGTGATGTGAAGGGGTTAACCTCTTCGATTTATCGTGTGTTTTCTCCACTCGAGTTTCATGATCGATGCTGATGGAAATCCGATATCCGAAATATTATCGACTAACGTTTATCTTTAAGCATACTTAATAAACGGCTTTTAGATTTTCGTTGATACCCTGGCCTTTAAACATTGAGGACAATGTTTCATTTTAGTCTGGGGTGGGTAATCTTCGATTTGATTTGACCGCACTTGCTTGTTTTTGACATGTACTCTCGCAGCCTCGTTTTTCCGTAGAAAATGAAAAAAATTATGCAAAAATGATAAAATTTAAAATTTTTTGTAAGCTTTTCCTAGTTTTATGATTGAAAAGTTTTTGCGAGTCTCTTAGAAGTTACCTTAAATATGCGTTTTCTTGAAAAACCCTTTGCTAATTGCTTAGACAAGAGGCTATAAAATGCGATTATAGCTCACAAGGCCAAGAATTTGTAAGCTTCCCTAAGTGATTTTAAATATGCGAAGGTTTGAAAGATTTGCTAGTTTCTAATAAGTGACTTTAAAAATGTGAGGCTTGAGATTATTTGACGAAGCATTTGCTAAGTTAATATATGTTTTGAGACTTTGTTGACTTTCCACTGGTGAGAGTAGGAATAGAATTCTGACTTGACCGGGCGTGTGGAGCCTCTAGCTTGTTCCCTTAACCATAGATAATTTAATTATCGGCTAAGCATCCGCGGATCTCATTATTTGACATTTTAAATTTGCGGAGATCGAGGAATGATAGAGTTACTTATGAGTTTAGATTCTAAGCGTGGAGTAGATGGTTCTCTTTAGATCCTATCGAAGGTAATTGTGGCTTTTTGCTCCCACAAAATTGTCTCACCCCATATCTGTCTAATAATAATTAAAGATGTTAGGTTTTGGCGATAGTTAGTTTTTTATCTTCTTTAGAAAATCCTTGCCTATGAGAGTTGGGTACACATCAAGGTACTGTCAGTGTTGCGGTGTAATAGACAACTAATTCTTGATAGTTTGTTGCTATTGTTTCTATTGTTATAAAAGCCCTGTGACTCAGAGTTTGGCAAAAATTAACATGAAATAAAACCCAAATGTATTAAAGTGAAAATCCAAAGCCATAAAAGTTTTCTATGTCTGACGGTACCCCCGTTGTCATGGACTTCAAAAAGGTTGAGGAAAATTCCAAAGTCATAATAAGACTTCTGATAAAACGGTAATCCCCGTTGAATTAGTGGTTGAAAAGACCGAGGGCCTAAATTGCAAAAATGCAAATGACCTGAAATAGTGTTAAGCCAAACTTTGACTCTGGGAGATATCTAAATAAAAGATTTTGTCTCTGGACTCGTAGATGAGTTGTTTCGGTCGAAATAAAAAGGATATCTCCCTAAATCGTGTTAAATTAGGACCTTGATGTGGACCTCATTCTTGTATGCAATGGTTTTTGAGGGAATATGGAAAACTAATTAGCGTCTTAGCTTCATATCTTTATCGGAATAAAACTTATCGAAACAAGAAATCATGAAGAAATTCATTTCTCACCAAAAATAAAATAAATATAGGAAAATAGGAAAATGGGAGCAAAAGGTAATTACACAAGTAACTTCCATGGGTAGTGTTAGCATCTAAAATCATAATTAACAATGATTTTGATTTTACACTTAGTTTGGGAGCTTGTGCAAAATTAGGGACGATGTATTCTATCCGTATGGTCACTTCTCGCTGAGTTGTGTTTCCTACTCCGTGATCCTAAAAATGTCTTTTAAAAAATATTGGAGTTATTGATCGACATGAAAGTTCAACAAACCGTCACTCATAATTGAGAAGTGCTTAAACGTAATATCTATATGTGAAATAAAAGGTAAACGAGACGTTTTTAGAATTAAGGGTTTCTTAATCTCTTTTGATGAATCTTTTCTACTTTTCATAGATTTAGTAGAATGAGGTTGAAATCCTTGGTTTTAGAAGTGTGAGTTGATTACATTGCGTGAGGACACGACAATCTTCTACTCTGGGGTATTTTGGTATGTGCAAAAACACATACCTTTTCTTTACCAAAACAGGCCCAAAATAACCAGAAAATAGCCGTTTATGTCTAATATTTGTTGGTTTCTTGAGTTTATGCATGTCCAGGTACGGATATGACAAAACACACAAAAGAAAGACAAATCAGACAAAAACCGAGCACAAGAAGAAAGAGAGTGCAAGAAGCTGAAGCCGGGAAATTAGAGTGAGTGAATTTGAAGTTTTGAAAGCTCAAGGGATGATTTTTGGAAGTTTGGATCAACTTTGAAGAAATTACAGATTCAGTCCCTCAAGTTTGAAAAGTTGGCAAAATCTACACTTGAAATATCAAAAGTGTCAACAATGGTCCCTCATCTTTCTCACAATTTCAAAACACAACCTTGTGCCCCTTAATACCAAATTACCCTTTCACTTTTACAATTTTACATTTTAAACCCTTTAAATAAAAACCTTTCATTTAAAAAATCCTTTAATAATTTCCAAAAGTCCAAAATACCTTTACCCTTTCAAACCAATTCTGACCAGTCACAAATTAAACCATTTGGACCTTTCACCTTCAAAATGAACCTACCAAATAATCCCATGACCCCTCCCTTTTTACCTTGGTAAAAAATAGTCAAACAGCAATAAAGTATTCCCCAAATCCCACCCCGCCAAAATTACCCCAAATTATCCCTTAGAACCCTAATTTTACCATACAACAATTAACAACAATTAAGGGCAATTAAGTCCTATCATCTGACATGTGCTGACAAGGGGAATGCCACCTTGGCAATCCGTGTGCCAAGGTGAGCATTGATTGGTTAATGAGATGTCATCAGGAGAACCAAGGGACGAGATTGATGATTGATTAATGGGATGAAGATTAAAGGTTGTCATTCACTCAAAGAAACACAATCCACACCTTCTTGAAGCTTCCCAAGGCTCAAAATCAGCTATAAATAGGCCTTCAAAATCACTCACTTGTATGTAGATTTTAGTTAGTGACATTAGTGTGTATTTCTATTTCATTTAATGTTTTTAAGTATTCTAATTAGCTTTGTAATCTGATTTTCAAATTATACTCAGTCTTGTTATAATAAAAGTTAGTTTGACTTTGCAATTAAATTCCAGTTTCTAATTTCTGTTTTAAATAATCTCTTATTATTTTCAAGTTATTACTTAAGCTCAAATTAGCTTATTAGTATCAATTTCAGCTTGTTATTGTTTTCTAAACCAAAAATCACAAAAAAATATAAAAAAACATTTGAAAAATTAAAAACTAAGATCAAATCAATGTTTAAGCTTCATCAAGCTTTGATTTCTGTTAGATTAAGCTTAGATAAGCTCATCATAGCTTATTGTAGGTTTAGATAAGTTTCAAAATCAGTTTGCACACTAATTTACTCAAAATCAGTCAAAAATAAAAAAACCTATGCAAATTTGGAAAGCTTAGGAAGTTGCCTGCAATGGAGGGGCAAGATGGACTTTTACTCTAGATTATTAATAAGCTAGAGAGCTTGTAGCTGCCTTTAAATAGGTGATCTCTGTTCAGTTGAGATCCAAGTTGAGTTTTTACATTTTTTAGCTTAAAATTGCAATTTACTGTTTCATAGCTGTAGATCTGATATAATTAGCTTATTGTTGTTTGTTTTGCTTATTCGGATATGTGTTGAGCTTATTGTGATAGATTAGATCATTATCTTACTCATTTCTCATATCTGCATATGTTTCTGTAGTGATCTGTCATATTTCTGAGTTCATGTTTTGAGAGTGAAATGGCTGTCATAATCTCACCAATTAGATCTAATTTAGTCATTTGAATCTGTAGTGATGTTGGTTGTAGCTAAGATTGGTGTATTGGTAATCAAATTTTCAAAACAGTTTTAGAAATAGTGTTTGGATCAGTGGTTTGTTCTGAGTTAGAAGTATAGTGGTTAGTTATAGTTGATACAGTCTCATATAGGTTTATTTAGGTTCATTACATCATAAAATGTCACTTGCATTCATCAAATAGTCAAATTTAGCTTTAACTTCATTTTGATTCTACATCAGTTAGGAATAAGTTTGCATAAGCTTGCATATAGGAGTAGGATTAGTATAGGTTGCTTAATTAGGTGTTAGAACATCTTAAATCATCATTTAGAATCAATAGGAATAAATCAAATCTCAAATAAGTCAAATAGCAAAGTTTTTCAAAAATTCAAAATATCCATCATTAGTCCAACGTGCTTCACTTTTGTATTTTTCATTCACTCATTTTAAGACCAATTCTGTTGTAAATTTGGATATTGGAACTTTGGTTGGTGGTGTTTATCAACATATTTTTAGATTATTTTTGGAAATTTTCTAAATCAGTTAAAATAGTGCTTGAAGTTGGGGCTGTTATTCAATTAGTGTCTTGTGTTTTACATCAGCATATACTGATTCTACTCAAGCTTTTTCATTAGTTTCTCAAAAGCTCAAAACAGCTCCTTATAAGCTCATATTTGGTAATTAAGGTCTTTGCCAAGTTGTTTAGAGGTTCCAATTTGTGTTTTTCCATTATAGCTTATTTACAAGCTTTTAGGATGGCCTAAATTTGGGTGTTCAGACCTTGTTTGCAGTTTGGATTTAGATTTTGATAAGTGATTATTAGCTTTTAGATTGTGCTTATTTGATCATAAATAGTTGCATTAGGTAGATTTTAGTTAGTTTAGGCTTATTTTACCTTGTGGTAGTTTCTGGTAGCTTGTTTGCAGCTTTTAGCTTATTTCTCACAGCTTATTCACATCAGTTGCTATTCAAATTGCTTAATGTTGGGAATTATACGTTTGAGTTGATAAGACAAAAAGAATGAAACAAGAGGGACTTAATACGACAAGAAGGAAACCTACAAAAATATGGAAGGACTTGCTTGCAAAAGAAGTTTTATTATTTAGTCCTTAGTAGAGATTTGTAAACCCTAATCCTCTAGTATATAAAGAGGACATGGGGTGTAGGTTTTAAATACATGTCTTCCATAATGTAGTCGACTTAAAGATGTGTGTGTGTCCTAGGCGTATAGTCTTGTAAACGCCTAGGTTATTAGTTTAATTATCTAGACATGTTCCTATAAACGTCTAAGATTAGTTAGTGTTAGTGATTGAAAACCTTGTGTCAATAACAATTATGTTTTGATTTATCCGCTGCGTATTGTCATTGTTATTGTTAATCCCTAAGGCTCAAAACGATCTAAAGGAGTTCTAACAAACTCCACACTTAATCTGTCCACTCTAGTTGTTTTTGATATTTTTCATAGATTCTCAGTATTAATTAGAACTTTTCTGCAAATTTTCATATTTTTGTGAGTCCATTTACTATTTTTTTAGAATTGAATTCATTTTTTAGTATTTTTAAATAGTTTTTAATTCAAATAAATCAGAAAATGGTCACAAAAATATAAATTAGTTTTTTAGGTTTATAAAAATCAAAAAGTCACAAAAATTATTTTTTTTCACATTTTTCTTAGTTAATTTAGTATTTTCTAGACATTTTAGTAGATTAAGTTAGTTTTAAATTCATAACAAAAAGAGAAAAAGTTAGAAAAATATAATTTCAATTTTAAAAATCATTTTTAGTGTATTTAGATTTTTGAAAAATAGATTGGTAATTTTCTTGTAAATTTTCTAGTTTTTAAATCAATTTTAAAAATATAAAAATAGTTTTTAATTCAAATAAAATTTAGAAAAACCAAAAAAAAAATTAGTTTTAAATTTTAGATAATTTTTAAATTACATTTTTATCTGTAAAAAATTATTATTTCACTTTTAGGAGTTAAAATAATTAAGATTGCTTTTTATTATATGTTTTAAAATTCCCGTAATTTGCGTTTTTTTATTTTAAAATTGCATTTAGGGTAGATTTAGGTAACTTTCCTTAGTTTACTTGCTTTAGTTTGATTTTATTGCTATTTACGTGCTTTAAATTCTTTTTAGTTGATTAATTTGAACTTAGAACGTAATCAAAAATCAAAAACCCGAAAAATAGAGCATTTTAATAATGAACCTAAAACGACGTTGCCCATTCACACCTCGTTGGGAAACGACTCGGATATCCTTATCCGATATCACATATCTCACTCACGGGATTTGATTGACTAACCTTTTTCCTAAGAGGTTTTCAATTCGATTCTCGTGTTTATTATGATATTGATATTATTATACTATTTTCTCCATACACACCACCCTAAACCTACATGAATCATGGTACAATAAAGGACCTTGCCCTCTATGACAACGAATGTTGGAATGACCCCGTGAGTTGCCCAAAACCGTCAAGGCAATCTCCTTGCCTCCCATTGACTCACAACCTTCAAATCGTAGGACGCTCGAACTTGAAGATCAAGTCAAATTCCTAATGAGCTCCTACGAAACTCCTAAGCCTTCATGCCAAGTGAAAAAAATCACTATACGTTGTGAATTATGTAGTGGTCCCCACGACACTCGTGATTGCACAAGACTCCCCGAACAAGCTTTTGCGAACTACACCTCTACGCGTACTGACGGAGCGGGAGAGAAGTGGTACACTTTCAAGCCTAAGCAAAACAACCTAAGAAATTCCTATAACCCCTCATGGAGAAAGCACCCTAATCTTAGGTGGAGCCAAAACTCAAACTCACCCCAAAACAACTCATCTAGTCCACCCAATAGGTCCCAACCAAACCACACCTCCTACAACAACCCTCCAAATACCAGAACTTCCACCAGTATTGAGGGAATGGTGTCCAAATTCATGTTATCTCAAGAAGCTCAATTGACTAAGCTTGAAGCCTATTTCAAGCTAAGACAAAGCGAGATGACAGCCAAGCTCAACACCCTCTTAAAAGCCTTCAATGACCAAGATATACGAGCACTCCTAAGTGACACTGTAAATAACCCAAAATTGAATTTGATTTCATCGACTTCATGTTCTTGCTCACCAAAGGAGAGTGCATATCCATGCCCCTCACATCGGCAAGTTCGTTCGGTTAACGCCATCAACACGGGTTCCAAACGACCCGTCATGAGATACCAACAACCCGAGCCAACGGTCCATCCGACTCTTGAGACACCAATCAATCAAGAACCCAAATCTACTCTAGAAGAGGGGTTTAAGGAGCTCCACCAAGAAAAACCGGTTCTTGAAGTCTGGAAGTCTTGTGTAGGATCGATATATTATTGTGTTGATGATTCGGGTGGTCTTGGATGATCAAAATACATGTTTGCCATAGTTAGAGAGTTAGTAGAGAGAAAGAGGGTGTTCTTGCTAGAGGTTTACACAAAGGGAATATTAGATTGAATGAGAAGCACCACCCCTTCCATGGATGGAAGGGGTATTTATAGTTACAACTTACACGACCTCCTATCGGCCTGTGGATCAGGTATACAGTGGGTAAAGACCCGTCCTTCCTCCACGGTGTTACACTACGCTAAACTAAACTAATAACTAACTAATAAACTGGTAAATAACGTAACTAATGATATGTCTACGAGCTAACTTTTGCTAGATAATAATTGGGGTGACCGACACTTTAACATGGAATTTCCAATTCCTAACAATCTCCCCCTAAGGGAGGTCACCCCATGAAATACATTTTGCTTCCTAGCATTCTATCTTTGACTTCGTTCTTGAGCTCGTACACTTGAATTCTTCACTTCCGCTATCTTTGTGCTTTTGTAGCGATTCTTCAAAGTCCGCATTGATTTGTACTTTCAGTGGAGGCCTTTGAACTGATCTACATCATTGATGATCTTCGAGCTTTCATTGAGATCATCAGCCACAGTAAATCTCTGGATCACCCTTTGTTGTGTTGCCATCATGTGAAGTTGTGACTTTCGGACCGACATGCTCACACTTTCTGGATCATGACATCTTTTCATCAGAGTAGCGGAAGCTTTTACTGGTTCAAGATATTTGCAGCAGCGCAGCAGGAACATAGTATAGAAATATCTGAGCCAG
Source organism: Chrysanthemum seticuspe (assembly GCA_019973895.1). Classification (NCBI taxonomy): domain Eukaryota; kingdom Viridiplantae; phylum Streptophyta; class Magnoliopsida; order Asterales; family Asteraceae; genus Chrysanthemum; species Chrysanthemum seticuspe. Next base: position 196,890,631 of record BPTQ01000005.1, on the reverse strand, counting down.
GTTCTGTAGATATGCACAAGTCATGATTTCTTCAATTAAGTGTGGATGCTGTGAGCATGCGGCTTTGGATTGACTCCTCAATTCTGATCAGCTGCAACCGTCCAAATGTACCTGCAAACGACAGTTAGCAATAAAACACACGAAAGTGTCTTTGATCACTTTCGTTGAACTGAGGTACACGGCCCACGGTTCCCCGTTGATCAGTACAAGTATTGCCTGTGATCAGGTAGGATTCCTAAGAATCTCCTTGACAGGGTTTCGCAGCTGTTCTAGCCGTTCTCAAACCGGAATGTCTCAAAGAAGACAACACGGAGTGAGTGAACCAACGAATTGAGATTCACTGATTGATGAAAAATGATTTGAAAAACAATCGTGTATTGCCTGAAGAAAGAGTTTTGCAATACGACGAAGGTTTTATGAGAAAGATCAATTTTCAATCAAAATACTTTTTGTATTAGAGAATGAGTACACATTCGACGTGCTAGCGAAAAGAAGAGATTCGCACATCGAACGGTTTTTCTAAAAGTATTTTTCAATCAGAGATACTTTTTGAATTTGAAAACATAAGTACACATTCGACGTGCTAGAGAAAAGAAGATTTGCACATCGAACGGTTTTTCCAAAAGTATTCGTCAATTCCATTCCTGGACCAAGATTGATTCAAGAATGAATCTCCCCATTGTTTCTATCCAGTTGTCACATGGTTGATCTATAGAATAGATCTCACATGCCACCTACCAGGAGCTTGTTTGATGTTGGCTCCAGAAGGCTTTCCATCTTCATTGTGAATATGTTTGCATATCACTCAGATGTTCTGGCAATACCACAAGGATAATGCGTAGGACTCTTAATATATTCTGACTTTCCACATTGTGTGAAACAGCAAGTCTTCATTAATTTAGTGTCCTAATGAGATATTGTGGATGATCTCTTTGGCTCTAGACTCAATTGTGCACATTTGGTTCCTGTGTCGGAGACTAGGGAGAGGGTCTCCTTCTTCAATATCAACAATCTCTAAGAGAAAGTCGATAGATTATGTCGGTTCCCCGTGAGAATGAAACAAGCCCTTTTGAGAGGAACTTGAGTAGCTTGGGAAGTTTAGTGCAGTGCATCACTGGGTCCATGATGTCTTGTCTTCAATACCAGTGTTACCTTAGTAAACACCAGTAGCATATGTATTGAACTCGGTTACTGCCCTAAGGTTGAATTATTGGAGGGCTATTTCTTTTCACCCTTTTTCATATTCATTTCTTTTTCATTCTTCAACCCCTTTAGTGCTTACCGAGACTTCATAACTAGAACCTTGTTGGGTTTATTCCAGTACTAGCTCTGTCTCAGTCCGCACTCTTCCCAATTCTCATTTTTCTCCTTTTTTCATCATACCTAAGGACTCTACACTATCTAGTGGATTGTCCCTGGGTAGATCCCTCTGGCTCTGGCGAATCGTAGGAACGAATACCTAACCTAACCATCCTTATAACACCATGCATAAAATAAATTGGTCGGTCTTTTGGTATTGTTCATTCCTTCTTGAAACCAATTGAAAAATCATTTGGAAAAACAATCAAGGTACTTGTGATACGAGATCAAAGCATTTTGTACCTTAATAGTTTTGATCATTTAGAAAACCTCCCCCTCAACATGTGCATATGATTTAGAAAATGTTTAGCACATGGAGGCAAGAGGACTTTGAAATATTTTCTTTGATCACAATTTTCATAGAAAAAGCCATTTGATTTTCTTTGGTAAATTCTCCCCCTCAATATGTGCGTAGAATAATTTAAATCATTTTGTCACATAGAGGCAAGAGTTTATTTGAAGCACATTTACGATCACACAAGCCATTAAGAAACCATTCGCTCCCCCTCAATATGTGCATCAATATATGAAAGAGTTTAGCACATATTAGAGAGAGCCAGCATATTGAATCAAATGATCACCTTTTAACAAATTTCATATTAAATCACAAATTCTCCCCCGATCAAAAATATCAAACCCTTTGAGATTTTGGATCCCAAGTGATTTAACGAGGTTTAGAAAAACATGGGAGAAAATGCGCCTGGTTTAAATACACTTCTGGTTTTTGATTAAATGCTCCTCCTCAACATGTGCATTGTATATTTGAAATCGTTTGGCACATGGAGGTAGGAGTGCCTTTAAAGGACTAAAACCAATTCCATTTAAACAGATAAGAGATTTAAATCACTATCTCTCCCCCGATCATAAATATCAAACCATTTGAGATTTGTGATCCCAACTGATTTAAATCATTTAGAAAATTTTGGGGAAAGACGTGGCAAGATTTAATTTTTGAAATTGACTGATAGGAACAGATTTAGACATTAAAGATTGTTAGTGTCAGGTATGATAGTTTTAAGAGATCTTTAAGTAAAATAAAACAATTTCACAATCAAACAAGAACAGAAAAAATTTCATTTTGAAAGACCTTGATTCAAAAGAAAAATCATACCATGACATAACATTAAATCTTTAGATCACCATTTATTTTGTACAATCCGGACTTTTATGAAGAAATATAGTTTGAAAACAATTTATTTTAAATCACTCTCCCCCTTAATCGATGACTGTAGTCATTGATTGAGTGACTTAGATTTGATAAAAATGAAGTCTGGTGATTTTCAAAATTTAGTCCAATATATTTTCAAAACTATATTTTTCCCATTTTCAAAACAATTTAATCACATTTTTTCAAACATGTTTAAAAATGGTATCCTGCACAAAGATACGTTAGGTGGTTGAGAAGCTTATGTTGTTGCTGTAGGGCTTGGAAGAAAAACCATCTGCTGATGCAGTGAGACTTCTTACGTTACATTTTAATGCCAACTGAGGTCAAATTAAGCTCCGTTTCTTCACTTGCTGAAGAAAACCATCTGCTGATGCAGTGAGACCTCTTACGTTGCATTTCATGCCAACTCTCCATTGAAGTCAAATTAAGCTCCGTTTCTTCATTTGTCAACCCAAGATATCGTTACCCTTTCCTTTCGGCATCCAATCATCTTCAATTGTCGGATCCGGATCGTGAACATTCTTATATACCAATATACCTGCATACGTTAGTGAACACACATACAGATATATGGTGGTCGACATCACCCAAACAGCAATCGACTAATAAAAGTCTAACCAACAAATCAATCAGATCATATAAGGTATGGGAATTATATGTTCATCAATCTATAATCATCTAAACCTAACAATCACATCCTAGAAACCTAGTCCTTCAACATAGGCAATTATATTTTTCAGATAAGCATGTAGGATGATTAAGAAAGCCCGTTAGATGATGTAAATTTGAAAAACATTCTCCCCCTCAATCAATGACTCATTTTCTATAAAGTTTAAAAGCGCTGAAGTCATTGATTGAGTTTTTCAATTTTAACAAAAACTCTGAAACTGATTGTATTTCAAGCAACTCATTTACCACTATTTTTGAAAACAACAAATATTTTTCTAAAGAATTTTAGACGGAAAAACATTTGTGTAGGAACAGTAGTCCTTCGACATACTTTCCTCAAATAGTTTTAGGATAAGTGCACGAAATATTTGAAAAATTGGTTTAGCGCAGCACTTTCCTTTCTTGAAGAGAGCGGGTTGCTATCGGAAATAATAGCAAGCCATGGTTAAGCGCGGGTCACAGTCTGAAATAACTGCAAGCCATATTTTGAGACATGTTTAGAAAGAAATATTTACACCTCCTGCTCGAACTTCATCTAAAGTCCCGTGCCATTATTGAATGACATTTCTAAGACCGTAGATGTTATCGATACCAGAAGACATGTCTTGAGAAAACATATTTTTGGTATTTTTCAGATTTTTCTGATTTTTATGGATTTTTGTTGGTTTTATATTTTTCTATTTTCTTTTTGTTGGTTTTATATTTTTGTATTTTGTTTTTCGAATAAATATTTACAAGGATAGAGTAGATGATATAGTTTAAGAAGATGATGATACGAGTACCGAGATAAGGATATCAAGCAGCCCCGTTGTAGAAGATAGAAGTCATCATCCCTAAAAATTTCACCACCAAAGCTTTCGAGGCTCTTGCATTGATTAAAGAAATTGAACCATCTGAAAGTGAGACTTTGGCAGCTTCCCCCCAAACCGAAAATCCTTTAGCTGAGCAGATTCAAAGCTTTCTTTCAAGCTTCTCTTAGCCAGGTGCACAAAGAAGCACACCATTATCATCGAACTTGCTGCTCCTTTTAAGAATAATCATTGTGATTCTTCGTTCGCGGTTATATCATCAACAAGAACAACAACGTATCATCCCACACATAAATAACTCTTCTCAAATTTCATTACCACTAAAGTCTGAAGCAATGCATCCCCAACGAGTTGTCAAGAGAACACTTCCCCCAAGTAGATGAATTGATGTATTCAGTCTCTTAGACTAGAGCTCACGAACCCGAATACACATACCCGAAGACAAAGAAACTTATACCATCGAAGTAGCAGATTAAGTCCAATAGCCAAAGAATAACCCCGATGTATACTTTTCTCTCCCCCTGAAGAAAGTGTATGAAGCTCAAGAACCCGAAGTACCCGAATGCCCAAAGAGAGAATAACCGATAGCATTGAAGAGGCAGGCCGAATCACTGATTATCTCTGCGGAGGACTATCTCTGCGGATCTTCAACTCCAGAATAACTGATTATATCTCAGAATCACTGATTAAGCCCTCAAGTAAAACAGCTGAGCATCCCCAATGTACACAATCTCTCTCCCCTAATGATTGTGATAACATCAAAATCATCACACACTTGTGTACCTCTTTCATCTTCAGAAACTAACTCTTCCATCTCTTCTCCCACATAGTTGGAATAAGAACACTAAATGCCTTGATGAGTAAAACCTTGAGTTTCTCTGCGGTCATGACATTTGTTTTCCCGGGATAACTTCAATCACTTAGAAGTATTAAGTCCATCAAGTTTAGTCGCCATGAGTCAAACCTTGAGTTTCTCTGCGGTAATAACATTTTTCTTCCCGGGATATCTTCAATTACTTAGAAGTATTAAGTTCATCAAGTTTACTCGCGTTTAGATACGTGTCTCCTTCCCCCTTGATGGTTTTGACACTTCAGAATCAGCAACTCTTTGAAAGCCTAAATACTAGAAATCTTTTGAGAAGAACGCTTGAAGTCATTGTGAGAATCAACATGCTGAATAATGTGAGCAAGTCTAATTGGGGATTAAATCTGACATTTCACCCTCCCTCAATTAGTGCTCTCCCCTAAACTGACAATGCCCGGAATATGAAGAAGTCTTTGGATAATCAAATGCAACTCGTCTTTAGTCTTCTAACATGCAGCAGAAAATGTAGAACAGACTGTAGACTCGACCTTCTTCAAGATTGTGCAGTTGGGGAATAGAGTGTTAACATCTTCAACTCACACCAAAAAGCATCCTACCAAAAAGCATCCCAATTAACTTACATCTTGCAAATCCCCTTAACTAAAATCCCTCCCAATCAGACAAGAACAGAAAGATGTTCATCAAGGAAATCAGCAATCAGGCCGCAACGAACACACAAGATGGTAACACCAAACTACCAATCACATCAAACAAGAACAGAGAGATTGTTCGGAATCATCATGTTGATGTATACGTGAAGCATTAACCGGAAGCACTTTATCGATAAACTCATCAATCTGAGTGAAGATGTCAACCAACGGCTCTAAGAAGAAAAACTCCATGTGAAGATGACCCGATAAGAAGAAGCTCGGTTCTTACATGAGTTTGGAGCCGTTTGACCATTTATTCTCAGAAATAAATCAACCATGCAGAGAATTCACACTTCTTCTCCCCCTCAAGAATTGCATACGGAGATGCCATTCTTGATTAAACAAGTGAATATCTTCAACAAATGTAGTCTATTCACACTTCTCCCCCGCAAAATTAGCTCATGATGTCGCCATCGTCATTATAGTTGAGCAAGTTGAATAAGAAAACAATCAATGGTAGCCCGGTTCACTTGATAAGTAAAAGCGCATGGAAAAAGTATGAAGCATGTTGATGAGAATGGTCATAATAAGAAGATTTCTCTTCTTCAGAAGATAAAGCGCACTGACACGTACACTTTTCTTTTCTTTGAGGAACGAGGCATGAACTGATGTGTTCATACATCATAATCTCTCTCTTTTCTGCTCTCTTAGCAAAACATGTAATCAACCCATTATCATTCAGTAGGCTCTTTGTAGTGACAGCTGATGGAGATAACCCAATATGATGAATTTGACCGTGAAGTAAACTAACCCGAACTCGTGACTTAAACTTGCACATATGTAACACAGAGCGGTGCAGATTTCCATTAGCATCTCTAAGTACTCTCTAAGTACTCTATACTTTTCATCCAACCAACCATCAAGTAATAGACGTACTTTACCTCTTGGAAATCCACAATTGAATGTGACACTGAGCACTACAACGTAACTCCTTAAAGTGATAGTTATTTTGAGGTGGTATGAGCCCAATTCCCCCAAGTGGTAAAAGAAAAGGTAAAAGACACCCAACAATAACTAGATTTCCAAGTCTTCGTTTTTGATAATAAGCTCGAACAAGGATCATGAAGAATCTTCATCCATCCATCCCCGATACCTTCAGATACTAAGTACACTCGCCCGTAATAATTCACTTCAACCTCAAATAAATAATAATGAATTAACGCCGTTGTCACATCTTCTGATTAACTGCTCAAATCTAGCCTTCTTTGACATTTAAACGAACTTTGATGATGGTTTCATCCCGACCATGGTTAAATGCACATAACCCCGTAAAACCTTGTAATAACCAAACTGCCATGACAAATATCCAAACACACATCCAATTCATGAAGTACACCCGTTTATCCCTTCTTTGAAGTAGAACCGTAGCACCACCATCAGATGAGATCCTGAAATACACTTTCCTTTCTCCAGGATGGTTCCATCATTACGGGATTTTACAATTCTATGGTTTAAACCGAGAAATAGTATCTTTCGCGGGATTTTACAAAACTAAGAATAAACCGCAAGATAGATCCAAAAATGCACTTTACAATTACCAGGATTTTTCCATTGTCACGGGATTTTAAAAGTCTATGATTTAAACCGAGAAATAGATTCTTTCGCGGGATTTTTCAAAATCAAGACAAAACCGTAAACAATGTTAGCTTGAATGTGTTATGACAACTTTGGTTTCGGTGAATATCTGTTTTAGGGGAACATGCAGCGGTTCATCAACGGTTCATTATCCAACATCATCCATATCATCAACCATCCAGTAAACACTTTGGTAAACACATCATTCACGAATTTTTGTTGGCAATTGCAGTGACCATATGAAGAAGTAAACCCGATATATCAAACTCGAACATGACGTAAAATTCCACAGATTTGTTACTTAAATTTATACTAATCCTCGTGAACAAGAATAAGTGTACCCAATGTACAAAACCTCTTGACCTATTTTCAACTAAGTGAGACACCGAAGTGATAGTTACGTTGTGGGTAAAGCGAGAAAGAGTCACAACCGTAATTAAATAGTCAAGTCTTTATCACCCTCTATAAATGCCCAAACAAGTCATCTTCGCGGAAGGGTAGAAAGAAAGAAGACGAAATAAGTAAACGAGCCCGGAAAACTTCACTTCAAATCCAAATGAGAGATATCGTACACCAACCCTGTAGTCAAGTTTGTTCAATCATTAATTCAAGCCATGACATAATATTTTGCGTGATAATGTATATACCAAAGTACCAAATCGCATAACATAAAGAATCACATCATCACACCAAATCATGTCATCAAATCTCATAGTCACAAATCTCAACATCAACACATCTTATAATCAAAAATCATCATTCAATCCAAACCTAGCATCCGATAAATCCCATGTACACACTTAACCTTAAGGATACAAATGTACTTTAACCCTCGCTTTAGGCACAAATGAGATAGTCAATGCCAGTCCATATCCAATATGTAATAATACAACTCATGTGATATGAATTACACATCCTGCTTTAACGTCCCGTGATATACAAAAAGAGGTATGGCACATGATATCCCAAAGTAGTGTGAAAAACCAATGTCAAGGGCACAATATATAAGATAAAGCCCACGAGACCCATAACTTGTAACAGGCCCATCACAAACACAACATAACACTTGATCCAATTAGACTTTTCCAAGCCCATTTCCAACTAGAGTCCATAACCGTGTATCTTAACATCAGACGAGTGATATCAAACATTGCTAAGCACATGTCCATTACCATGTAACCTAATCATACGGGTATAAAAACCAAGTGATAACACATTTACCCTAATATCACACACAAAGTCACGCCCCCATCAGTTAGATTTATCCCAACAAACTCAAAGAGACCTCATCCAAACCCTAATCTAACCTCATTTGATTTTCTATCAGCCCCCATTTCATATTGAACCTCTTGAAACTCTAAAACAATCCGCCTCCATCGTATAACATCAATCTCATCTCAACAACTCGCCACAGGGATGGCTGTGAGATGGTTTGTCTAAGCCACAGGGATGGTTATATGCGAGTCTCCAAGGTAGGTTCTTCATCTCGTTCTTTTGTCGTTGTTATTGAGTCTCAAACGAAACAAGGACATGAGTTAACATAATTGTTAAAATCATTCCTTATATTTGGATATTAACAAAAAAATGTTTTAGATCCATGAAGCACACGATTTTTGTGTATAGATCTTTAAATATTTATGAGTTTGATGAACCTTACACAATTAAAGCTGAGATCTAATTTTCTTCTTTATGGATCTGTGATGAATTAACTTCGTGTAAGACCTTGAATGGTTGAGATTAAATACCAATTTAGCACGAAAAATTTTGAGGTCATTAATGTTATTATTGTTCAAGTGTTGAGTCAAATATCATTGAGGATATATGTCGAGGGTTTCGTTTTTGAATAGTGTACTTAAAGTGCATAGCCAACCCTTGATATAAGCTGAGATCTTGAAAATGATTTTCTTTTATGTTTGACTCTTTGATCAATGAGGTAGCTTCTTATGTGTACATATCTTGATAGATTTGTGAGTTTTGTCAAACCATACACAAAGAAGCGAGGCTGAGGTCGTGAGTCGTTTTGGTATATGGCTTGTGATGGTCATGGTCAAAACAAAATCTTCTTCTACCTTTCTGTCTACTTGCTAGGTCTAAGTCGCTAGGACATGAGTCAAGTTGCTAGACATGAGTCAAGTCGCTAACGACAACACAAGTCGCTATAAGATTTACTTGACTCAATAGTCAAATACCACAAGTCGCTACATTTTATGTCACTTAACAAGTCGCTAGCTTTATTTTTTATTTTTTCAAGTCGCTACATCCTTTTACAAAACCAACTCGCTAAGACTTTTACAAAACCAACTCGCTAAGCCTTTTATTTGACTCAATAGTCAAACACCATAAATCGCTACATATTTTCAGGACAAGTCGCTAGGTCAAAGGTCTAACTAAGTCGCTACAAATACAATGCATCTAGACAACTTGTAAAGACAAGTCGCCACAGAACTAAGTCGCTAGATAGATTGACCCAACTCGCTACCAAGACTATATGAGTTTTCCGATGAGTTTTTACGACTGCTTTTCCGGCCAGCTTCAAATAAACCCAGAAAAGTGTTGCAAAAAGACTTCATTTTTTGACCCGTTTAAGACTTTAAAGATGACCCGATTTATACGACCCAGTTTAACCAACTCGCTAACAAGAAATGTTATGACCATTTTATCGACCAAGTAGCAAAACCCAGAAAATACATAAAAGGCATGACTTTTTACCCATTTTGACCACTGAAAAGGTAACCATTTGACCATAGATACATACTGATTTGGTACCCAAAAAGGTGAGACAAAACTGAGACAGAGCTGTTAGGACAGAATCTTAATGACCAAAAAGAGATGCACGCCAAAAACTGTAATACACCATTTTTAAGGACATTTTAAAACAGTTTTAACAACCATCATATCAGCTCCAACATTAAAAGTCAGTAACAATCTTTTAAAAACCAGATTCAGCAGCGAACAACATCAAACATAACCCAACCAAATCAAACCGTAACAACCATACACAAACCGCATCAAAGAAACGCATAAAAAACTGAACGAATCATCAAGAACAACATAACCTAGGCTCTGATGCCAATTGTAGGATCGATATATTATTGTGTTGATGATTCGGGTGGTCTTGGATGATCAAAATACATGTTTGCCATAGTTAGAGAGTTAGTAGAGAGAAAGAGGGTGTTCTTGCTAGAGGTTTACACAAAGGGAATATTAGATTGAATGAGAAGCACCACCCCTTCCATGGATGGAGGGGGTATTTATAGTTACAACTTACACGACCTCCTATCGGCCTGTGGATCAGGTATACAGTGGGTAAAGACCCGTCGTTCCTCCACGGTGTTACACTACGCTAAACTAAACTAATAACTAACTAATAAACTGGTAAATAACGTAACTAATGATATGTCTACGAGCTAACTTATGCTAGATAATAATTGGGGTGACCGACACTTTAACATGGAATTTCCAATTCCTAACAATAAATATGAGCAAGAACTAAAACTAGGAGAGCGTGGGTCCGCATTTGTTCAAAACAAATTACCTAAGAAGTTAAATGATCCCGGGCTATTCATTCTTCCATGTAGCATTGGAAATTCCAAATCTTTCGACACATTCGCCCATCTAGGGTCAAGCATTAACCTTCTTCCGTTTTCTCGCCACAAAAGCCTTAACCTAGGTAAGATAGAACCAACGGAAACACTCTTAGGTTTAGTGGACGGTAGTATTGCATATCCGGTTGGGATAATGAAGGACATGGTAGTACACGTAGGTCGATTAACTCTTTTGGCGGATTACCATGTGCTAGACATGAATAAGGACCCGATATGCCCATTGTTAGTTGGAAGAGGAATCTTAGCTACCGCTAGTGTCATAATTGATTGGAAAATGTCTAAGATAGTGGTAAGAGAAGGGAGTGCTAGGTTAATTTACGATGTCAAGAAGAATTCCTACTACAAAGAGGGTGAATAAATACCTTATGAGATCATGTTGGATAGAAAACCATCTAGATATGGACCTTGGACCAATAGAGACTTTGTAGGCCCTCAACGACCTTTCTATCTAGAAGAGACCTTCGTGAGTAACTTAACTCTCAGTGAACAACAATTAGATAGGGACATTGAAGTGAACCCATTCGAGGATACTTTAGTGTTTAGGAAGATGACCGAAATCCTAGGAACCTTTCCCCTTAATCTTAACATGAATTGGTGGAAATTTGAGAGTGAGAAGGCTAAGTATGATTGGAGTTGGGATAGACCACCTAGTGACGGGAATGGAGAATGGCACATTAGGATGACAATCAATGATCCTAATGGTGAGAAGTTTGAAAACACATACCGGACTAAGCGTACTAATAGGAAATTAAAAGATAAGTTTGATCCCTATGACATTTTTGAGGATAAACTTACTTACATAGGGACATAGGAGCACGACTTCGAGTCTAGCTACAAGACTCATAAATAAAGAAAAGCGCTTCGTGGGAGGCAACCCATGCTTAACTGTTTGCTTGTTTTGTTTTTCAATTTGTGTGTTTATATATCTTTTTCATTGTTTTTATTCTCATGTTAGACTTTGTAAAAATGCTTTATTTTGTCTTTAACCTCGTCTTAATTACATATAAAGGTATTTTTAAAAAGGATAAGTGTAGGGAAGATCACATAAGTTTTTAAGAACACGAACATGAGAATTACAACTATTGTAATTGATATATATATATATATATATATATATATATATATGTGTGTGTGTGTGTGTGTGTATGTGTGTGTGTGTGTGTTTGTTAGAGTCAAATGCTTGTATCGAGTCATAATGGATGTTTTGCAGGATTTTTTCCAGGTTTTAATGATTTAATTTTTCCAAAAAATGCAACAGACCACTTTCTGTCAGGACAACCTGACGGCGTCAGGATTAAAGCTTGACGACGTCAGGCTATGTAGAAACAGAATGCTCAGTTTTTGTTTCTATGCAGTTTATAAAATTTTAGAAATTCACAGGTCTTAATTTTCCAGAAAAACTGCAAACATCCATTCCACAAGCATTATATCTTACTTGCTTTCTAGTGTAGTTATCTGTCATATATAGTTTTACCGCTGATTTTACGCGAATGTTTGTTTGTTTTATTATAAGTGTGCAGGTTATATTGGACAAGAAGAAGAAACACACATTAGATGAAGTTTATTACTTATGCATTCTTCTTGGAAGAAGATTTAACCGTAACTTTACACATATCCTACCGAGCTAATCAGGGGAGTACTAGTTTCTTTTCCTTACTTACCTTCCTTTATCATAAATTTTATGCTTTCGGGGAATATTGGGGACAATGTTCAGTTTAAGTGTAGGGAGGGAGAATAAAATGGGAACTTATAAACTATTTACTCACTTGATCATTTGTCTTGTCTTTGGTAATTTGTGTAATAAACTATGAGAAATATTTGTTAGGGCAATTTTGGCACCATATTTAATTTTTTTTATGACATTCACGAGCTAAACTTTAGTCTTAATAAAGCGTCTCATGGATAGGAATTATATGACTAGCACAAAAACCGTTTACCACTCAAATTCCACCCCAAAAAATGTGAGGTTCGCCCCTAGATCTTTAGGAATAAAAGCATCCACCTTTAATGCTTAGTGAGTGTATTGGTAGTATAATAGATTCTATAACTTGTTTCTGATGCATTCTGAGATCGCTAGTGAGACTACACTTGCGTAGTTAGGAGTAACTAAATGATAAGAGGCATATAATAACCCTTGTTTGAAACCTGTATTGTGGAAAACTAGAAGGGGGTTGAATAGCGATGATGTACCCTCCGAATAGCTCGAAGGACCCTCCTTCGAGACGTGTTGAAGCCCTTCTGTATGAAGGCCCAAGTTAGGTTCCAGAATATTCGTGGGCGTCAAACCATTCGTTCACATAAAGGTTACCTACGGGGAATTCGCCATTCGAAGCACTAAGCCCTTCGGGGTATGGTTGACGAAGGAGCAACGGATAAGAGAACCTCCTGACTTGGTCAAACCCACGATCTCCCTCTCTTTCCTGGCTTCCCCGCCAAGTTTGAGAATGTAGGTCACTAAGCCCTAGCGGTTACCCACAAACATGGGACGCCCCCATGTTCTCTGACATTTATGCAGAGGTGCCCCTAACCCTATTTCTTCCACTATAAATAGGTTGGACGGGCAAAAGATTATGGTAAGCTCATTCAACACTCATCTCTTTACTTACACGCACTTATACAACCATAATTCATACTTACTCTCACACCGGAGGTGGTTCGCAGGGTCCAACCCCTCCGTAATCACTTAACGTAGTGTCTTCGTATTTCTTATTCTCGGGTGAAAGACAATCTTGGCTGGAACATACACCCCTCATACCTTTGATCATCATCGAAGCCTGGAAGTGCAATTTATTGTACAATCAGTGGCGCCATCCGTGGGACACGCTACTATTAGTCCTTTAATCACCAAGTCTTAAAACCTTAACCGATTACGCTACCTTTCCGGCATGGAACCAGGAAGGGAAGATACACCTCCACCAGGTTTCTCTACCTTGGAACCTCTCAACACAACTAACACCGATAATCTCGCCCCCATAACAGCCTCTACCTTCACTACACGATCTCGTTTGGAAACCACTCCCGTACATCACGCCTCAACTTCCGCTAACCCTATTCCAGAAATTAGCCCTTCCTTCATTGAGGCAAACTTCGAAGCCTTAGAGTCCTTACTGAGGGCTCATAAGAGGCAAGTTCGCAACACTGAAATGCAAATGGAACTGGAATATTCCAGTGAGGAATATGACGAAGAGATTAAGGTAGATGAGAGGCCTCGACCGATTAACAGGGGGCGTTCGGCCCTACAAAATGGTTCTCCTTCCATAAGAAGGCCTAATGGAAGGACTGTGGGTTTTGAAGAAGGTCCCGGGGGAGATCCGGGAAGAAGGGAAAGAGTACAAGGTGAAAGAAGGAGCGAGAACTCCAACGGAGGAAGCAACCCAGTAGGAAACGGAGGGGTAAACCTACCACCTCTCCTAGCTGCCCACTTAGGAAGAGAAGGGATGGGGGCTCTGATACCTCCATCATACGTCTCGAGTGTCGGAGGACCTCCTCCATACTCAGGGATGAACCAGTTACCCCCTCCAGGAATGAACCCCTACCTACCTGCTCAAAAACACCTACCCTCCGAATGGTTCCTACCCTGCATTCACACAACCATTTCCTAATCCGTATAACCCTACACCTGTTTATCCACCTCCATATAAACCTTACTATGCCGAAGCCTCTGGAGCTTGCACACCTTTTGTGAAATGGATCAAAGACTACCCTCTGCCTGATGGTGTAAAGATGCCCACTCACATAGGCACCTATGATGGGAAAGTCGATCCTGATAACTTCTTACACTTGTTCAAAGGCGCTATCAAGATGCAGAAGTGGGTCATGCCCGTAGCATGCCACATGTTCACATCCACGCTCCGAGACTCCGCAAGAATATGGTGGAATGGGAAAAAGTTGGGGAGCATTGTAAGTCTAGATGATCTTAAGGCTAAGTTCCGATCACACTTTAGCCAACAGAAGAAGTACACCAAGACCCATCTAGCCGTGTATACCATCAAGCAAAGGGACAATGAAAGCACAAGGGCCTTCATCACAAGGTACACCGATGAAACTTTGCAAATTCTGGGTTTACACGAGGAACAAAGAATCTCTGGTTTCGTACATGGCATTCGGACTCGAAGCTTGGTGGAATTCCTGTCCACCGACCTTCCTACCACTTACAAGGAACTGATGGAGAAGACTTACACTTGGATTGGGTCTAAAGAAGTAACAGCAAACGGAGCTCCGATAGAGCAAAGAGAAGCCTCTGACAAGTTCTCCACAGGGTCCTTCTGGGAAGGATCCAAGAATAAGATGAAGAACAGAGACCGCTTCACTCCCAACAACAAAGGCTCGAATCATGGAGTCCTCGCAAACTTGGTCAAATCTCCCAGGGAGATTCTGGCTACCGAGAAAGCCGCGAAGTCCTTCGACCCACCACCTCGGATGTCAACACGAAGCAAAGCCAGGGATATGTCGAACTATTGCCACTTTCACGAACACCATGGGCACGACACAAACAGTTGCAGAGAGCTGAAGAAGCAGATTGAAGAGGCGGTCCTGTTCGGACAATTAGCACACCTGGTTAAAGGCATCAAGAAGGGAAAAGACAAGTTTTTCGACACCCAACTGGGTGAACGGAAAGGAAACAAAAAGGAGACTACCCCTACAGAAGCTCCAATACTAATGGTGCACAGGCATGATCCAACCTTGAAACGAAACGAAGCAGATGGGGAGCAGGGAAGCGTAGGTGAGATAACATTCCCATCCATCCTGGGGCAGACACCTTCGACTGACCCCGTGGTCATCAAGGTACGGGTCTCAAACAGGGAAGTAAACCGAGCTTACATAGATTGTGGAAGCTCCTGCGAGATCATCTATGAGCATTGCTTCCTAAAGCTCAAGTCATCCATATGCGCACGAAGGGTAAACTCAAAAACACCTCTGGTAGGGTTCTCCGGCGAACACTCATGGCCCCTTGGAGAGGTACCGTTTGAAATCACTATAGGCGAAGGCCCCTTATCCCGCACAGAAACGCTCACCTTCATCATAGTCATGTAAGATTCTCCTTATAATTTGCTAATAGGGAGAACAGCTATGCAAAAGATGGGCATTGTTATTTCCACCATACATGCTGCCATTAAGTTCCAAACCCCCTTCGGAGTAGGAATTGTTCATTCTAATTACGGGGCGGATAAAGGAGTATATGGTGTCAAGAGGGTCAAAAACGAATCGGAGGAGCCTCCGATAGCAATTCTAAGATGTACAGATGCAGAGGAGCGGGTCGTAGTTAATCCTAGCTACCTCGAACTGACGGTGGTGATAGGAAAGCAAATCCCGGCGAATTTCAAGGCAAAGCTAACAGAACTGTTACGAACTAACCTTGATATTTTTGCTTGGATGTATTCTGACATGACAGGAGTACCAAGAACTGATGGATCTGGACACACACCTTGTGTCAATGATATTTTGTATGATATTATTAAGCACGTGAAATTTACTTAGTAATACTTAGAAGATGGATTGTATGATGTATTGTATGTAAACACAGATTAAACACAAAACTTAAGCTCCAATATTATTAATGAATAATACGAGTGATCTTAATTATCACTAGGGTTACACCTTGAAGCCTTTGTGAGTAATACGTAGGTAATTAGACAAGTACCTAAGACAATGACCTAGGACCTCCTTTTATACAATAAGGAGTCCTTTACAAGATAAGTATAAAGCTAACATTATAGAATATACACGAAATCTATTCTATACTTATCTAGACGCGTTCATCTAAACATTATCTAATAGCAGTGGTAACAATGTACCAGTAGTGGTAATACGTTTCCACTGCTAGTATTAATCCGAGCAGTGTAAACCACAACTATCCGTGGAAACAGATTATTCCCAACAATCCTCCCCTAAACTTATGATTTCTCTTCAAATCAATAAGTTTCTTCAATATGCATTATCTTCAAGAATTTGGGGAATTCAACCAAACACTTCACTTCTTCCTTAACTTCTGTATAGCTCTGGAACATTGATCTTGAAGCCTGAGTAACAATGCTCTGACCTTCTCATTGTCTTCATGAACTCTTATAGTAGTACATAACATCACTGTGAGAGTTCCAGCTCTGAGTGGATATTCTTTCTCAGCAAGCATGAATGCATCTTCTCCATTTGCTGTAGAGACATGATGAACTTCACATGAGTCATAATAAAACCATTAATACCAGGACATGTGCATGAGAATTTCCAGAAATCATCATCAACATTTGGTTCATAGAGCCTTCTAAGATTAACCCATAACTGCATCTCCTTCATGTCTTTGAGATCTTGAGCATTAAACCTTTCTTGAACTAACCTCCATAGTGTATCAAGGTCATCTCTATCAAAAGCTTTTATAAGATCTTCAAATTGAATGAATGATGAAGTTTCACCACCTAGCCTTATAATCTTCCATGTTGGAGCAAAATTGCTAGCAGTGTAAACTTCCTAATCAATGATAGGATGTCTTACTTGCAGTGGTTTTGGATAAAAATCTTCGTCTACAACCACACTCATTCCAGTCAGTTGTTCTTCAGTGAATTTCTCAGTAGGAATTTCTTCTTCTTCAGCAACCTTAGTCTTCTTAACAGTTTGAGAATCACTTTCTTTGGCCTTTCTCTTCAATCCAGGAAATCTTCTTACTTCTTCTTCAGAGCCCATTGCAATAAAATTTTGATCATGTTTTTGAACTCTGTAGTAAGCTCTTTCAACTTGATCATCAGACATTCCTTTGAATTGATGCTTCTTCCAACCACTAACATGACAACAATAAGTCTTCATATATGAAAGAATTTGTGCCTTGGTTGGTTGTCTTGGTTTCTTTTGACCCTTTTTGACTGAATTGATCACATCTTCAAGTGCTTGATTGTTCTTCATTTGAAAGAAATCCTTCAACTGAGCAGTTCTTTGTTCTTCAGTTAAGGATGCATCAGCTACCAGGTCAATTGCCTTTTTCTTGATTATTTGATTATTAGCAATCAAGAACTCAATATCCTCTTCAGTAGGAACATAGCTAAAATCTGGAGTCTTCTCTCTAAGTATTGTTGGTTGAACATTGAGAAGTGGATATTCTTCCATTCTATCCAATCTTTTAGTCTCCAAAAAGCTTGCAACTTCCATTTCTTCAAGCTTTTTCTTTTCAGCAATTTGTTCTTCAGAGATCTTTTCAACAACTTCTTTATCATGAGAAATCTGAACTTGTTCTTTCTTTGAAATCTTTCTTCCAGGTTGCTCTTGACTTTCCATAACTGCTTTACCTTTATCTTTCTTCAGTTTATCAAATTCTTCACTTGCAGTGGCAATATTTTGCTCTGCAGTGGAAATTGAATCAGTTGCAGTACAGAAAATGTCTTGATCGTCAAGCTGCTCTCCTTGAGTATTAGCTTCCTTTGCTCCTTTACTTGAATCTCCTTCATCTTCAAAATCAATTTTCCTCCCCTGAGTTTCAGCACTTGTTTTCCTCCCCTGTTTGGGAGAATGACCCTAATCTTGATCAAAACTAGCTGAATCACCATCATTAGGTGAGGATGAAGATGAAATCACCAACTTTGCAGTGTGTTTGTGCTTTTTCAATCCCTGCAACTCTCCCTTTAAGGTCTGAATCTCTTCCTGTAAGTGATTAACATCCTTGCCATGCTGCTTCTTGACATGTGCCAAATCCTTCTATAGAGATTCAACCTGCTTGGCTAACTTTGTACACAAAACCATCAATTCCAATTGTTGCCCACTGCCCTCATCACTTCCAACTGTGTTACCTGTTGGGAGAGGTGAATCATGGGGCATTGACTCAGATTCCTCCCTAGTTGGACTAGGTTGAAGTCTAGAACCACCACTGCTTCTTCCAAGACCAAAAGGTTCAGAAATTTGTTGTGTTCTCATGAGAGGAGTTGGCTGTTTAGACCTTCTCTCATAGGTGTTAGAAACTGGTGGAGTATAATCAATGTTTGGAACATTAATTATGGGTGTGTTTTGTTCAGTTGTAATTTTAGCAAGCATTTGAGGAAGGAGAGGTGTAAAAATCATATTGCCATCTTTGTTCAAATTTTGAAAAACTTTAGGCTTTAGGCAACTGATTTTATAAACATTAGTATGGGGTTGCAGTTGAAACTCATTTAGCACTGCTTGCACAAACCTTGGATACATTAAAAAATTTGTTTTACTCTGTACATTGCCTTTCATACTTGTAAAAATATAATTTGACCAGTTAAAAATCTTATTAGTGACTAGACAAACCAAAGGATAAGCCATGGTTGAACTAAATTGCTCATAAGATGTTTTCTTTGGACTAAGACAATGTAACAGAGTATGAATCAAAAATCTCCATTGGGGACAAAAACCACTCTTTTTGAAAGTAGCCTTTTTGTTAGTGGTATCATACCCTATGGATGATAAAGTATCATGAATTTCGGACATAGGTAATGTGATGAAACCATTGAGATCACCCAATTGGAGAACTCTCCTCAAGGATGCCTCAGTAACATCAATAGTTACCCCATCCACAGTGGCTCTTAGAGCATCCACTGTTTCATGTGTATCTCCAATCTCAATTGTTATGGACTTAGCAGAAGTCCAAAACTGTTTGATTTGAGAGATATAGATTGTGGGATTTAAATGCAAAGCATACCTTATATGAGAGGTATTGAGAAAGTCCACAATCTGATGAAAAATAGGGCCACTCTTCTCGTTAGACTTTTGTAGGTAGGCCACTAGGTTGTGCTCATCTGCAAATTTCAAAGATGCCATAGAAACTTTTGTTGAAAAACGATATTATGTTAGTAAGAATTAAAGTAACAACTAGCCAATTGAGAGAGAAAGATATATAGGGTTAGGGTTTAGAATTATTACGCAAGAAAAATTATCTTTAGTAAGTATTTATCACAATATGGAAAGAAGATAATTTCCTTAAAATTTTAACCCTATATATATATAGATCAGTGGTTACTTTCAACAGCTAGTAAAAAATAAGTTACTGACATAATCATTTGTAACGGCTAGAACAACAGTGGTAAAATAACACTGTCAGTGGAAACTGTGAACTAGCAGTGGTAATTTTTCACAAAAATTTCAAAGAGCAGTGGTAAATAAAATCATTTGAAAACTAGACTGCTCTTTTCATAGTTTTTAGCAAACTACCAGCTATCAACGGCCTTGTTTGTCTTCTAGTCTTCACAAGTAAATAGACATTCCCAATCACATTTTCAAGAGGATGTGATTTATGAATAGAAGTGTGGGGAGTCTGAGGAATTGCAATCTCACTTGGCATATTTGAGATTTCAGCATCATTGGCTTGAGCTTCCTCTATAACTGGAGTTGTAATTTCCACTTCTGGTGTTGCAGTGGAAACATTTTGAGAATAGATACATGACATCCAAATGGTCTCATGAAGTCAAGGATAGGTGGTCTACCTCTAAATAATTCATAAGGTGTCTTGTTCTTTGTCTTTACCACTAAAACCCTATTTTGCACATAACATGCAGTGTTAACTGCTTCAGCCCAAAAAGTGATTGGCAATTTAGAATCGGCCAACATGGTTCTAGCAGCCTCTATCAGTGTCCTGTTCCTCCTCTCAGCAACACCATTTTGTTGAGGAGTTCTAGCAACACTAAATTCTCTTTTAATACCTTTATCTTTGCAAAAATCATCCATAACTCTATTCTTGAATTCTGTCCCATTGTCACACCTAATGATTTTAACTTTCATATCATATTGGTTTTCTACTTCTGTGATAAAGATCTTGAGGATGCCTGTTGTTTCATCCTTGGTTCCAAGAAAGAAAACCCATGTAAACCTGCTAAAATCATCAGTTACCACTAGACAATATTTCTTTAGATTCAAGCTGCTCACTGATGTAGGACCAAATAAGTCCATATGTAACATTTGAAGTGGATGAGCAATAGAGTTAACCAACTTTGACCTGCAAGAAGCTCTATGTTGTTTGCCTTTAAGACAAGCCACACAGGTTTGATCATTTTCAAATCTTTTCTGAGGTAAACCTCTCACCAAACCATCTTTGACAATCTTGTTAATGGTTTTGAAGCTAACATGACCAAGCCTTCTATGCCATAACATGGATTCATCCACTGTGGCCTTTGCAAGCAAACAAGCATAATCATCTTTAGCTACAATGTTGTTCATATCAAAGCTATAGAGATTGCCTTTTCTAGGAATTTTAAGAAGAATCTGACTTTCATCAGGCATCTTAAAATCCTTAGAGAGAACAAAGCACATATCTTTGGTAAAGAGAACATTGTTCATCTTGTCACACATTTGTGACACACAAAAAAGATTGTAATTTAGCTCTTTTACATAGTACACAGGTTCAAAGTCCAAGTTACCAGTTTTGATAACACCTTTACCAGCAACTTTTCCATTTACTCCACCTCCAAAACTGACATACTGTCCATCATAATGTTCAAAATCTGAAAGATAGGACTTGTTGCCAGTCAGGTGCCTTGAACACCCACTATCTGTATATCCTTGATCTGATCTTTTTGTCCTTGGATGTTCCTGCACATAAGAGTAAAGAGTTAGTTTCTTTTGGGGACCCAAGCCATGATTGACTTGGATCTGCCTCATGTATCAATATAGTTAAATCTATCAAAGGTCATTGATACACCATTGGGATTGGTTGTAGAGGTATTTCCTTTAGGTTTCCATTCCCAACGTGTTGAGGCCTTCACAGCATTGCCCATGTCCCCTCTTTTCTTGTTTACAACCCGTACAGTGGTAACTTTTGAATGAGCAGTGGTAACTGCTGGTTTGTTTTTAGTTACCCACTGTTGGTTATAATGAACCTTATTATTCTAAAAAGTTCCTTTTTCCTGTTTGTGCAGATTTTGCAAAAGTTGTTTTGGACTTTGCACTTTTAACAGGTGACTTAGGGTGAGCAGTGTTAACAGTTTTTGCAGTGGCAAAAGTTTTGAGGCCACTTCTTAGTTGAACTGCTCTTGGGACTATTTTTCAATGTGAATTAGGGTGTACATTATTTTGAAACATGTTAGAATTCACCCTTTTATTCCCATGAACTTCCCTTCTCCCATTATGATAGTCACAATAAGCATGTAAATGATCAAAACTACCACAAATATAGCATGCCTTATTGTACATCACAAAATCACTACCTAGTTGTTGAGATTTAACATGATTCCAACTCCTCTGGTTACCCCTAGGAGCTGTAGGCTTGTTCCTATACATCTCAGCATACCTTACAGTTGTTCTAGGTTTATTAACTGGTTTCCTAGGTTCCTTTGTAACAATATGAACAACTTTTGGGATAGAAGCCTCTACATTCTGTTTAACATTCTCATCAACAACAGATGAGTCACTAGCACTCTCAAAAACATCATTATCCTGCTTAATCTCTTCCTCACTTTTCACCATTGTGTCCTTTAAAGGACCATTGTGTCCTTTAAAGGACCATATACCTGGAGGTGAATGAACACCCCTTAGAGGAGGAGGCACATTATTATAACCCATACCAGACTTAACTTTACTATGTACTTGAGCATTCCAAATTTTATCAATTGACTTAGACTGATGATAGCATGTGTCTAATGTTAAATTGACATTTTCATTTTTCTTTTGAAGTTTTTCCAACTCCTTTTGGTATGCTTCATTCACAGCTGTTGTATGTTCTACCTCTCTTCTAAGAAGAATCATATCATCATTATATTTTGTCTCATTTTCTCTATAGTGATCTATTTGTTTCTCTAATACTGCTATAGCTCTCCTAAGGTTAGACACAGTATAATTAGCAGTATATAACTCTTGTCTTTCATTAGAATATAAATCATTAAGCCTTTCAACTTCTTTAGCAGCCCTACATGTTTTAGAACAACTTTCAAAGTTTTGTACCTCAGAGTCAGAGAAAGCCATGAGAGCAAATTCAGTAGCAACAAGAGCAGCATCTGAATGTTCTTTTTTTTGTTCATCAGCCATGAAACTCCAATCATAGCTCACACCATCAATAGCCAACATTGCCTTTGGTTCTTCCACAGTTGGTTCCTTCTTTTGCTTGTACCAAGTTGACCTGTTGTCCTTGGTCTTTGGTCTTCTACATTCTCTAGCAAAATGTCCAAACCTGTGGTAGTTAAAGCACTCCACTTTCTTCTTATCAAAGCATGCAGTTTCACTCCCATTGATGTGAATAGGCTTGCCAATCTTCTTGTAGAATTTCCTAGCTCTCATGCTAAGCAGAGCTATTTGCCATTTTATGTCCATCTCCTCCAAGTCATCTTCATCAATTTGCTCTATGTCTTCATGAGTTAAGACAGAGCCATCTACTTGAGTAGAGATGAAAGAATAAAAGGTAGGATCTCCAATACTAGCAACTTTCTTCTTTGAAACTGCAGTGGTAACATTAACAGCACCAGTGGAAACTTTAGAACCAGCAATGGCAACATCATCATCATTGTCATCATCAGAATCATCACTGTCAACAGAGGTTGACAATAATGCCAAGCTACTAGTGTTTGTAGCAAGTTTCCTTGCCTTCTTCAACCTTTGCTCAATGAGTTTGAAGTTGTTGTAAAGGTCATTGAGCTTCATTGTTTCTATGTCTGATTTGTTTTCCCAGACAGTAACATTAGTTTGAAACTCTGAAGGCAAACTTCTTAGAAACTTCAAATTGAGGTCTTCCTTTTCTACCTCAATGCCAAACACAGTCAGTTGTGTAACAATCTTCTGGAGTTTGGTGAAGATGCTATCAAGTGAGTCATTGCTTGAAGCAGGGAAGTTTTCATAACTTTGCTTCAACAGTGTCTTTTGTGTCTTCTTTGTAGCATCATTACCACCAAACACTGAGCAAATCTCTTCAAACAGTTCTTTAGCAGTCATGTACTTGCTGAATGCAATGATCTGATCTCTAGGAAGAGTCATCAGCAACAAACTTCTAGCCTTAAGATCATTCTTCCTGCAAGCTTTTTCAATACTAGATTCAGGCACAGAAACTTTCACAACATCTGTGTCACCAACCTTCACAGTACTAGTCACAGGCTTGAAAGAATCACCAGTTTGAATGATCTCCCAAAGAGCATAGTCCTGAATGAGAAAGTATTGCTCAATCAGTATCCTCAACATCTCAAACTCATTAAGTTTGAGCTTAGGTAGCCTTGGTGTAGAAGAGTTGGACTGGTTGTTTTCCATCTCCATTGAATTAAGTGAGTAGGTTAAGCTTATTCCTTGGATCTTCTAAACAAAATATCAGAACCTTCGCTCTGAGACCACTTGATGGATCTGGACACACACCTTGTGTCAATGATATTTTGTATGATATTATTAAGCACACGGAATTTACTTAGTAATACTTAGAAGATGGATTGTATGATGTATTGTATGTAAACACAGATTAAACACAAAACTTAAGCTCCAATATTATTAATGAATAATACGAGTGATCTTAACTATCACTAGGGTTACACCTTGAAGCCTTTGTGAGTAATACGTAGGTAATTAGACAAGTACCTAAGACAATGACCTAGGACCTCCTTTTATACATCAAGGAGTCCTTTACAAGATAAGTATAAAGCTAACATTATAGAATATACACGAAATCTATTCTATACTTATCTAGACGCGTTCATCTAAACATTATCTAATAGCAGTGGTAACAATGTACCAGCAGTGGTAATACGTTTCCACTGCTAGTATTAATCCGAGCAGTGTAAACCACAACTATCCATGGTAACGGATTATTCCTAACAAGAACATTGCTGATAGACGGACAGCCCTTCGGCACGAAGCATAAACTCAATGAATACAAAGATATTGAGCCCATAAAACAGAAAAAAAGGAGCCTAGCCCCCGAAAGAAATGTTGCAGCCTACAAAGAAGTTGATGAACTAACACAAGCAGGTATTCAAAGGGAAGTCAAATACCAAACCTGGGTGGCCAACCCAGTAATGGTAAAAAAGAGCGATAGAGGGTGGCGCATGTGCGTTGACTTTACTAACCTCAACAAAGCATGCCCAAAGGATTGCTGCCCCTACCAGAAATCGATTGGAAGGTAGAATCCTTGGCAGGCTTCCGACTAAAGTGCTTCCTAGATGCCTATAAAGGGTATCATCAGATCCAGATGGCAAAGGAGGATGAGGAAAAGACAGCCTTCTACACAAGCAAAGGTGTCTACTGTTACAGAAAGATGCCCTTCGGATTGAAGAACGCAGGGGCAACATACCAAAAACTCGTAGATAAAGCCTTCAACAAACAGATAGGCAGAAATCTCGAAGCATACGTTGATGACATGGTTATTAAAAGCAAGACGGAGGAGGACCTACTCCTTGATGTGCAAGAAACCTTTGACCAGCTTCGGGCGATTAGCATGAAGCTGAACCCTAAAAAATGCTCTTTCGGTGTCGAAGAGGGGCAATTTCTAGGGCATTTGATTACTAAGCCAGGGATCAAGGCTAACCCCTCCAAGGTCAAGGAAATTATGAATCTCCAAGCTCCAAAGTTTTTAAAAGATGTGCAAAGTTTGAATGGGAAGCTAGCTGCTCTAAGTCGATTCTTGTCGAAGGGGGCTGACAGATCCCTACCGTTCTTCAAAACACTTAAAGGATGCGTCGACAAGAAGACTTTTCAGTGGAGTGAGGATGCAGAGGCTGCTTTTCAGAAGATGAAGGAGTTCATTGAAATCCTTCCAACACTTACAGCCCCAATCAAAGGCGAGGTGTTGTTCATGTACTTAGCATCCTCAATGGAGAGCATTAGCGCAGTCCTTATGGTGGAACGGGACAAGCGACAAATCCCCATTTACTTTGTCAGCAGGGTCTTGCAGGGGGCAGAGGTTAATTACCCAACATTGGAGAAGTTAATACTAGCTCTAATCTACGCAGCAAGAAGGCTCCGACGATACTTCTAGGCCCATCCAATCACAGTCTTAACCGACAAGCCACTCAAACAAATCTTGTCGAAGCCTGAAAAGTCTGGAAGGGTGGCTAAGTGGGCTATCAAACTTGGGGAGCATGAAATAGAGTTCAAGGGTCGAAACTCTATTAAAGGGCAAATTCTCGCAGACTTCTTGGCAGAAACACCTTCCGATCCGGACACAGAAATGGAAGAGCCCAAAGCTAAACTCACCGAGGTGCAGGATGACTAGAAACTTTATACAGACGTAGCATTAAGCTCCGATGGTTCCGGAGCAGGTCTAATGTTGGTCAGCCCTGACGGGAAGGAGCATACATATGCTCTTCGTTTTGAGTTTGAAGCCACAAACAATGAAGCAGAGTACGAAGCCCTATTAGCAGGCCTTCGATTAGCTAAAGATATGGAGGTCAAAGCTCTTGCCGTTTTCGTAGATTATCAATTGGTAGCTAACTAAGTGACAGGCTCCTATGAAGCAAGGCAGCCCGTCATCAAATAGTACTTGGAAAAAATGAAGGAGATGCTGGATAGCTTTGATTCCTACACCATCCAGCATGTTCATAGGAATCAGAACAATAAGGCAGACGCACTGAGCAAGCTAGCCTCTATCGCCTTCGCTCATCTCACTAAAGAAGTACTAGTCGAAGTCCTACCTGAAAGGTCCATTATTCACAAGGAAGTCACGGATGTGGTTCATGAAGAAGGAGAAAAATGGATGACTCCCATCAGGGAGTACTTGATAAGTGGTCTTCTCCCCGAAGATCCCAAACTAGCAAGGAAAATACGGGTTAAGTCCCCACAATACCGGCTAATGGGGGAAACCCTATATAGAAGGTCGTTTCTATCACCTTGGTTAAGATGCGTGGGACCTAAGCAGGCTATGAGCATCATCGCTGAAGTCCACGAAGGATCCTGCAGCCTCCATGCAGGGCCCCGTTCAGTTGTCTTGAAGCTAATGAAGTTAGGTTATTACTGGCCTTCGATGCATAGGGACGCAGCAGAAATCATTCTCAAATGTGAAGCTTTCCCGATACACTCAAATGTTCCTAAGCTGCCAAAACAGGACATGAGAAGTGTGACATCCGCATGGCCCTTCTCCCAGTGGGGAATTGATATCGTAGGACCTATGCTTGTTGCCCCTGGAGGAGTCAAATTCTTGTTGGTGGCAATCGATTACTTTACTAAATGGGTAGAGGCTAAACCCTTAGCCTCCGTTATGGGGAGACAGATCGAAAAGTTTGTGTGGGAGCACATTATGTGTAGATTCGGAGTGCCCCACGTCATCATATCCGACAATGGTAAACAGTTTGCCGAAGGAGTCTTCTATGACTTCTGTCAAGGGCTCAACATAAAGCAGTCTTGGACATCCGTCTACCATCCACAAGGTAACGCACAGGTGGAGGTTACAAACAGAGACATCGTCAAAGGGATTGAGAAAAGGCTGGGACGAACTCATCACGGGTGGGTGGACGAGCTCCCTCAAGTACTGTAGGCTCATAGGACGCACCCCAAGTCAAGCAATGGTGAAACCCTCTTCAGCCTAACATACGGAACAGAAGCGGTTATCCCTTCGGAACTAAGTGTACACACGGAGCGTGTGGCAACGTATGATGCTTCCCAAAATGATGAAAAGATCAGGGAGAACCTTGATCTACTAAAAGAAAGGAGAGAGATAGCCTCCATCCGAGAAGCCATGCACAAGCATAAGATCGAAGGCTACTACAACAAAAGGGTCAGGCCTTCCACCTTCAAGCCTGGGGAATACGTGCTACGCCTCAACAGTGCAAGCAAATCAGAATACCAGGGGAAGCTAGGACCTACATGGGAAGGACCCTATGCGATAGCTGAGGCCTACGGCAATGGAGCCTACAAGTTGGCTACTCTTCTCGGAGAACCCATCGACAGGACATTGAATGGTACGAACCTCCGAAAGTTCTATGTTTAAGAAGTATTTTTACTTTTTCATTCTTGTAATTAAAAGCTTCTCATGGGAAAGCAAACATTATTGGTAGTTGTCTTAGTTTTCATTTCAAGAATGATGTAATCCTCTCTACCAATTCAATGATGAATAATACATTTCCTACAAATCTCTTGCTTTGTTTCTTAAACACAAAGATTTGTTCAGCCAAGTCGTTTATGGGTTTCAATGTCGAATAAAAAGGCAAATGGAGTAACAAACGCCTCATTACTTAAGCCTATACAAACATTCACATTAACTCTCCTAGCAGTTTATGGCACTTATGAAAATAAAAATAAAGCCATATTACTTAAAGGATTTGAGATAGAGTAGGTCGCGACCCTCTGTCAATGATCAAAATTGGTCATTATATTCTTGGTGTTGAAATTTACACGCAATGAGGTTGTTTAACCTTAGGTTGTAAAAATTAAGCGTTGGAAAAATGGCGTAAGAGAAGTTCACAAGACAAAAAATAACTAAGTGTGTAAGGATATTTCCCCACACTATGGCATTCAAAATGAGGGCTACTGCCCTTGTACCTGCATATGAGGCCGAAGACTCATTTAAATTGGCTTTGGCCTAGGCCATACATTACAAATGATAAATTGTTTAAGGAACCAGACACACATCATAAAGTAACATCAAATTGTCTTAAAAGGGGTACATGCTACCCTTGGAACAAAATTATTACCAACATGGCAGGCTTCACTCTGGCTTCTGAGGAGATGGAGTTGGAGATGGTTGAACTGAGGCAGGCTTGGTGGAAATCGTCTTCTTGGTAGGGGTCGCAGGCTTGATCTTGTGTGGATTCTTTGAGAGGAGGTCTTCCAGAGGTGCCATGGGGTCTTTGGTAGCTTCAGCTAGGAAGAGGTACTCTGCGGTTGCAAAAGCATTTCCCTTATCTTCGTATTCTGCCTTCGACGAGGGACGGTAGCACTCAATTTTGGAAAGGTCCATAGGTTTACCTGTTTTAGAAGCCTCCTCCAAAGCTAAGCACCATCCATGGAAGATAGCTGCTTTGATGACCTTCCACATTGCAGCTCCCAACTCATCACTATGATAGAGCTCCATGGCTATGTATGGCACCACCTTAGACACGACCTCAGCATGGTCCTTTTGTAACATCTTATACCTCATCTACAAGCCGTCAACCTCCTCCCTCAATTTCACTTCTACCTCTCCAAGTCTAGCCCTTTCACTTTCCAAACCGGCACACTCTACCTCTAGCACATCATTTTTGACCAGTGAGGCTGACAACCTTAGCCTCCTCCAACTTGAGCTTGCCACATTCAGCTGATAATTTGGCTATCTTTTCACGAAGGTCTTGGACGAGTGGGTTCTTCTCAACATCCCTCTCAATCTCATCACATTTAGCCTCCAGCTTGGCATACTCCTGGTCTCTGTGCTTCTCCCTCTCCAGCGTGACATCCATTTCTTGCCTTGCCTTGGTAACAGCCTGAAGTAACTCCCTGGTTCGACCATTCAAATGATTGTCCAACACTGCCAGCCTTGCAACAATTTTTTCTGGTAGATCGCAAACCCCTTCTGTTAATACAAATATGCCGTAAAAACGTTTATTTATATTTTACAATCTTCTAATGTTTTTTCGATAACAAACGTAAAATCATTTTAACGAAACAAATAAAATACGTAAATGGTTTGAACTAATAGTTTCTAACATATTCACATTTTCACATAAAATACTAAACCAAGTATAAGTGATTTTCTGATTTAATATTACATATGTACAACAACTAGTGTTTACATATTTGGGTAAAATATACACATAACTAGTATGTAGTATATTGGGTAATATAAATAGGTAGAAACTTAAGTATCATAACCCATTGGGCAAATACATTGAATGTAGTTGGGTACAACCTAAAGCCCATGACCCATGGAACTTGACCCATAACCCATTGCATGACATCATGCTTATATCATATATAGATAATATCCATAACCCATGGTTTTGACCCATACCCATGTGACTAGGTGCATTGCACTCAAGAGATACATTGTATCTAGCTAAAGACCCATGGATCAACCCATGACCCATGACCCATAACCAAAATACCAATGGGTAAAGAGGAGCGTCCCACGGATCCCTAGCTTTACGCTAGACGGATCCCTTGTGGAAGGGATCCATGGGATCCTGGGAACAGTAGAATTTTTCCTCTATAAATAGTGAGCCATTTCTTCATTGTTTCTCACCCCTTTCTAACATACTTTCCCCTAGAGCTAAAAACTCTCTAACCTCAGATCCAAGAGATCTATGTTTGTAGTTTTGTTTTTGTGTGATCTTCTAGGTTCCTCTTAAAGGCGAGTTCACCACCTTTGAAGTCGAGCAAGCTCAAGTCCATGAGTTGCCATGCTTCCTCATCATCAAGACTACTGAAGTCTTCTTGTTGATGATTGTTTTTATTTTCTAAGAAGTGTTGAAGACATTTGTGAAAGGTGTCTCAAGTGTCAAGACGAAGATATTAGTGAAGGGTATCTATCATCCATATCATAAGCACTTGTGGTGGGTGCTTAGAAGTCAAGACTAGAAGCATTAGTGAAGGGTGATTAGAAGTCAAGACACAAGACATTAGTGAAGGGTGTCTTGAAGATCTAGTTAAAGGCATTAGTGAAAGGTGCCTTAGATGTACATTCGATATGGTGCGTTTCGATGTACAAGATAGATTAGTACTAGATCCAAGGATATTGATATCCTTGATGATCTTGTAAAGGAGTTGATCTCCTTTGGGATTAGTCATTGGTGTAGTGTTGGGTAGTAGTTCCTCCATTGCAATGGAACTAGGTGCTTAGCCTAGTACCTAATAAAGGGTAGGCGACGTTGTGTAGGTGTGGTTCACCTTGGTGTGAAAGAACTAGGTACTTAGCCTAGTACCTTATAAAGGGTAGGCGACGTTGTGCAGGTGTGGTTCACCTTGGAGTGAAAGAATCCGGTGGTTAGCTTAGCACCGGAAAAAGGGTAGGCGACGTTGTGAAGGCTTCTCCGCCATAAGGAGATTGGTGTAGTGTTTACGAACTCTTGAGTAGGTGACTTGGGGAGTGGAGTAGGGCAAGGAAGGTGTCCTTGTAGCCGAACCATTATAAATACTCGCGTTTTGGTTTTGTGCTTCTTACTCTTATCTTTCATTACATACCTTTATATGCTTGTTTGTCAACCTCCAACACACACATCCAAATATATTGACATAAGTCGATCTAAATAGTTTAAAAGGAAGTTTTAATTGGCAAAACAATTCAACCCCCCCCCCCTTCTAGTTTTCCACAATTGGCATCAGAGCTTCGTTACCAAGTTTCTTAAAGTATATTGTACTTTAAAAACTTGATACGATCCATGGTTAATTGAATACTACGAAGAAGGTTTTTCATAAAA
Organism: Chrysanthemum seticuspe; assembly: GCA_019973895.1. Taxonomy (NCBI): domain Eukaryota; kingdom Viridiplantae; phylum Streptophyta; class Magnoliopsida; order Asterales; family Asteraceae; genus Chrysanthemum; species Chrysanthemum seticuspe. The sequence goes on along the minus strand of BPTQ01000005.1, from coordinate 196,859,712 downwards.
ACAAACACCATGTCTTCATAAAACTTTTTGTTTGGATGTTGATTAGATGACAACATTTTTTTTATTTTTTTTTTATTTAATTACACCAATCCTCTTTGTCATGTTTATTAGTCAAAGCTAATATCTACCAAGCCATAGAAATCGCTTGGTAACAAGAATACCTTCCCTAAGAAGGTATCTTAAAAGCAAAGGAGCTAGGATTGTCTTCTGACACTAGTTGTGTCATTTGTAAAGACATTCTTAAGTGCATTCGAGGTATGACTTTCCAATTATCTCTAAATGACATTAGCTTGATAAATAAGTATGCTTACCTAGGTATTTATTTGATTACTCTTTGTGCATATACATGCTTTACATGTAGCTTCATTAGGAAGCTTTTTCTCACATATGTGTCACTCTTTCGTCTATAGTCGTGGTTTATAAAACTTGTGTTTTATTTTATCCTAAAAATATATCTTTCCAATAATAAAACAAAAACAAAAATATCAAAAATTCCTCCTTCCCCATAAAAACTCCCACCATCCTTCATTCCAACAAATCCTCACTTTTTCAAATCTTCCAATTTCAAAAATTTCCTCTCATTCAAAACTTCATCTTCTTCTCCTCATCCGAAACCAAGAAGGCTCGCCATCAACATGGTTTACATCGCTCTCGTGCTCATCGCCTTAACACTCATTGCTCTTGTGTTCCCTATGATGAAGTTCTCATACGGAGACATATACTTTGTGTTGTTAATCTACATTGGGATCATATACTTGATCCTTTGTATCATCCTTATCATTGAAATGAAATTAATAGTCTATCTTTTCTAGGTTATTTTTATAATGTGTTTATCATTTCTTTTGATTTATATGTTTCATAATATATTAGAAGTCATGTATGCATGCTAAAAGAAAATGTAGGCTAAAACACATATCTTGGGATTAAATTGTAAAACCTATGTTTTTGTAAAATCTGTTTATGTAACTACAGATCTACGGATCCCGGAAGATACACTAGCCGGATCCCTTTTGAAAGGAACTGTGGGAACCATACATCAGGACAACAGTTTTCATACATAATAAAAACCACTTTCTCTCTAAAAGTATTAGTCCACTTGAATGTCAAAACCATAAGTGAGTTGAGTATCATTGTTGTTAAAAACCATTGTTAATACAAATCTAGTAAAAACATTAGATAATCATTGGTCGACCACAAACATCATTTTCTATTAACTCATCATTTCTATAGGTTCAACTATGACGCATGAATATGAGTTTGATTTTTCACTCATTAGCGTCTACACTCCGAACATCTCCCTTGAACCCAACACACCTGGCAATCATGTCCGTGGGTTCAATAATCTCGAAAACCGTCACTTCCACGAAGGACGTATTGTAGACATCTCTCTAGAATTCGAAGAAGGTATCAATACCACTTTCCGAGCCATAGGACTAGAATGTCTTCTTGAAATCAACGAGAAGATATGTCCAAGGTTCATAATGGAATTCTTCCGTCAAGTCGAACTCGTTCGTAACAAGGATCGCTCTCTATCTCTTTGGTTTTATATCAAAAACCAAAAGTTCACTTTAACCCTTGGGCATTTTGCTCACATCCTCCGGATTCCAAATCACGGACAATGTGCCTTCATCGAAGATTGGTCTCTTGATTCTCTCTTCAACTTTCGTGAAGAAAATAGTCCATATTGTTCACACATACCCTCCCCGGAAGATTTAAATCGCATAATATGCAAACCTCGACCATATTACTCTGATCCAAACATTATCTTCATATGGGACATTCGAGAAGAGTACAAGCCTCTTGCACTCATCCTGCGTGAGAATGTTTGGAGTCTTAGGGGAAATCGAGAAATCCTTCCCGCTTGTTGTGCTCACATGTTGTACTGTTTGCTAACACAACAATCATACAATCTCGCCTACTTCTTCGCAAGGTGAATTGTAAATCTTCAAGTCTCCAAGAATAAACTCATCCCTTATGGAATGTTTTTGACGCACCTCTATCATAACGTTATGCACTTTCATCCTTAATTTCAAAGTCTGTTGTACGTACTTGTGAACAAGATGATGGAACCGCTAAACATATCTCTCATGAAGACTTTCTTCATTCTTGATTCCACCAACACTCATCAACCACGTGATGATCCTTCTAGCGAAAACGCTCAAGGAACTTAGTAGTCTTTCAAATAGGATCAATCCTTTTTGTACTCGTGCTTTATCAATGTAATCCAATTTCTCTCATGAAATAAAACATCTTACATTTGATATCTTAGTATTAGAACCCCTTTAAACTAACCTTGGAATATAATGCATTGTCAAGATCATTGCATACCTTTAGTAAAGGTTCTGCTTAGCAATTGGACGGATCCTAAAGTTTGTGCTGGACGGATCCATACATTTAAGGAACCGTGGGATCCGGAAAACAGAAAATGCAATTGCAAGCATTGTATTTCAAACATATCCTTAGAACATCTCACACTAAGCTAGACATAGTGTCTTAAGGCAGATTAAGTCCTTATCAAGTTGAGTAGATACTTCCTACTCACACATAACTCACCTAGATCACACTCAAAGACACTTGTAGATCTATCGTTTCACTTTAATCCATTAATCTTCCGCTCTCAAACTCACACATCATTTTTCACATGATCCCTCATATCTAAATGTTGGAAACCTCTTATAGCAAAATTGATCATAATCATCCTTACGTCAAAATTGGTCGAAATTGATCAAATTCTAGTTTTTCCATCTTAAGCCTTTAGGTTATTCTCCAAAAGGATTAATCTAAGTCACTATCTGATCTCTAGGATCATTTAGCTTCAATTGACACTCTCATCTTTAGTGTCATCCTTGTTCATTCATTGGTACTCATGAAAGTTCCAATTCCTTCCATAAAAGGCAATCATTAGCTACATCACTCATTACCTTCAAGTACTTAAGCACCCCTTCATTTAAGACACTTAGGAGGACTGAAACACTCAAGATGATATAGACCTTAGACCTTAGAAACATCATTTCTATTCTTTCATAGTTGCTGAGAGCCGGATCCCTAGGATTAGCCTAGACGGATCCCTCTGAGGAGGGAACCGTGGGATCCGGATGACAGATTATATCAAACCTTGCTAAAACAATCATTTCAACTCATCTTTCTAACTCAAACACTCCATCTCATCTTAAATGAGTTCCTAGATCAGTACAAACTCTGAAGTTGACTCTTGTGCATGTTAATCATCACATTCCAATGAATTTTAGTGGCTTAAGGCTTAAATGCACTTCCCAAATCTCTTGCTTTATACACCACATTGTTAGGACTTCCATAGTCATCACCTTCATCCCAATTTTCAGCACTTAAAACAAACTTCTTGATATCATCTCATCATGAGGAAAACTCCAAGTAGTAACTTATCCACCAAAGAACCACCCAAGAAAATTGCTCGTGTTGTACATGAAATTTGTTCAACCGAATCATCTCCAGTTAAGCCAACAAATGCAAGGATCTCCTCTTAACCAATCAAACCAAATCCTAAAAGGATAGTACCCACAAAACTACCTATGCTAAACACCACCATACTTCCTAGGCCAGACAATATCATCTCCACTAAACCATCACCATTGGTTCCTAGAGCTATTTCTTTTACATCTCCACTATCATCACCACACCTCTACAATTTAGAGGATTTGCCTCTTAGGCCGTCTCATCCTCCTCCGCCGATAACATTCTCCTCATTAGGAGGAATAATGAAACAAAATCAAGGTGTTGAGTCAACACTAGCTCCGGCTTCTTTTTCATCGTTTCCATTATATAATCCCATTTGGATTATGAGAAATCATCAAAATAAACCACCTGACCATATGGAAGTTGACACTTCTCTACCACCACCATCATTCTTGGTCGAGCCATTATCAAATGCGCCTCCACCAATCCCTCCATCCTTTGAAGCTCCACAAGCCGCTTCACTTGATCCTTCGCATCAAGCCATTTCATTTGTTCCACCGCCACTACCTAGCCATGACAAAGATTGTTATCATTGTCAACATGTTGAAAGTTTGATACATGAAGTACGAGAAGACCAACGTTTCATGTTCTATCATTTCCTCGAACGTTTCGACGAGATTAAACCTAAACAAAACTTGAGCTAGAAGATTTTAGTGGTGTCCTAGCATCAAGCGTTAGTTGGTTTAGAAATTCCTAGTCATGTATCCTTTATTTTCTTAGTCTTTAGAGTCAAGTATATCATAACTCTAGTTTTATTAAATGAAATTACATGCTACTTGCTATATTCCTGAGTATATGATTACGTTGTATTCATATCTCACTTTTGTGATAACATTATTTGTTATACCACCATTTGCTGAATTTATTCATCAGCCAGACGGATCCCTCTAATTTGCCTAGACGGATCCCTACTAGGAGGGAACCGTGGGATCCGTGATACAGTTAACTATTTTTCTACTAACTTGGACCACATTTGTAGGAAATTGTGAATTATACTTGCTTTCCAACCTTTGTTTTGTAGTTATTCAATCTACACTTGAAGACTTTGACACCCTAAAACTAGGGGGAGCTTTGTGTCAAAGCAATACATTGCAAATTACTTGCAATATTAGGATTACATTTCTTGACATCCCTTTGCAAAATTGCAATCATCAAAGGGGAGCACATCCGTCACTTAGACGAAATCTTTTGCAAACTTACCTGCAAACAAACTATATTAGTATTACTTTCTTGACGCCCTTACATAGGGATGGACTCGTCAAGGGGGAGTAAAGACGAGATCCTTTCCCGTTACTTGCTCTCTAATTCTTTTTATTTCCTTCACACGTTTTTCCTAAAACAATGTGTTAGTTTCCTTTCGAAGCTCTTTTTGTTTCGACAAAAAGGGGGAGAAGAAAGTAAAAACTACAAATTCAAACTTTTACGAATTTTAGCTTTTCCTTAAAATAATTTTATGTTTTATCATCAACAAAAAGGGGAAGATTGTTAATATAAATAAGCCGTAAAAACGTTTATTTATATTTTACGATCTTCTAATGTTTTGTCGATAACAAACGTAAAATCATTTTAACAAAACAAATAAAACACGTAAATGGTTTGAACTAATAGTTTCTAACATATTCACATTTTCACATAAAACACTAAAACAAGTATAAGTGATTTTATACAACTAGTGTTTACATATTTGGGTAAAATATACACATAACTAGTATGTAGTATATTGGGTAATATAAATGGGTAGAAACTTAAGTATCATAACCCATTGGGAAAATACATTGAATGTAGTTGGGTACAACCCAAAGCCCATGACCCATGGAGCTTGACCCAAAACCCATTGCATGACATCATGCTTATATCATATATATATAATATCCATAACCCATGGTTTTAACCCATACCCATGTGACTAGGTCATTGCACTCAAGAGATACATTGTATCTAGCTAAAGATCCATGGATCAACCCATGACCCATAACCAAAATAACAATAGGTAAAGAGGAGCGTCCCACAGACCCCTAGCTTTACGCTAGACGGATCCCTTGTAGAAGGGATCCGTGGGATTCGGGGAACAGTAGAATTTTTCCTCTATAAATAGTGAGCCATTTCTTCATTGTTTCTCACCTCTTTCTAACATACTTTCCCCTAGAGTTAAAAACTCTCTAACCTCATATCCAATATATCTATGTTTATAGTTTTGCTTTTGTGTGATCTTCTAGGTTCTTCTTAAAGGCGAGATCACCACCTTTGAAGTCGAGCAAGCTCAAGTCCATGAGTTGCCATGCTTCCTCATCATCAAGACTACTGAAGTCTTCTAGTTGATGATTGTTTTTCTTTTCTAAGAAGTGTTGAAGACATTTATGAAAGGTGTCTCAAGTGTCAAGACGAAGATATTAGTGAAGGGTATCTATCGTCCATATCATAAGCACTTGTGGTGGGTGCTTAGAAGTCAAGACTAGAAGCATTAGTGAAGGGTGCTTAGAAGTCAAGACACAAGACATTAGTGAAGGGTGTCTTGAAGATCTAGTTAAAGGCATTAGTGAAAGGTGCCTTAGATGTACATTCGATATGGTGTGTTTCGATGTACAAGATAGATTAGTACTAGATCCACGGTTATTGATATCCTTGATGATGTTGTAAAGGAGTTGATCTCCTTTGGGATTAGTCGTTGGTGTAGTGTTGGGTAGTAGTTCCTCCATTGCAATAGAACTAGGTGCTTAGCCTAGTACCTAATAAAGGGTAGGCGACGTTGTGTAGGTGTGGTTCACCTTGGTGTTAAAGAGCTAGGTACTTAGCCTAGTACCTTATAAATGGTAGGCGACGTTGTGTAGGTGTGGTTCACCTTGGAGTGAAAGAACCTGGTGGTTAGCCTAGCACCGGAAAAAGGGTAGGTGACGTTGTGAAGGCTTCTCCGCCATAAGGAGATTGGTGTAGTGTTTACGAACTCTCGAGTAGGTGACTCGGGGAGTGGAGTAGGGCAAGGAAGGTGTCCTTGTAGCCGAACCACTATAAATACTCGCGTTGTGGTTTTGTGCTTCTTACTCTTATCTTTCATTACATACCTTTATATGCTTGTTTGTCAAAATCCAACACACACATCCAAATAGATTCACATAATTCGATCCAAATAGTTTAAAAGGAAGTTTTAATTGGGAAAACTATTCAACCCCCCTTCTAGTTTTCCACACCTCCGATGGACATATTGTCCAGCAATCCTTTCCACTGGGAAGGGGTAACGTGATCCACAATTCGGTAGCAGGACAAAACCTTGGGAAGCTCCTTCATATCTGGAAGGCTTGCGACCAATACAATGCATAAGGACAGAGTTAGTTACTACAATTATCAATTCATATATTTTAAAAGGGGACATTGCTTACCATGCATCTCCACAGTCTCATCCGGCAACTCAAAGGCAGATTTATCAAACTTCTTGCCTTCGACATTCTTCTGTTTCACTGCCCTGGATCCGGAGGCTGGAAGGGGAGTTTTCCTCTTGGTTGTAGACTTGACGGCTTTACCAGTTGTTCCCTTCCTACTCTTCAACCTATCAGCTATACCAGTGGAGCCTGTAATTTGGACATCCTCCTCTGCAGGATCGTCCGAATCTGCTACGTTCTCAACCAATTGGGAGGGACCCTCCAAAAATGCTTGTGGGGGTGCTGAGGCAATAGGCTCTGGTTTGGGAGTGTCTACATCGTTGTTGTTGACAGATGTGGAGGGCGAACCAACATCGTAGGACTCTTTAGCTTTTTCAGTGGGCATGAAGCTCAAGTCTTCATCAAGGTCTTGATACATGAAGTTCCTGAGTGACATTTCTGCAAAAAAGAAAAAAGGAAAGATAAATATCAGTGCTACATTGGTCCTACTTAAATAAAAGTAAACATACTTTGTCCATGATAAATGATAACAGGCTTGTTGGGAGACCCTTCCTAGCTGTGGGCAATCCCAGCCATGTACAAGATTGGCTCAGGGAATACTTGAACATCCGCAGGATACCTAGCAAAACGCTGATAACATGGATTCCTTCGCACCTCATACGACAAGGGGTCGTTGAAACATTTTGAATCAAACATAAAGACTTTATTTAGCAATGCTGGATAGTTGGGTGGAACAATAGTGTTTTGCACATAGAAAAAACTACCCTTCCAATCTTTTGTGTTGGTATACACCCTCCTAAACAGATTGGGCACATCTCCTTTAGGTCTTTTAGCCAAGGTTAACCAATTACCCCCAGGATACAGATTCAAGAAACCTCTTAAAACCTTAAGTGCTGGTTCATAGCCATATGCCTTACACATTACTATGAATGTGGTCAGTTTGGCTAAACCAAAAGGATTAAATCTAGAAATATGCACTTCGTAGTATTGCATTAGCTCTAGGATAAGCGGGTGAATCAGAATCCTAAAGTTTGAATGGCTAAAAAAGTGAGTGTACAGCCCTACGAAGCCTTATGGGGCATCGAAAATACCCTGATTAGACTTGGGCAACATGATCTTAAACTCTTGTAGGATTGGGTAATCAGCCAGATGGTCGTGTAATTCTTTTGCAGTCAAAGTACATTTTTTTTGCTTAATGATGAACTTTGAATCCATACCTATTTTAAACTAAAGGAAGCAGGAAGGAGTATTTACCTTTTGGTTCGGAGCTGGTGTGCGATAAAAGATTATTTCGTGAAAAGTAGACGGAGAGAGTAAAATGTTTTAGGTTTTCAACTACTTTTCCTTAAATACTCTTTTTCACCGTTTTTTACACCGCACACGTGTCCCTAAGATTAACTCTTATCTGGATTTCAAACGTTTTTTAAATTTCAAAAAAGACTTTTTGGTCACCGGGTAAATGGGGATTTGTGATTACTGTAGCGGGCAGCTAAAGAGTTTAGGTGGCATTAAATACGCAAGTTAGGCGCATACTTATCTTCTACACGATACGCTTTGCAGCGAGAGGATAATTTTCTTGGCAGGATGAGGTCGAAAGCAATGCCTCTTCGCTCATATTCATCACTTTCGACTGGGCTGCTTGATGATGTACCCTCCGAATAGCTCGAAGGACCCTCCTTCGAAACGTGTCGAAGCCCTTCTGTACGAAGGCCCAAGTTAGGTCTCCAGAATATTCGTGGGTGTCAAACCATTCGTTCACACGAAGTTTACCTACGGGGAATTCTCCATTCGAAGCCCTAAGCCCTTCTGGGTATGGTTGACAAAAGAGCAACGGATAGGAGAACCTCTTGACTTGGTCAAACCCACGATCTCCCTCTCTTTCCTGGCTTCCCCGCCAAGTTTGAGAACGTGGGTCACTAAGCCCTAGCGGTAACCCACAAACATGGGACGCCCCCATGTTCTCCGACATTTGCGCAGAGGTGCCCCTAACCCTATTTCTTCCACTATAAATAGGTTGGACGGGCAAAGGATTATGGTAAGCTCATTCAACACTCATCTCTTTACTTACACGCACTTATACAACCATTGTTCATACTTACTATCACGCCAGAGGTGGTTCTCAGGGTCCAACCCTTGCGTAATCACTTAACGTAGTGTCTTTGTATTTCTTATTCTCAGGTGAAAGACAATCTTGGCTGGAACATACACCCCTCATACCTTTGATCATCATCGAAGCCTGGTAGTGAAATTTATTGTACAATCAAATAGTTTTACCAATTAAAACTCGTTTTAAACTATTTAGATCGACTTATGTCAATCTATTTGGATGTGTGTTGGATGTTGATAAACAAACATATAGAAATATAAATATGTAATGAAAAGATAAAGAGTAAGAAGCACAAAACCACAACGCGAGTATTTATAGTGGTTCGGCTACAAGGACACCTTCCTTGCCCTACTCTACTCCCCGAGCCACCTTCTCGAGAGTTCGTAATCACTACACAACACCGGCTCCTTATGGTGGAGAAACCTTCACAACGTTCCCTACACTTTATCCGGTACAAGGCTAGATACCGGGTCCTTTTCACCAAGGAGAACCAATCCTATCACAACGTCGCCTACCCTTTATCCGGTACTAGGCTAGATACCGAGCTCCATTACAATGGAGGAACTACTACCCAACACTACACCAATCACCTAACCTCAAAGGAGATCTACTCCTTATAATATCAACAAGGATAACAATATCCTTTGACCCAATACTAATCTATCTTTTACATCGAATCACACCATATCGAATGTACATCTTAGGCACCTTTCACTAATGCCTTTGACTAGATCTTTAAGACACCCTTCACTAATGTCTTGTGACTTGACTTCTAGGAACCCTTCACTAATGCCTACAATACGGACGGTCGACACCCTTCACTAATGTCTTCGTCTTGACACTTGAGACATCTTTCACTAATGTCTTCAACACTACACTTCTTAGAGAAAGAACCATCAACAAGATAACTTCAGTAGTCTTGATGATGAGGAAGCATTGCAACTCATGGACTTGAGCATGCTTGACTTCAAAGGTGGTGATCTCGCCTTTAAGAGGAACCTAGAGAATCACACAAAAACAAAGCTACATACATAGATCACTTGGATCTAGGGTTAGAGAGTTTTTAACTCAAGGAGAAAGTATGTGAGAAAGGGGTAAGAAACAATGAAGAAATGGCTTACTATATATAGAGAGAAAATGTCTACTGTTCCACGGATCCCACGGATCCCTCCCTTAAGGGATCTTTCTAGTGTAAAGCTAGGGATCCGTGGGACGCTCCTCTTTGCCCATGGTATTTTGGTTATGGGTCATAGGTCATGGGTTATGGGTTGATCCATGGGTATTTCATTAGATACAATGTACCTAATGGATGCAATGCATCTAGTCAAATGGGTATGGGTCGATACCATGGGTTGTAGTTTTTACCCATTTATAATACATACTAGTTATGTAAATATTTTCCCAATATGTAAACACTAGTTGTTGTACATATGTATTACTAAATCATAAAATCACTTATCCTTGTTTTAGTGTTTTATGTGAAAACGTAAGTGTGTTAGAAAACTATTGGCTCAAACTATTTACGTATTTTATTTGTTTCGTAAAAATGATTTTACGTTTGTTATCGACAAAACATTAGAAGATTGTAAAATATAAATAAACGTTTTTACGGCTTATTTGTATTAACAATATCCCCCTTTTTGTTGATGACAAAATATAAAATTATTTTAAGGAAAAACTAAAATTCGTAAAAGTTTGAGTTGGAGTTTTTACTCTCTTCTCCCCCTTTTTGTCGAAACAAAAGGAGCTTCGAAAATAAACTAACACATTGTTTTAAGAAAAACATGTGAGAAAAATAATAGAAAAATAATATAGAAAGCAAGTAACGAGAAAATATCTCATCTTAACTCCCCCTTGACGAGTCCATCCCTATGTGAGGGCGTCAAGAAAAATAATACTAAGCCAGTTCATTTACAACTAAGTTTGCAAAAGATTTCATCTATGCGACGAATATGCTCCCCCTTGATGATTGCAACTTTGCAAAGGGACGTCATGAAATGTAATCCTAATATTGCAAGTCATTTTGCAATGTATTGCTTTGACACAAAGCTCCCCCTAGCTTAGAGTGTCAAAGTCTTCATGTGTAAATTGAACAACTAAAAAATAGAGGTTAGAAAAACAAGTATATAATGCATAATTTCCTGCAAATACGACTCAAGCTAGTAGAGAGCTAGTTTTCTGTTGCACGGATCCCACGGTTCCCTCCTTGAGGGGATCCGTCTAGGCAGATATCAGGGATCCGTCTGGCTGATGACTAGATTCATCAGTGGTGAAATAACGATTTATGTTAACATCAAAGTGAGATATGTATTATACAACATAATCATATTCTCATAAATATAGCAAGTATCATGTAATTTCATTTAATAAAACTAGATATATGATATACATGACTCTAAAAACTAAGAAAATGAAAGATACATGACTTGGAATTACTAGACTTATCTAAGTAACGCTTGATACTAGGACACCACTAAAATCCTCTAGCTCAAGTTTGTTTAGGTTTCATCTCGTCGAAACATTCGAGGAGGTGATAAAACATGAAACGTTGTTGGAATCACTCCTAAACTATAATTCAAGTGTTAGTAATTAATATGTAATAGTTAGCTTAATTATGGCTTTTATGTTAGTAATCATGGTTAGGCTCATGTAGAAAGCCCATGAGCCTATCCAAAGCCCAATAAGTAAAGGATGGAAACTTGGTATGTTGCCCTAGTTCCCTCCTATAAATAATCTTGTAAACCCTCACTTGAGGGTTGGTTGTTCATTATTTCACATTTCCTACGCATAACTCTTCCATACTATATCGTGTATTTGTGTTATCTTGTTCAACCGATCTCTCTTATCTATACTTCTTCATATTGATGCTTGTGTTACTAATATGGTGACCTAACAGTGGTATCAATCGCCAAATAGTTGGGTGAAACGATTTTATTTTTGAAGTTTGTTTTGGTTCTACGCGTAACTCTCGGTCTCAAACTTTCACACGCTTAAAAACTCATTTTTTACACTTTCAAATCAAAGATTCTTGTACTTTCAAGGTTATTAGGTGTTAAAGTTTAAGTTTTTGGCAAAAAGGTTCAAACTTTACGTGTAGATCATTGTTTTTAAGCTTGGGTTTAAACGTGTGGATATTTCTACGCGTAACGTGTTTAAAAGTTTTGAATCATCAAGTTTCACACTTTTGTGTTATTTTGGTGATATTGAAGCTGTTTCATCACAAAAATCTGGTTTAGAGACATCTTTGGGCATAAAACTTAGTTTTGGAAAATCCTACGCGTAAGCAAACCCTAATCTTACGCGTAAGTTATCCGTGGTTTGATCTTCAGTTTTCTTGGTTTACTCAGTGTTTTCTTGCTTGGATAAGCCTGAAAACACTTTGAATTTGGATATCTTTTACACTGAGATTAGTGTAAAGGATTTTTGGGCAAAACCCTAGTTTTACGCCTAAGCATAAAAGCTTACGAGTAAAAAATCTTACGCCTAAGCATTTCCTACGCATAAGCACGTCTTACGCATAAGTTTCTTACTGCTAAGTCTTTAGTTTACGCATAACCTAAGGTTTTACTAACCCTACGCGTAAGCGACTCCTACGCGTAAGTATTATTCTTACGCGTAAGTTTGGTGTTTTTACGCCTAAGGTTTTCTTTTCCTAAGCTTGGTTTCTACGCCTAAGGACTCTTCATCAACAAAGTTTCATTCGACTACAAAGATCCATTTTACAACACAAGTTTCAAGATGTCTCAACCACCATACTCTAACTACTTTCCTCATGTGTATCCTCAACAACAACAACAACAACAACTCAGTCAACAACAACAACAATTCAATCAACAACAACAAGTTTATAAACAACAATTTAACCAACAACATTTTCCACAACAAGGAGCAATTCCACCACAAATGGTTCAACCACCACCTAGTCTTCAAGTACAACCTTACACAAAATTTTACAATCAACATCCATCCAAGAATACTATGAAGGAACCGTCATGGTTTGGCAAGATGTGTGAAGCTTTAAGTAGCCAACAATCCATTCACGAGGCTGGATCACTTGATAGACCTCCAATGCTCACTCCCGGAAACTACGATTAATGGGTGATTAGGTTCTTTAGGTTCTGTGATCTAAAGAAGCCACATGGAAAGTTCTTGAAGAAGATCATCATGGAAGGTCCATTTCAGATGCCTACTGTCATTACACCCGGAGATCCAAATGCTACTCCACCAAGAGGTGATGTAACCAACATTGCAACTCTTTCTGACCTCACTGCTGATGAACTTCTACATTTCGAAGCCGATGAGCTTGCAATGCAATACATACTTTTGGGATTACCCAATCCAATCCTTCGAAGTATTGATGCTCAGAAGACTGCTAAAGCAATGTGGGAACATATTCATCTTCTCATGGAAGGCACTGAACTCAATCAAGAAGACATGGAATCCAAAATCTACTTGGCTTATGAACACTTCATGATTGAACCTGGAGAGACATTAGAGTCATATCATCATCGATTCTCAGACATCATCAATGACTTGAACAAACACAACATCATCATGCCAAGAATTGCTGTCAACACTAAGTTCCTGAGTAGTCTTGGTCCTGAATGGGAAAGGTATGTCATTTTCATCCGTCATGCTAAAAATCTTCATCATGCTACATACGGATTGTTGTACGACTATTTGAAGCCCCACCAAAAAGAAGTTGACAAAGAAAGGGTTATCCGTGGACAACCTGTTTCACCTTCACTTCCGGACAATCAATAATTAGCATTGTGGGCTCAAGCTTGTTATCCTCAATTCCCGACCTTAAAAATTGTATTTACGAATCCTCCACAACCCACTGCTCAACCAACTGCAACAATCACACCATATGATCCATCAAAGCAACAATCTTAAGAAACTCAATTGGTTCCATACAACAACAACAATGATCAAGCACTTTACAGTGAATCCAATGAAGATGCAGAAGCTTTCGATGCATTGCAACAAGGGTTTGTCATGATTTCTAGAGCCTTCGGCCGATACACTAACAAATCCAACAATCGCATTTGTACCTCATCTAACACAAGGAATCAGGATGTTGTTAACAATGGATGTGTTGAAGTTCATAATCGTGGTAATGTTCGTCAGATGGGCGGTGGTCAAGGGTTTAATCAAATGGGAAGGAATAACATGGGTGCTGCACAACAACAAAGGGCTCAAGTGTTTGAACAGGGTAATGCTCAGAATGGGGTTAATGGTCTTCGTTGTTATAACTGTAATGAGAAGGGTCATCTGGCTAATGTATGCCCAAAGCCGAGGACAAGAGGCAGCGCTTATCACAAAAAGGGTTTACTCTTGGCTCTCAAGGATGAAGCTGGTGGAACTCTTACCAACAAGGAACACATCTTCATGGCAGATGCAGATTCTGATGATTACATGGAGGACTTACAGGTTAATGCAGCAGTGATGTTGATGGCACACATGCAAGCTCTCCACATGAGCGACACAGGCCTAGTGTATGACATTGACGGCTTGTCTCAGGTACCGGATCAAACTCTACTCATTAATGATCTGATATCTCAGCCAAAATCTACATCCGACAAGAGTCAGAGTGTTCAACATGAGCCATTGATAATCAAGTTGACTCCGTGGTTATACTTGAGGATCTGACTAATGATTCTGTTGAGACTCACGATGAACAAGATGAACCTTCGTCTAATCTAGAAGTTGAGCTCATGACCTTAATTAAAGACCAAGAATCTCAACTGGAAATCTGCAAGCAATTAAAAGAAAACAATGCACTGTTGACTAGGGATAATGAATGCTTAAAAAGGCAACTCAACATTTTTAAAACTCAAGAAAAACGTGAACAAGGTTTTGAAGTTGCTTTTGCTAAATCTTCCCAAAACAAAAAATCACAAGAACGACAGATACGTGATCTAGTCGCATCCAAGAATGCTTTGTTGTCTCAAATAGAACAACTGAAACATGATCATACAAAACAAATTAACGCTCTCACTTTGTAAAATCAAAAATCCAAGGCTGAATTGTTAAATTGTCAAAAACAGTTCTCTGAATACAAAAAGCATTCAACGAAACGAATAGATGCCTATCTTGAGGAAATTGTCGACTTACAAAACAAAATCAAAGATTTTCGAAATGTTGTTTATAAACATGGTGAATCAATCACAACGATTCAAAAGTTTACTTTTAAACCAAATCCAAATGGATATGGACCGAATCTTGTTGATTCCAAACCTAAGTTTTCAAACAGAGCATTCAAATCAAATCCTGAAGTTTACAGTGCAGAACATAGAATTGATGATTCCATTATGAGTGTTGTTGAATATAACCGTCAAGAGGAATTAGATGCAGAAGACGAGAGTCGATCAAAATTAGAAAATGTTGTTAAACCATTTAACTATTCAAAAGCCGTCACTTTCGCTGCACAAAAGGATTTTTCTAACACACCTTGGGTTATCACACCTACTTCTGAGGGTCCCCTTTCCAATACTGTAAAAATTAATGGTCCTTTATCTTCACCCAGTGAAATAAAACCATTAGCCGAAAAATGTAAAGTTATTAAATATTTTGAAACATTCATTTCGGACATCAAAATCTTGGAACGTGAAATTTAATTTCATTCTGAAATAAAAGTTGAACATTTTCAATCGCCTCTTGCGCGTGCACAAAGAGATATTCTTCAGAAAAGAATTTTACCTCATGTCCGTAATTTGAAAAATTCTGCTATATATTGGGAAAGGGATTTTCATAAGGAGCTTGGACTTATGAAAAGAGTTTTCGAACAAACAGAAACATCAATTTCAAATACAAAACGTAAAAAGAAAATGTTACGAAAAGATGTTGATCGACTCTTTGAAGATGTTATCTCTGCTGATATCCATAATGTTGTGTTATTACATTCTTTTGCATATGCATTTCATTATATCTCTGCTGATACTGTTGATTCTATTGAAATTGTTAAGAATACTGATACTGTGTCACAAATTGAGTTTTTAAAAGTTGAAAATGAACGTTTGTTAAACGAACTTTCAAATGCAAAACGTCGTCTTCAATGGTGTCAAAAAGATTGTCATAATCGTGAACCGCTTTGCAAAACAAAATCAACCAGTTGCATACCAAAACTCTCTGTCCTAAACTTAAGCAACTGGATGACCAAAATGTGTCTTTGAAGTGTCAAATCTCAAAATATGAACAAGAAATTTCAAAAGTGAAAAAGGGATATAGTGTCATATTTGATTTACTCAAAAAGACTCGTGCTAAAGCGTCAAAAGATGTTGATAATCATCTGGCATATACCAAAGATGTTTTACGACGAGACGGACTCACTCGTTCTGAAAATCTAGATTTGTTACACAAAATCCATGATCTAAAGGCAGAGTTGGTGATACTTAAGCAAGATAGGGATAGTAACACAAAAGTAACTGAATCCAAACAGATTAAAAATGACTCTAGAACATCTAATGACAAACCACAAGAAACTAATGTGCTTCCCTCTACTAAAACAGGAATAGTTGTCTCTTTTCCCAACGCCTGCACTTCACAGCCTAGGAGCAATACAAGGAAGAATAGGAAGTTGCAACGTAAGAAAAGAACAATAAAGAATGCTGAAGTAGAAGAACACCCTAGGACGTTGAATAAAACTCAAGTTGCACCCACTTTAGACATTGCGTTAGATAAATGTAATAGAAAAAGTGATGTAACAAATTCTGAACCGTTAAGTAATTTTGATGTTAAGTCTGAAGCTTCTTGTGTTATATGTCACACCCCCAAAATATCGCAGCGGAACGATAGTGTCATTGGGGTATAACGTCATAGCACAAAGTATGGATACAGAAAACGACCTCTATAATGAGACGTTTTAAAGAGTTTACCATTCGATTTAATAAGTTAAAGTTTACAACACAAAAGCAATCCCAAAGTTTGATAATACACAAAGAGTTTACAAAATATGTCGAATGGTAATTGTTAAAAACACAAGACTTCAATGTATGCCATGCGACCCAAAAGCTCCATGAAATGCTATCACCTTAAGACCTGAGATAAACATGCTAAAAAGTGTCAACACAATGGTTGGTGAGTTCATAAGTTTATTGAAAATGAATTGAAAAAGTCTATAAGAAACGTTGATGCAGCAAAGGCCTTGTAAATCCACTCAGTTCCAAGTTCCGCCCATACAAAACTTGCAACCTGTGTGTTTACAATCCATTGCCAAAATATGGAATTGTCAATCTTGTTTGTAAGTAGGACATAGGTGCATACGATATATACATAAACTTAATGCAAAGAATCACAGCCAACTGAACCTCACGACGAGTCTAACTTGTTTGTTGTTATTGCCTTGAATAACTTGAATACAGATTATATTCACCCAAGGTCACGTCATCAAGGACCCAAGGGTGGGGGCGTCAGCCCGATAGTACTATCAATACCTCTCTGCCGGCTCCCGCAGGAGTTAACCAGTTGCTAAAGTTTGTATGTTGTTGCATAATTGAATACTTGTTTAACACATTAAGGCACATATCGCAATAAACACACAAAGTCCAAAGTGTATAAGAAGTATAGTGTAACACATTTGTATAAATAACTTGAGCATTCGCAATAGTGAAACAAGTGTAACCCAATCAAGTATAAAACGCAATCAAGTCTAAAGTATAGGTAAAGTTGTTTGGGAAAAGAGTTTAAATGTTTGGATAAATAAGCATATATCTCGCCCCAAATAGTTTGTAGAATTTAAACGAGTAAAAGCGGGGTATGAACTCACAGTAGTATGTCAAAGTTTAGAATATTTGTGAAAGTAAATGAAAATAGTTTGAGCATGTACCTCCCCCAAAAGTAATTGAAAATGTATAAAAGTAGGGGTTATGAAACTCACCTGGTGTGATTGATATGCTAACAAAATGAAATGCACGAAAGTGAGGCCCGAAACTATCCGCGACCTAAAATGAATGTTATGACTTGAGTTATGATATGTTGTCGTGAATGCATGATTTTGAAAACGTATCACCCAATATGCTACTTGAAAACTAGTTATATAAAAATATTGTTACTTGAAGGTGTGACGGTTTCATGTCGAAAATAAATACTTTTGAGCTAATAGTAAAAATATAGCTAAAACTATGTAACGGTTTTAGTAATTGACAAATCGGTTTACATCGGACTTAACGTAATATATACATAGGAAAACTAACTCGTTTATAACGTCCATTTCCCCCGAAACGTCCGTTTAGGCCCTCAAAATCTTGATTAAAAATCCTGACAGCTTACAAAAGCTGTGAATAGTGTTTTCAGCACGTTTTTGACCCAAAGTTCGGTTAACCATAAATCACTCGTTTTAAGTCCGTTTTTCAAGTTCTTTATATCCACTCGAAGGTAATCAAGAGTACTAATATATTTTTAAACTTCGGAGACTTCACAGAAAGTTTAAGGCCACTGTTTGGCCAGTTACAAATTCGGACTGCATGTACAATTTTCCGGAAAATTATAGTTTTTAAATCGTAACTTGGAAACCACGTATATGTTTCGTTATAACTCCGTTTTAGTCCGTTCAAAAGGCCACGTTCATAACTAAAAATCTATTTTCTAAAACTTTAATAAAACTTGTAAAAATGACTAACTTTTCGGAAAAATTATAAATTTCGACAGCGCTTCCGCGCCCATTTTAAATTACCATTTTTATCTACTTGATTAACCACAACTTCACCACAAAAATCCCTTAATCTACTCATCACCAATCCTACTAAAAATAAAATGCTATTCGAACCATATATGGTAAAAAGACTATTTTTGGGTTTAAAACTAGTGTTTTCAACTTACTAATTAACATAAACTACATAAAACCTTCACTACTAAATGATCAAAACTTACTTTGATAAATCATTTTTCAAACCACTCACTTTTATAAACTTCTAACTAGTAAATACTTGTTATAAAAATTTATAGAGCACATATGGGTGATAACATTTGATAAACTACAACTTGAGCAATTATGATCATATGGACTTCAAGAAAATGTATGAAAAATATGTATGAAAAGATAAAAGTTAAAGTTTCATGCTTACAAGTGCTTGATGAGGTTTAGTGAACCAAGGATTTATCCTAAACACCCTAGGTTTTTATTTCAAAACCTAAACAAAGAGTGTTACTAGATTGTGAAGAACTTGACAAGAAAAATTTTGATGATCACTTCTTGAGCTCCTTAGAGTGGCCGGATTTGTGGAGAAGACAAAGAGAGGAAGAGAACTTGACTTGCACTCTTGAATTATTGGATTGTGTTTATTGTATAAAGTCTTTGGAGTGTGATCTTATATAAGTGAAAGATCTTTGAAAATCTAGTAGATGCATGTATGCATTTAATAATACATACATATATGTATCTATATATATATTTTTATTATGCAAGTAAATGTGTAGGTAAAGATAGTTAAGTAATAATAAGTTGTAACTTGTAGTATTGTTAAATAAGATTTGTAAGTTGTATACACATTTGAATATTTAAGGTAGCGTTAGATAGAATAAATTTCACGGGTCAAGATAAAATATATTTAGGTCATAAAAATTTTAAAAATACATTTCTTGAAAGAGTAGAGTGAATAATTATTTATCGGGTTGAATTTAAGAAAACGTCGTAATTTATATAAATATAACAATTTATATACGAAATAAATTTAAAACACCGGTTAGACTAATAATAATATTTTTATAGACTTAATATGAGTATAAAATATATTGGAAAGATTTTTGGAAGTATTGAATCAATTGTTCAAAAATAATGTTTACGCGATAACGTTTATTTAATAAGAAAATAACGTTTAATGAAAAATGCAAAACCATGTACGAATCGTTATGAAATGCTGAATGTGAAATATGAGAAATGACCGGAAATTGCGAATTGTGACATTATATGTCGTAAAAGTATGCTTTCTGATTGTCATGACAAATGTGTTGCTAAAACTATCTTGTCTCGTTCACGGAATCCTAAGAAATGGAATACATCTAGGCCCACTAAAGCTTCTAAGTCTGTGCTTGGTAAACCGCCCTCTTTAGATTCTAAGATAAGCATTGATGTCCCTATAGCCCCAATATCACCTCCAAGGATCGTAGTACCACCTAGTGCATTCAGTAAGACTAAAGCAAAGACTAGTTGGAGATGGCAGAAATGGTTACATAATACACTTGGCTTTACATGGCTACCTAAAATCATAAACATGTGTGTTTTATCTATATCTGCATCGGAACCCTCTAACTCTTCGGGTTCCACATCTACTTCTATTTCATCTGTGTCGTCTGTGTTGAATGCAGGTGATACAGATCATCCTATGGGTTGTTGATAGCGGATGTTCCCGATACATGACAGGCAATCTAAAATTGTTATCTAACTTTGTATCAAAGTTCATTGGCACTGTCAGATTCGGGAATGATCACTTCGCGGCTATAATGGGCTTCGGAGATTACATCAATGGAAACATCGAAATTAGCAGAGTTTATTATGTGAAAGGTCTCGGTCACAATCTCTTCTCAGTCGGTCAATTTTGTCATGGAGATTTGGAAGTTGCTTTTAGGGAGAAAACTTGTTTCATTCGTGATCTACAAGGAAACGATCTTATGTCTGGTCAACGCACATCAAGTCTTTACACAATCTCAATGCAAGACATGATTGCTTCATCTCCCATCTGTCTACTTTCTAAGGCTACATCTACAAAATCCTGGCTATGGCACCGTCGTCTCTCACATCTAAACTTTCAAACCATAACCAACCTTGCTCGATTCAAACTAGTTGAAGGTCTCCCAAGATTTTGGTATTCTAAAGATCACCTTTGCTCAGCTTGTGAACAAGGGAAAAGCACTCGTGCTCACTTTCCTTCAAAGGTGGAACACAGCTCACAGCATGTGCTTCATCTTCTTCACATGGATTTGTGTGGCCCGATGCGCGTGCAAACGATTAATGGCAAACGCTACATCTTGGTAATTGTAGATGACTACTCAAGATGGACTTGGGTTTATTTTCTTAGAAGTAAAGATCAAGCTCCACAGATGATCATCACCTTTCTCACGAAAATTCAAGTTCAGCTCTGGAACACAGTCCGACAAATCAGAACAGACAAAGGAACTGAATTTGTGAATCAAACTCTTCGTGCATTTTATGAGAAAGTGGGAATTGAGCATCAAACATCTATTGCACGTACACCAGAACAAAACGGAGTTGTTGAAAGACGAAACCACACGTTAGTGGAAGCTGCAAGAACGATGTTAATCAATGCTAAACTTCTGGATTACTTATGGGCTGAAGCCATGTCAACTGCATGCTATACTCAGAATCGCTCAATGATTACCAAGCGCCACAACAAAACACCTTATGAGCTCATCCACAACCATAAACCGAATCTTAAACACTTTCATGTATTTGGATCCCTTTGTTATCCGAATAATGATTGTGATGACTTTGGTAAGCTCAAAGCCAAAGCTGACATTGGAGTCTTTATAGGATATTGTGAAAAATCTAAGGGTTTCCGGATCTGGAATCGTCGTACAAAGCAGGTTATGGAAACGATTCATGCAAATTTCGATGAGCTTACTGAAATGGCTTCTAAGCATAACAGCTTGGAACCCGATCACAACCGTTTAAACTTCCCCCAAACCCCGTCATCAGCTGAACCAAGCCCCCAGCTTACTCGTCAAAAAATGAAAAAGCTATTTGATCCTCTGTTTAATGATGATATTGATGAACGTGCTCCAGGTGTATCCAATGTTTTGGCTGCTCAACCAGATCATATTCCAATACCTGATACACCTGCTACAATAACTACTGTTGAAGAAGCACCACCAGTTGACTCTACAACAACAGTTGAACAAACTGTATCCAACTACGCTGAACCAGCTGATGATGTTCTGAACAATGAAGTACCCCCACCTGCAGATTATGATCCAAATGCGTTCTTCAACCCATTTGCAAATGCCTCTACTACTTCTGATGTTGCAGAATCATCTACAAGCCATTTGAATCCTCCGAATCTGCAGAATGTATATCAACATCAACCCTCCACACATCGTTGGACAAAAGACCATCCTCTTGTGAACATATCTGGTGACCCTAATCAACCAGTCATAACTAGACAACGCCTTTGAAGAATCATAGTTCCATCTTCTAACTCTAAAACATCAAAGAAGCAATGACTTATGCATTTATGCACTTACCGTTTGCCAATCTGAACCCAAAAACATCAAAGAAGCAATGACTTATGACAACTGGATAGAATCCATGCAAGAAGAACTTAATCAGTTTAAACGTCTTGAAGTATGGGAATTGGTTCAAAAACCAACAGGGGTCTATGTTATTGGTCCGAAATGGATTTGGAGAAACAAGTTAGATGCTGACGGTACGGTCATCATAAATAAGTCACGTCTGGTGGCTAAGGGTTATAGACAGGAAGAGGGTATTGACTTTGAAGAATCATTCGCATCGCTTGCTCGTCTTGAGGCTGTTCGGATATTTCTGGCATTCGCGGCTCACATGAACATCACGGTCTTTCAGATGGATGTCAAAACTGCTTTTCTGAATGGGAAACTGAAAGAAACGGTCTATGTCAGCCAACCAGAAGGATTCGTTGATCCAGAATTCCCGAACCACGTTTACAAACTGAACAAGGCTCTCTACGGTCTCAAACAAGCCCCTCGGGTGTGGTATGATAAGTTATCATCCTTTCTTATCGCCAATAATTTCACTAAAGGCTCGGTCGACCCAACACTTTTCATACAATATCACGGGGAACACATCTTAATCGTTCAAATTTATGTGGATGACATCATTTTTGGGTCAACACATCTAAAATACTCAAACGCTTTTTCAAAACTCATGAAAAAACATTTTGAAATGTCTATGATGGGTGAACTTACATTCTTTCTTGGATAGCAAGTTCATCAATCACCCCGTGGTATTTTCTTAAGTCAGTCCAAATATGCCCTTGAAATTTTAAACAAACATGGAATGACAAGTTGTGATACCTATGCAACTCCAATGGCACACACTAAGAAACTGGATGCTGACTTACATGGGAAATTGGTTGACCCTACCAAATACCGAAGTATTATTGGGTCTCTCATGTATCTAACAGCCAATAAAGATTCATACCAATTATTCATCATCATCAGCCATAGTTGTCCATCTGATAAACAATTTGATAACCATAAGAGCAGTTTCATTATCTTCTTCAACTTCCATTCCATGTTCTAGCATTCTCCTCATAAGATCTGATGTAAGCGGATATCTTCTATCTGCTAACATATGAATCATAGTTCCATCTTCTAACTCTAAAACATGTACTCCAGATTCTTCAAAAAATCTCAGCTGATAATCTCCCAATCTTCTTGATTTTTCCAAATCTCGTCAGTGCTTGATTCTTCAGTTTCCCAGACAGTTGTGAGATCTCCAAGCAAGATTAAACTAACACCTTCTGATGGAATGTGTTCAAAATATTCTTGCACCAAATGATATAAATGAAATAAATCCTCTCTATCTATTATATGCAATAGATCCCATAGCATATTAAACACTCTGAAGCTTTCATCTTCTCTATGAAACATCAGATAATTTCCCTCCTTTGATTCTACAACTTCAAAAGTAGTTATTGGTGATTTTTTTCTTCTTGTTTTCTGTCTTCTTTTCTGCATCAGCTTTAGAATACTCAAATTCTACAACTCTTAAGTAATTCCTTAATTCATCATCTGTATCAGACCTTAATTCAACCTTCTTTGATGGCTGAGTATCTTCAACTTCAGTTGTTCTTTTTCTTTTTAAGCTTCCTTTTCTATCATCTTCTTTCTGAGCATCATCATCTTTAAAATCTTTGATACTATCAACATGCTTCTGATAAGCTTCTCTAACAGCTTCATACAGCTGTTTCATCTCAACATAATTCAACTTCTGCAATCCAATATATCCTTGACCTTTTAAATAAGCTGTTAGGACCGATTTAATGGAAGATTTGGTGAATCGGGAGGTCTTGGAAGATGGAAGAACACCATCTTCAAGTTAGTGAGAGAAAACTAGAGAGAGAAGGGAAAACTAGTGTGTCTATTATTATTGAAAGATGAAATGATTACACAAAGTCTCACCCTCCTAGGAAAGTCTAGGAGGGTATTTATAGCTACACACATACAACTATGACTAAATGACATAACAAGCCCATGTGTTTTAGCTAACAATGATAGATAATGTAATCCCGTCAATGTCGTTCCATTTACGAGTTAGGAACGATTCCAACAATCTTCCCCCAATGGGATGACATAAGGGATTACTTACAACATTTACTACAAATATAGAAAACAAATAAAGAAAGGTCTTCATAAGCTCTTCAAGTGCAGAGGATGATGAAAGTTTACGCTCTTCATCTTCTTCTTGTACCTCCACTTGAGAACCGTTTTCTTCACTTGTAGGAAAATGATGTAATATGCATAAATTGGATTAACTTCCCCCCAATTCATGCCGCATGTCTTTAGCAGCTTTTCCGTACACTCCTTTTTGGCGAAGTTTCTGAATCAGCTTCCCCCCAAACTGACAACCGTCTTCAGCAGATTCAAAACTTTGATGTAGTGAACATTTCCTCTAACTTTTGAAATTTTCAGTACGCATCCGAATTTGTAGATGAGCAGTAAACCACACAAGGTAAATCTGACTTGTTTCGGAAAATCCGTTCGGGGGTAACATGCAAGAAATTAGCAAGATCTTCTCAAATATGTAGATGCTTCACACCAAACAATCCGCGAAAGACGAGATGAAACGACTTCCCCCTGAATGTTGCGGTCTATCGGAATAATAGTTACTTGTGAATATGCAATTACTCGATAAAATAACCATGTGTAAGGCATCATAACATCATATTTAGGTGACTTCGCACACGATAACTCTGTGAAAGTGAGACGATAACACCAACTTGAGAAATTTGCACCACAGATCGTCTCATTTCTTCCCCCTGATTGAAGAAATTCATGAAGGGAAACGGGTTTTCGAAAAAAAATCCAAAAACATCAAAGAAGCAATGAACACCTATACTCTCTTCCCCCTGCTGTTTTCAATGAATCAGAATCATACACCATGTATGTTGATGATGAATTGGTGAAAGCGAAACCATGTATGTCCAAGTAATCGAACAATTGTGAAGTACCATAAATATCATGTGAGAATCAATTGTTGATAAGACTTCTCTACTCGTGTATACTCTTCTCAGCTAACTCTTTACCGACCCCATTATCATTATGATGGCTTTTTGTAGTGACTACTAATGGAGAAAAATCCAATATGACGAACTTGAGATAGAAGTAAAATAACCCGAACTTGTGACTTAAACTTGCACTATTGTCAGACGAAGAACCCTTTTCTTACCACCATCGAAAAAATGTCAACTTAAAGTTTCTCGAATTATTCGCAGCTTTTTGTGACACTTGAGAACAACAACGTAACTCCTTAAAAGTGATAGTTATACGCTATGAGCACAACAACGTAACTCCTTACATCAGGCATAACTAGACAACTCAAGTCTTTGTCATTCGTAACGGTTAAAGCTCGAACAAGGATCTCGAAGAATCATGCATCCAACCAACCCCGATGTCTTCAAAATACTAAGAACACGCACCCGTGATATCCCACTTCAACCTCAAATAAGTAATAATGAATTCTCGCCGTAATCACATCTTGCGGTTACATCCCCAAAACTAGCCTTCATTAACGGTTAAAATGAATTTGATAATGGTTTCCCGATCTTGTCAAAATAAAATGTGATAGAAAGTAAGAACGTGATGAAGATAGTTTCTTGATCGTTTATGAGCCTTAGGGTTTAACAATAACAATGAAAATACGCAGCGGATAAACAATAAAAAGTTATGCCCTCTTGAAAACAGCCCTGCAGAAAGTTGCGAATTTTGTAAAAAATCGATTTTCTTCCTTCTTTTTCGCCAAGAAACCTTGTGAATCCCTAGGTAATGAGCTCTCCAAGCTCTGATACCAATTGATAAAAACTAAGAACGTGATGAAGATAGATTCTTGATCATTTATGAGCCTTAGGGTTTAACAATAACAATGACAATACGCAGCGGATAAATCAAAACATAATTGTTATTGACACAAGGTTTTTATTACCATTAACAAACTAACTAACTATAGACGTTTATAGGAACACGTCTACTAACTAAACTAATAACCTAGGCGTTTACAAGACTATACGCCTAGGACACACACACACCTTTAAGTCGACTACATTATGGAAGACATGTATAAAACCTACACCTATATCCTCTTTATATACTAGAGGATTAGGGTTTACAAAATACTACAAAGGACTAATAAATAAAACTTCTTTTGCAAGCAAGTCCTTACATCTTTTTCTAGGTTTCCTTCTTGTCATATTAAGTCCCTCTTGTTTCATTCTTTTTGCCTTATCAACTCAAACGTATAATTCCCAACAAAATGTATCCCCGTGAAATAGTTGTATCAACCAAAATACCACCCTTATTCGCCAAAATTTGTACCAAAAATGCACATAATGTATAATACTACAGAATTTTTAAGCTCAATCTATGTCATTCTTGTGTGAAACATTCAGCCCATGTAACATAAAATTAAAATTCGGCCCAATTAACATTGATAACTTATAAATCTCGAGCCCAAAGACAACTAGTACCCGGTCCAGTCCATACGTCCAAAACACAGCTGAAGTCTAATCAAACCCTAATTATCCTTGTATAAATAACACACTACAACCCTAAATTCATTTACCTTTTCCTTAACCCTAATATCAAGTATTCGCAGTCACAAAAAAACTGACGCCACCAACAAATTAGTTTATCACAAACGCAGCCAAAGAAATTAACCATTCATCCAACAATCCACTCAATCCTAATCACACAATGATAAATTATCCGCCCCAAACTTAAGCAACATGTAACCCCATTAGTTTCCAGAACCCACGAAGCCAAACCCAGTTGAAAAACCACGCGGCTTCAAAACGATTAGTTTGGTCACGGGTAGGTTTTCATTTCTTGTTTTGTGGTAATCAAACAAAAGTCTTATGGAAACCAATTGGTTTTTCTATCTTACTTTTAAAACTTCGTATATTGAATAAGACATTGGACAGACGAGTAAGTGGGATTTGTTAATGGTTGCGTCTTTTATGACTAATGGTGATTGGGGTGTAGGATTAGATGATGTAATTGATGTTTATGGCTATAGTTGTTTCAGGTTATTTACAATTTATCCTCTTCTTTTCTTTTGTTTCAACTGTTGAGTACCAATGAGGATAAAATATGAGGACTTGATGTTGTTGGTATTTTTGATGAGGTCACAGTCTAGAAGTTTTTTTTTTTATCTCGTTTTCTTTGCGTAAACAAGAAAAAGACCTTAGGCGTAAACACGGCTTACGCATAGGGTTTCTTAGGCGTAAGGCTAAAGCTTATGCGTAAATTTTATAACCTTATGCGTAAATTTTATAACCTTATGCGTAAAATGATTCTACTCGTAATGTTACGCGTAAACAAAAAGTCCATACGAGTAACTTTCCAAGTTACTCGTAACTTAGTCTGAAGATGAGTCTTAAGCGTAAAAATAGGGTTTTGACCATTTGAC
The DNA here is from genome assembly GCA_019973895.1 of Chrysanthemum seticuspe. Classification (NCBI taxonomy): domain Eukaryota; kingdom Viridiplantae; phylum Streptophyta; class Magnoliopsida; order Asterales; family Asteraceae; genus Chrysanthemum; species Chrysanthemum seticuspe. The sequence continues at coordinate 196,832,123 of BPTQ01000005.1, read as the reverse complement.
CATTTTTACGACGACCATTTCCGACTACTTTTCCATTCAGCATAAAGAAACCCAGAAAGATTTGCAGAAAAAAACATCCATATTACCCGTTTGACCATGAATAATGACCATGTATTGACCAAAAAACAGTCACGAGATTGGTACAAAAAAAAATCACAAAAACTGTTATCAAAAGACTGATATTTGGACTGTTAAGACACAAGAAACAGACTGATGAATATTAACATAAATTTGTTGACGTTTTTTTTTTACCAAAATGATACATCACTTGTAACAAATCTGTTAAAACTGAAAACATATGTGAAAGGTTGAAGCTTTGTTAAAAATAGATTTTAAAATATCGAATATTGACAAGATAACATCACCAAAATCAACCACAAATGAAAAACCAACCTTGCTCTTGATACCAATGTTAGGACCGATTTAATGGAAGATTTGGTGAATCGGGAGGTCCTGGAAGATGGAAGAACACCATCTTCAAGTTAGTGAGAGAAAACTAGAGAGAGAAGGGAAAACTAGTGTGTGTATTATTATTGAAAGATGAAAGGATTACACAAAGTCTCACCCTCTTAGGAAAGTCTAGGAGGGTATTTATAGCTAGACACATACAACTATGACTAAATGACATAACAAGCCCATGTTTTTTAGCTAACAAGGATAGATAATGTAATCCCGTCAATGTCGTTCCATTTACGAGTTAGGAGCGATTCCAACATAAGCCATCATTGCATTTCTTTCCTTAGCACGATTTGGCCTTCTTGGTAGAGCAGAAACAGGAATAGGTGTCTTTAATTGTACAGCAGCTTCAGCATTCAATTCTTCTTGCAATTTCTTAGATACTTCTTTATCCTTAGCTTCTTCAATAGCAACTTCAGCATTCAATTTAGCTTGTACCTTTCTAGCTGCTTCCTTATTCCTAGCAACTTCAGCAGCCCTTAGTTGTGCTAAAGTGCGCTTCTTTTTCTTCTTTGTTTCAATCATTTTACCTTTCCGTTTATCTTTAGGATCTAACATAGGTTGAGATTGAGAAACTTGATGTTGTTCTTCAGCAACTCCTGGAATGCTAACACCCCTTGGTTTTGATAAATCATGCAATATTTCAGCAATAGTTTCATCATCACTTGCAGTGTGCATTGGTTTGGGTGTATCAGCTTCTTCTTCTTGTGGAATTGTTGAAGGACCAGCTTCTTCTTCAAAATCTAACACCCTTGGTGTAATTAATTCTTGTCGAGATGTTCCTTGAAAATTAGTACTTTGATCAGCAGTACCTTGATCATCAGTACTTTGAACACCAATTCCTTCAGGCTTAGTACTTTGAAGATTTACATATGCTTCAGTACTTTGAGGTTCATTCTCCTTTTCTTCATGAAATTCAGCATCTTCTTTCAAATTCTCTTCTTCTAAATTCCTCCCCAATTGGACAGAAGAATGCTGAGGAACCTTTTTGCTTGTAGAAGTCTTCTTAAAATGCCTTCGCTTCTTCTTTTCAGCTTTGACCCATAACATGTGATGTTTAACCAAGGGCCAAACAGACTTCTTGAACTTTCTAAACTTGATCTTTAATAAGGCTATCTGAGCAGCTTGAGCCTTAGTAGTTTTCTTCAATCTGGCTAACTCCCTTGTCAGAATATAATTATCTAACACTAAACCTTCAGGGGGTATAGTAGCAGTGTATCTTCCAGATGATGATGAAGTAATAGGAATATCTTGTTCTGGTGATGCAATAGGAGGAGTAGTATGGTGTGATGAGGTGGGAGAAACTGCAGTACCTTCATTAACATCAGTACCTTGTGATGCAGTTTCTTGAGAAGCAGCACTTTGAGAAGCAGTACCTTGTGTTGAAGCAGTACCTTCTCTGTCATCACTCTCTGCAGCCTCATTGCGTATAGCTTGAACAACCTCCATCATTGAAGTGGTTAATGGGGTGTTCCTTCCAGGAAACATATCACTTTTCCTAGCCATAAATGTAAAGATCTTGGCTGGTTGTACCACAATAGGTAAAAGACTTGTCGGCTTTGGTACATCTGAAAGTTGTTTATTCAAGAAGACTTGAATAAATCTCGGATACATTAACCATATTGATCCATGGGAGATGTGTGAGAGCATTCCATCTAAGATTAGCCTTGAAAAGTTGAACATACGATTTGTAGCTAATCCTACTAGTGCAGATGCAATGTTTGAACCAAATTGCTCCCAAGAAGTACTTTTAGAGCTGATACAATGAAGAAGAACATGTACCAAGTACTTCCAATGTGGACTGAACAAGGGCTTCTTGAATGTTGTTGTGTCAGCCAAAGACCCTCCATATCCAATATCTCTCAGTGTATCCCAAAGAAGCTGTTTATCAAACCTAATAGCTCCTTCTGCATCATCAAACAATAAATCTTCACGAATTGATGCTTCAGTAATCTTGATAAGCCTTCCAGCAACTTTAGCTTGAATATAAGATTCATCATTCTTCAGATGTGTCCTTACAGTTGCCCAAAACTGTTGTATCCAGGGCTCAATGATATCAGGTTCCACCAAAAGCGCATAACTGATTGGGGAACCAGTTAAGAAATCAATGATGTCATGGAAGATGACATTTGCCTCTGTTTTATCTAAATTCGCCACCATTTTGTGTTTAGAAACTGTATGTAGGTTTTCCATGGATGATGGTAAAAGATATTGATTCTTGAATACGTAAGTGTGTGATGAGTGTGTAAATACTCATCATTTTTGGTTAAATCTGAACTGCAAAACGTTTAAAAATGCTCAGAAATGCATCAAAATACTGAAAATATTCCAGAATTGCATTTTATATGTTTCAGATGCAAAATGTTTAAAATCAGATGAAAAATGAGCTAAGTTTGCATAATTGGCAGTTTCAGTCCCCCAAGTTTCAAAAGTTGTCAGAAATAGTCCCTGAGCACTTATTTTAAAAGAAAAATCACCAAAGGTCCTTTTTAAATCATAAGTTGTCATAATTAGTCCTTTGGTGAAAAATTTCAAAAGTTTGAGAAATTACAACTTTAGTCCCTGTAGATTCAAGAATTGTCATGTTCAGTCCTTCAAATTTCAGAAAATGACAAAAACAGTCCTTGCATTATTTGAGATTGGCAAGACCAATCCTTGGATTACAATTTCATAATTTACAGTTTTGATCCCTAGAGTTTCAGATTATACAAGTTTGGTCCCTAATTTACTCTTTGGTTTAAAAATGTATCCTTGGTCCAAGTTAATACCCAACTCTTATCTTAAACCCAACAAACCCCTAGCCCAACCCAGTCCAATACCCTGTCAACCCTAAATATTAACCACTCCCCTGTCTTTTCATCTCCTTCCTTGGTTTCCCGCCCAAACACACAACACAGAAACACAAAACACAATAAAACCTTTTTCTCTTTTCTAATCCTCCCTGTCCCCTATCACCAAAAACCACCCAACACAACAAATAAAAAAACCTCCCATCCTCCCACGCCTGTCTCCTTTCCCATACTCCCAACACAGCCTTAACCCCATCACTGTCGGGCATTGGAAGCTGCAACAAGCACAAGTTGGGTTCTGTTTTGTCTCACAAGAGAATCAGAAGAAAGAAGATTGGAAGACCCTTTTTCTTAGCTAAGTATTAATAGGAGTTTGTATGCCAATTTATAAGGCTAGTTAGTTTTTTTAGTTTAGTTTTTTTTTGTTTTAGTCTAGACTTTGAGAGTTCTAGTCCTCAATTTATCCACTGCCATTTACTTTCCTTGTATCCTTTTTAATTTCTGTGTAATTCAATTCCAGTTGTCAATTCCATTTTTTTTTTGTTTATGCAGTCTTTATTGTTTCAGTTGTCCATTTAAAATTCTTGTTAGAGTGTCAAAAGTTTGCTAAAGCTCATTTTAGTTTATGCTCAAGTATACAAATTAGTTTTTACATGACTCAAGGCCTTCATTTTTTTGTATTTCTCATTTCTGCCCTGGAAGAAGTGTTTGGGTTAGCTTTTATTTGGGTAAAAATTCACGATTTGACCCAAGTAGTGTCTCAAGTTGTTTTAAGTAGCTTTAATTTAGTTCATGTGATGTATTGGTAGTGAGTAAATTCAATTTGTAGTTGCTTTATAGCTTTAGAAATTTGTTTTTGAAATCTGTTTTCCATGTTTTGTCCACTGTTTTCAACTGCAGCCTTTAGCAGCCTTTTAACAAGCTCGAACTAGCTTGAATTTTTGCCCCAAATTTATGAGCTGTAACATGCCTCTCCCAGGCCAGGTTTGGGGGCAAAAGGTATACAGCTGGGTGGGTTTCAAGTTCCAATAAACTCAGGAGCTTATCTCCCCTGTAGCTTATCCAAAATAAGCTCCCAAGTACCCCGTTGGTACCTGTTTGGAAACTGCGGTTAACAGGTCATTTTTTTTATTAGCTTATTTAAGTGACTAGATGTTCAGTAGTACATTTAGATTAGTTAAGTTAAATCATTGATAGCTTATTAGTGCTTATCTTAGGAGTTTATTGCTTGATTTTTTTTATTATTTTCCATTTCATAGCTTAAGGATCCCCGAGTTTACAACTTTTGCCAACTGCTTTTTCCCCATTGTTATTGATTTTCTTTTGTTGTCCTTGTAGCTTAATACAATTGGTTGTCTTGTATGTTGCTTATTCGAACTGTTTTAAAGCTTATTTGGTGCAATTAGCAAAAGGTGTGTTTGTTTCTGTTCCTGTTCCAAACAGCAGCTTGCCCCTTTTTTTTTACTTTCCTATTTGCTTTTGAAGTGCTTAGCTATTGCTTACTAGGGTGCCGTTGTCCCTTAGTTGCTGTTTTAGGATTATGGCACTTAGTTTTTAGTTTGTTTGTAGTTTTTGACGGTCTGTTATAGCTTGGAATTCCCTTGGTAACCGCTGTCCCAAACAGCCCCTTAGTTGCACCTGTACCAAACAGCCCCCTTTGGGCAATGTCCTTTTTGCTGCACATCCAAACAGCCCTTAAGCTTATTCCGTGTGGTCTGCTGGTAAAACAAGCTGTTACAGCTTGTTTTTAAGTTTTCAAGTATGCTTTTTGCTTCTTTTGTTCTAACAGTTGGTTCGCAAATAAGAAAATCAAGAAGAAAAAATAAATGGCAAAAAGGTGCGTAGGTGGGACTTGAACCCTGGTCTCCTGCCCATTCCCACGCTCACACACACCCCACGTTGCCAACTGCACTAGAGGCTTCTCACGTTTTACTCTACATAATTTTATATAAAACACCTCATTCGTTTTAAGCTCATTCACATTGTTTAGCTTTTTAACAGCTTATTAGGAGTAGTTGTGTACTTAGTCATATTTTTCCTAAGATTAGAATAGTATAAAGTATTTTTAAGAAAAATTTCAGATTTTTATAAAAACGTTTAGTATTTTTAATAATTTATTTAGTCTAGAATAGTATTTAATTCATAATAAAAAATATAAAAGTCAAAAAAATATAAATCTTTTTTTTTAAAATTTTCTTTTGTCATATATTAAGTAAAAAAAATTATTTTTACACTCGTAGGACTTTTATTTCATAAATTTTACGTTTTTGCTTGCGCACTCGCGTAATTTTTATAAATAACGTGCGTTTTCATTTTAAGTTACGTTTTTAGGTAATTTAAGTTTTCGTTTTAGTTAAAATAGTTTATTTAAGTCATTTTGTTTTATAAAATCACAAAAACATCATTGTAAAAATAGTGATAGCGTTTATTTAATATTTTTTATCTTTTTAATTTCCTTTAATTTGCATTTAAGCCTCTGTAATTTGTTTGTTTTTTCTGTAGTTATAATCATTATCAAATCTCCTTTTTCGTTCAAATCTCTCGATCACTATACGTTTGGTGATCCATTGCATAGCTCGCTGGGACATAACGACCCGGGGAAACCCTATACTCCTCAGATCTTCATTGCATTCGTGCTTAAGCAGTTTTAAGCTTATTACGGTCTGCCATTCACAAGTGGCAGGCTTGAGTGATTTAGCTTGACTGTTTGGCACGCATCAAATGTTTGGCGCCTCTGCCGGGGAGCTGTGCTGATTATCTTCCGTTTAGCAGATTAGTGATTCGAACATTCACTCCTTGTTTATACCATCTGTATGTGTTTATATTTTCTTTTAAAAATCAAAAACCCAAAAAAAAATTCATTCTTTGTTTTTGCAAAATGTTTTTCAAAAATACCAAAAATATCCATCTTTACCTTCTCACATCTTTGATTCTTCATCCCCACCCCTCTGTAAACCTTTGATTCTTTCTATGTCTTATCATCACCCTCTTGATTGTCAATGGTGTGGTGGTCCTTATAATGGTGGCAATTGCCCCAGTTGTAGCATGGTGGAGTCAGGAAACGGGTCTGTCTATAACCAAGATCCCTATTCTTACCATAACACAACTGATTTATTCCATCAGCTACCACACTGTGAGACTCAGCAGTTTTACTGTTGTGAGTACTGTGGTGGTTCACACTCCAGTTCTGATTGTCAATCGGGAAACACGCTTGTCTATGAGCAGGTTCCTGATAACAATTATTACTACAACACATGTGACTCACAGCCACATCAGTTTTACTGTTGTGAATATTGTGGAGGTCCTCACTTTAGCTCTGATTGTCAAACAAGGGATCCATTTCCTTGTAACAATTACGACTCTTCGTATCATGACCAACCTCCACAGTACCAAATGAATCAGGCACCACCTCAGCCTGACCCACTTCCTCAAAATCTTCTCCTTGATCTTTTGGATTTAGTGAAAGATTTGAAGGAATGTAAACATTCCCAAGATAATCCAAAATCCATGAAAGAATTGTTAGCTGAAGAGCAGGCTGCTAAATTAAATTCCAAAATTGCGTTTGAAAAATCTATTAAGGAATCAATTGCAAAAGAAAAAGCAGCCAGATCTAGCTCTCAATTTCGTTTCATTCCTGATGACAGTGATGATGAGGATACACTTGATATCCTTCAATTCTATAAAAATTCATCAAGTTCATCAAATGATATCCCAGCAGTTGAGATTCATTCTCACACAACTGCTATCACACCCGAAGCTCCCACTCACTCTCTGAACATGGGGGACGAGCATCTTGACACTGTTCCTGAAAAGGAATCGGACGAATTCATAAAGTCTAGTGTTGAGAACCTTGTCCCAATCCCGAGAGAGTCACAGGGAACTTTTGATCATATGTGTGATTCTCTTTCCCCTCTTGAGTGTTCAAATGATCATTTGGAAACTTTCTCCGATTTTAGCGACGATTGTGCTTCCATTGGAAACATCGAGTATGTTGAGGCATCACTCCCACAGTCTGACCCTCTTCTTGAGGAGTTCTCCGGTGAACTCACTCACATCAATCCACTCTTTGATTTCGAAGCCGATCTGGGAGAAACTGAAAGTCTCCTTGATAATGATCGTTCACTCACTTCTCACCCTAACAGTCCAATAGAGAATGTTGATCATTTTGTTCCCGAAACATTCAAAGCTACTTTCACCAATCCTCTATTTGAATTCGACTCTGAATTCACTTCAATTTCTGAGAATCCACTCTTTGATACTCAGATTGAGGATAGTGATGAGCCCACAATGGAACAAGAGTTCACAATTTCACCTCATGTGAATGATTCTCTTCACGAAGAGTTCTCCGGTGAACTCTCTCATGACATATCTCCTCCGGAACATGATCATTTCTATTTTGATCTTGAGGATGATATTGGCTCGGAGGAAGGTGTACTCTATCATACGAGTTTGCTTATTAATGATACTACCTTCACCCTTCCTCCCGATATGTCTGCATTTGAGGATGAAGAATGGATCTTGATTGTTATCAAGACCTTTCTTCCTTTCCTCAAATATCTTGTGATTTCTCTCCATCTTCACTCCTTCGGGAATGAAGACACTATCTTTGACCCCGGCATTTTCATTTATCATTTTTGAGCCGGTTCTATGTATATCTCATCGGTGTGGAACTTTCACGTGCTTCAATGTTTATCCAAACATCTTGAATGAAAGTCCGATGGAGATTGTTTTTTCCACTTTGCTTCCCCATGAACCAATGAATTCGGGGTCGAGTCAAGCTAGCGACTCGGTAATCAAAAACAGTAGCTAAACATGGGTTTTCACCCATGTGTTCCAACCTAGTGTGGGGGAGTTGCCCCACATATTATATATATATAAGTTTTCTCTAAAAAAAAAAAAAAAAAAAAAAAAAAAAAAATCTTGCTAAATAATGGCCGTAGTATTTCCCTTTTACGTTCTTTGTTTCGGCATAACCGCCGGTACTTTGAATATTGAGGGCAATATTCATTTCTAAGTGTGGGGGGGAATTCTCACGAATTTTATCATATAATTATACCAATTCCCCCGTTTTTGGCCAAATTTTTTTTTTGGAGTAAGTGTTCTACACTTACTCAATTGGTTATCAGTCCGCCTTGTCTAATAAACAAAAGGATTGGCTAATCCAGGAGCAAACGGATCTTGGTAAAGATATCTCAAATCCGTTGACGGCTTGCAATTTGCCCAAAATTGTATGGTATTCAGCTCACCATATCCTTAAAAGTGAAGAGTTGGCTATCCCGCAAGTTTATGGCTTGTGGTAAAGGCAGTGGAAAAACCATAATTGGTAATCGACTCACCAAAGATAATATTGATAATTTATCTAAGAGTTGGCTAGTCCAGAGCAAACGGCTTCTGGTAAAGACAAATCAAATCCGTTGGAAGCTGGTGGTTTGCTCAAAATCACATGGTTATCGGTGTACCATGGTTCTTACTTGAACTGAAACATTTGGCTACTCCAGAAGTAATGGCTTTTGGTAAAGAGATTCAAATCCATTAAGTTTTTTTTCTCAAAAGATTGCTAGAGACTAGCAATAGTTTAGTGTGGGGGATTGATGAGTGTGTAAATACTCATCATTTTTGGTTAAATCTGAACTGCAAAACGTTTAAAAATGCTCAGAAATGCATCAAAATACTGAAAATATTCCAGAATTGCATTTTATATGTTTCAGATGCAAAATGTTTAAAATCAGATGAAAAATGAGCTAAGTTTGCATAATTGGCAGTTTCAGTCCCCCAAGTTTCAAAAGTTGTCAGAAATAGTCCCTGAGCACTTATTTTAAAAGAAAAATCACCAAAGGTCCTTTTTAAATCATAAGTTGTCATAATTAGTCCTTTGGTGAAAAATTTCAAAAGTTTGAGAAATTACAACTTTAGTCCCTGTAGATTCAAGAATTGTCATGTTCAGTCCTTCAAATTTCAGAAAATGACAAAAACAGTCCTTGCATTATTTGAGATTGGCAAGACCAATCCTTGGATTATAATTTCATAATTTACAGTTTTGATCCCTAGAGTTTCAGATTATACAAGTTTGGTCCCTAATTTACTCTTTGGTTTAAAAATGTATCCTTGGTCCAAGTTAATACCCAACTCTTATCTTAAACCCAACAAACCCCTAGCCCATCCCAGTCCAATAACCTGTCAACCTTAAATATTAACCACTCCCCTGTCTTTTCATCTCCTTCCTTGGTTTCCCGCCCAAACACACAACACAGAAACACAAAACACAATAAAACCTTTTTCTCTTTTCTAATCCTCCCTGTCCCCTATCACCAAAAACCACCCAACACAACAAATAAAAAAAGCTCCCATCCTCCCACGCCTGTCTCCTTTCCCATACTCCCAACACAGCCTTAACCCCATCACTGTCGGGCATTGGAAGCTGCAACAAGCACAAGTTGGGTTCTGTTTTGTCTCACAAGAGAATCAAAAGAAAGAAGATTGGAAGACCCTTTTTCTTAGCTAAGTATTAATAGGAGTTTGTATGCCAATTTATAAGGCTAGTTAGTTTTTTTAGTTTAGTTTTTTTTTTGTTTTAGTCTAGACTTTGAGAGTTCTAGTCCTCAATTTATCCACTGCCATTTACTTTCCTTGTATCCTTTTTAATTTCTATGTAATTCAATTCCAGTTGTCAATTCCATTTTTTTTTTGTTTATGCAGTCTTTATTGTTTCAGTTGTCCATTTAAAATTCTTGTTAGAGTGTCGAAAGTTTGCTAAAGCTCATTTTAGTTTATGCTCAAGTCTACAAATTAGTTTTTACATGACTCAAGGCCTTCATTTTTTTGTATTTCTCATTTCTGCCCTGGAAGAAGTGTTTGGGTTAGCTTTTATTTGGGTAAAAATTCACGATTTGACCCAAGTAGTGTCTCAAGTTGTTTTAAGTAGCTTTAATTTAGTTCATGTGATGTATTGGTAGTGAGTAAATTCAATTTTTAGTTGCTTTATAGCTTTAGAAATTTGTTTTTGAAATCTGTTTTCCATGTTTTGTCCACTGTTTTCAACTGCAGCCTTTAGCAGCCTTTTAACAAGCTCGAACTAGCTTGAATTTTTGCCCCAAATTTATGAGCTGTAACATGCCTCTCTCAGGCCAGGTTTGGGGGCAAAAGGTATACAGCTGGGTGGGTTTCAAGTTCCAATAAACTCAGGAGCTTATCTCCCCTGTAGCTTATCCAAAATAAGCTCCCAAGTACCCCGTTGGTACCTGTTTGGAAACTGCAGTTAACAGGTCATTTTTTTTATTAGCTTATTGTTAGTATAGCTTAGCTTATTTAAGTGACTAGATGTTCAGTAGTACATTTAGATTAGTTAAGTTAAATCATTGATAGCTTATTGGTGCTTATCTTAGGAGTTTATTGCTTGATTTTTTTTTATTATTTTCCATTTCATAGCTTAAGGATCCCCGAGTTTACAACTTTTGCCAACTGCTTTTTCCCCATTGTTATTGATTTTATTTTGTTGTCCTTGTAGCTTAATACAATTGGTTGTCTTGTATGTTGCTTATTCGAACTGTTTTAAAGCTTATTTGGTGCAATTAGCAAAAGGTGTGTTTGTTTCTGTTCCTGTTCCAAACAGCAGCTTGCCCCTTTTTTTTTTACTTTCCTATTTGCTTTTGAAGTGCTTAGCTATTGCTTATTAGGGTGCCGTTGTCCCTTAGTTGCTGTTTTAGGATTATGGCACTTAGTTTTTAGTTTGTTTGTAGTTTTTGACGGTCTGTTATAGCTTGGAATTCCCTTGGTAACCGCTGTCCCAAACAGCCCCTTAGTTGCACCTGTACCAAACAGCCCCCTTTCGGCAATGTCCTTTTTGCTGCACATCCAAACAGCCCTTAAGCTTATTCCGTGTGGTCTGCTGGTAAAACAAGCTGTTACAGCTTGTTTTTAAGTTTTCAAGTATGCTTTTTGCTTCTTTTGTTCTAACAGTTGGTTCGCAAATAAGAAAATCAAGAAGAAAAAATAAATGGCAAAAAGGTGCGTAGGTGGGACTTGAACCCTGGTCTCCTGCCCACTCCCACGCTCACACACACCCCACGTTGCCAACTGCACTAGAGGCTTCTCACGTTTTACTCTACATAATTTTATATAAAACACCTCATTCGTTTTAAGCTCATTCACATTGTTTAGCTTTTTAACAGCTTATTAGGAGTAGTTGTGTACTTAGTCATATTTTTCCTAAGATTAGAATAGTATAAAGTATTTTTAAGAAAAATTTCAGATTTTTATAAAAACGTTTAGTATTTTTAATAATTTATTTAGTCTAGAATAGTATTTAATTCATAATAAAAAATATAAAAGTCAAAAAAATATAAATCTTTTTTTTAAAATTTTCTTTTGTCATATATTAAGTAAAAAAAATTATTTTTACACTCGTAGGACTTTTATTTCATAAATTTTACGTTTTTGCTTGCGCACTCGCGTAATTTTTATAAATAACGTGCGTTTTCATTTTAAGTTACGTTTTTAGGTAATTTAAGTTTTCGTTTTAGTTAAAATAGTTTATTTAAGTCATTTTGTTTTATAAAATCACAAAAACATCATTGTAAAAATAGTGATAGCGTTTATTTAATATTTTTTATCTTTTTAATTTCCTTTAATTTGCATTTAAGCCTCTGTAATTTGTTTGTTTTTTCTGTAGTTATAATCATTATCAAATCTCCTTTTTCGTTCAAATCTCTCGATCACTATACGTTTGGTGATCCATTGCATAGCTCGCTGGGACATAACGACCCGGGGAAACCCTATACTCCTCAGATCTTCATTGCATTCGTGCTTAAGCAGTTTTAAGCTTATTACGGTCTGCCATTCACAAGTGGCAGGCTTGAGTGATTTAGCTTGACTGTTTGGCACGCATCAGTGTGTGTGAGAGAGAGAAATATGGAAAAGATTGATACAAATAAAGATGAGAGGGAAAATCGGGAAGTAGTTATTTATAGGTAGGATTTGAAAAATCATAGCCCATAATAACAAAGTTACCGTTATTTGAATTTACCCTTCTTTTTTACCGTTGGAACAGTACGTTGATAGGACAAGCAGTTATTTCCACGTGTGCAGTACTTTCCAGAGCAGTACTTTCAGAGCAGTACTTTCATAGGACAAAACATCAGTACTTTTCCATCTTCTTCTCAATAATGACAAACACTCCATGTAGGCATTGTATTGCCTCCCCTTAAGCAAAGCACAGGACTGTCTAACTAACCATTCAGTCCTCCCCTTAAATGTAACTCAATAATTAATCATCCCAATGCTTACCACCAAGTGATTGAATCTTGAAACATCAAATCCTTTGGTGAGTAAATCAGCTACATTATCATCTGTATGTACCTTGACAACATTAATGAGCCTATGCTCATAACAATCTCTGATGAAGTGATGCCTAATCTGAATGTGCTTGGTCTTGGAATGATAAACTGGATTCTTCACAATGCAAATGGTACTCTCATTATCAATATTGATAGGAGTATTCTTGAAATTGAACCCATAGTCCAAGAGTTGATTCTGCATTCACAAAACTTGTCCACAACAGCTTGCAGCAGCCACATATTCTGCTTCAGTAGAGGATGTTGCTGCAATTGTTTGCTTCTTACACTGCCATGAAACTAATCTTCTTCCAAGATATTGGCATCCTCCAGTAGTTGATCTTCTGTCATAGTTGTCACCTGCATAATCACTATCTGAAAAAGCTTCCAAATGAAAAGGGGAATCCTTTGGATACCACAACCCTAACTTAGGTTGTTGTTTCAAATAACTGAAAATTCTCTTCACTGCATTCATATGAGAGACCTTAGGTGAGACTTGATATCCATTGAACTCCTTTGAAATTCATTATGCATTAGCTGTCACAATCACCCCCCCTTAGGGACTCATCGTCCTCGATGAGGTTTGCCCCACCATCCCGAACGGCTCAGGAGTGGCTCTGATACCACTTGTAACACCCCGCCTTATCTGACCACAATATTGTCCGCTTTGCCCGTAGGCTCACGGCTTTGTTTTTGTGGCCTCATTTGAAGACTTCCCGGCAGGTCACCCAAGCCAGTACTACTCTCACATGAGCACGCTTAACTGCCAGTTCCTAAGAACTCCACCCGCAGTAGACCACAAAACGCGTTGTGTCATTGTAAGGCGAATGTTATCTTATGAGCCCAGCATCTCTCCAGGCCACAGCCGATGTGGGATTTGCCTAGAGTGTCACACATGGACTGTTTGGTAGCTCCAAAGATGATATCATCAACATATACTTGTACCAGCATGATATCCTTCTTATCTCTCTTGATAAACAAAGTCTTGTCAATTGCTCCTCTTCTGTAACCATGTTGCAATAGGAAAGTAGAGAGCCTTTCATACCAAGCTCTAGGTGCTTGATGTAAGCCATAAAGAGCCTTAACCACTTTATAGACTTTGTTTGGATGTGTAGGATCTTCAAAACCAGGAGGTTGTTTAACATATACATCCTCTGTAATCTTGCCATATAAAAAGGCACTCTTGACATCCATTTGATAAACCTGAAATCCCATATATGATGCAAAAGCAAGAAAGATTCAAATGGCTTCAATCCTTGCTACAGGAGCAAGAACTTCATTATAATCTACTCTTTCTTCTTGTCTATATCCTTGTGCAACTAACCTTGCCTTGTTCTTGATGACATTCCCTCTTTCATCTCTCTTGACTTTGAACACCCATCTTGTACCAATGACCTTCTTTCCATCAGGTAGATCACACAGTACCCAAACTTCTTTCCATCTTGTACCAATTTGTTGATATTCTTGAAATTTACATGGCCCAATCTTCTATGCCACTGATGTGCTTCTTCAAGTGTTGCTTTTGCCACTAAACATGTGGCTCTTCCTGAAGAGTGAAGACTCTTCATATCCAGACTGTACACATCATTGGTTCTTGGTACTCTAAGTATTACCAAGTGATCATCAACAGGTTTGAAATCAGGGGAAAGAATAAGACATTCCTTGTCAGTGAATAGCACAAGATACTTCTTGTCACAGATTTGAGATACTGACAATAGGTTGAACTTGAGCTCCTTTACATATCTAACATTCTCAAAATCTATGCTCCCTGCTTTGATGGTTCCTTTCCCACTAATTCTACCTCCACTAGCATCATTCCCAAATGCAACTCTTCCTCCACAATATGACTTAAAATCTAACAGAAATTCCTTGTCTCCTGTCATGCTTCCAGAGCAACCACTATCCACAATTAGATGATCTTTAAGCTCCTCTTCTGGGTTGCCCTGCACAAAGATAAAAGAGTTAGTTAATTTTAGGAACCCAAGCCATTACTGACTTGTGTTCCCCTTGTGGAGTTACATATTTAATTCTTTAAGTATGTAATTTCCACTGTCTTTAAGTACATGATCAATTATCTTTGGTTGTTCCAAAACTTGTGTTTGATTTTCAATAAAATTCTCTTTTTCATTCAAGTTTACTTTATTAGTATCAACCAAAATCTCTGTTTCACTTTCACTTACTGAAAGTACTGTTTGTTCCCCATCAGTACTTTCCTTCTTAACCCATTTGGTTTTAACTTCTAGTGTAGAGTCCCTTGATCTATCTACTTTCTTTGAGGTGTAACGCCTTCTAGATTGATAGTAATTAGATCTCCTAGGGTTCCTATTCCAAAAGGTGTTTTGTGAAAACTGGGCAGTACTTTGAGAAAATACTGGTTTTGGCTTAACAGTACCTTGGAAAGTGTTTGAAGGTACTGGAGGTTTTGAAAAAGGTCATCTCTGGTGAGGGTACCTATAGTCTTGTGAGAAATTTCTATGGTTGACCCTATTTGAGTGTTTCCAGACTGGTTTATTCTCTCTAGGCTTATGGTTGGTTGATCTGTTCTTTGGGAATTTACTTAGGTAATCTGAGTGAAAGTCACAGTGCTTAATCAGATGATTAGGGCTATAACAAACAAAACACAGTTTTTGACCCAAACTCCCAAAATTGCTTCCTCTATGTCTATGACCAAAACTATTTTGTCTTCTAGGTGAATGATTAAAACTGTTTTGACCAAAATTATCCCAAAAAGGTTTAGTAGTATTTTGAGAAGATTTTCCTAAAGGTACTGCTGAACATGTAGCAGTACTTCGAGTTGTAGGTACTGCTTGACTCTTAAAATCATCTACCTTAGGTGTCTCAGCTGTTTCTTTTGGGGTTTCAGACCTAGATTGACTAGTAAGCTTTTTCCAAAACTCTAGGTTGTCTACACCAAAACGAGAAACATCAGGTCTAATAGGTTGATGACTACCAGTAGGATGAGGGACAGCATGATAACCTTTGTCTTTCTTATATTCAGGAGGTGGTTCACTAAGTGATTCCTCATTACTAGATGTGTCTACATAGTTAATAAGTTCATCATCACTAGTGGTTATATCCTCAAAATCAAGGTCATCCTTATCACTAGGTGGGTTTCCTTCTATGCTACTGAAATCCATACCAAAACCTAGTCCAGTTCTATTGTACGCCCTTCTCTGTTTTTCAACATAAGTGACATGAGAAAGACCAGACTCTTTCCAAGCACTAAACTTTGCTAACAATTCATCTCTCTCCTTAGTCAGTTTCTCAATTTCAGAAATCTTACAATTTAACTTCCATTCACTTAATTTTAACTGATAATCCTGTTGTTCATACTTTTCTGCCCAAGCCATTTCATTATTTTCATGTGTTATTATTTTGGCTTCCATAGACTCTAAAGTAATTTGATAACCAGCTACCTCAGACCTTGCCCTTATACAGTTATCTCTTTCAGTCACATAACTATTAAGTACTTTTTGATAAAAGTCATGACACTTAGAACATACCTCAGAGATAGGGGTGAGCTTGGTGAAGTGGCTACCATAGCAAGTAGAACAGGATCATCTTCACACTCCATGCTCCAATCAAAGCTTCCTAGACCATCTCTGGATTCCAAAGCAGCATGTCCAAATTCTTCATCAAAAGTTGTGCTCCAATCAAACTCTTCCACTGATTCCTCCACAGCTACCATACAGTAGGTTACTGGTTCATCATCAAACTCAGCAATCTAGTCAACCTCTGATAGATTCTCTTGAGCAACCAAAGCTTTTGTTTCTGTACTAGGAATTTCTTTTAGCTCAAGCTTTGGTTTCTCAGTCATCCTGTTTGCTTGATATTTAGCAAACCTGCATTCCCTTGTAAAATGTCCAGTCTTTTGACAATTGAAGCATTCAATCTTGGACTTGTCAAAAGTGATTCCCTGTTTCGGTTTGAAGTCAATGCCTCTTCCTGTCTTCTTCATAAACTTCCTGATCCTTGCAGTGATCATAGCAACTTGCCACCTGATATCAATTTCTTCAAGAGCATCCTCTTCAATCTGTGAGAGATCTTCTTCATAAGTGATAGGCAAACTAGCTTGCTGTGCAAAGAAAGAGCATACGACTTCATCTGAGTGGATGGTATTTGTTGGTGAGGCTTGTTGAGCAAAGGTGGGGGTAGAGTAGGCAACAGTACTTTGAGCAACAATACTTTGGGTAGGAGAAGCAGTACTTTTAGTGGAAGTACTGCCTCTCTTTTCAGATGACAAAAAGGCAATGCTGTGAGATTTTGAACTAGTTTGGCCATTCATCTCATGCTCATACACCTTCAGATGATTGTAAAGATCATCAAAGTCCATAACATCCAAACCAGGTTGTCCTCTGATCATAGTAGCAATCACATGCCATGTCGATGGCAAACTCCTTAAGAACTTTAGATTAGTATCTTCAACTGAAACCTCTGCTTTGTACAGCTCCAGGCCTCCAGCATGCTGAGAAGATTTTGGAATCTGTCATAGGCAACATCAAGGCCTTCTCTTTCTCCAACAGTGAATGTTTCAAACTGCTGCTTCAACAGATTTCTGTGCATCTTCTTAGAATCATCATTACCTCCAAACCTTGTCTTGAGAGCAACCCAGAGCTGCTTTGCATCTTTAGCATCATGGAATATGATTAGATGACCATCTGGAATAGCAGACAACAGTATATTGAGAGCCTTCTTTTGATTTCTTATTGTTGCTGCTGGTAAGACTGCTTTAGGTGCTTTGGGTTGTCCAGGAACATCAATAGGTTCTGGAACGAGTTCATTACCATTGACAATTACATTCCACAGAGCATGGTCTGTAATTGCAATATACTGCCTCCTCTTCATGCTCCATAGGTCGTATTCTCCCTTCTTAATGATTGGTATTCTGAGTGAGGTGATGGATGGTGGTGGAACAGCTTCAGTAGACATCTTTAAGTTTTTGTAATTAACTAGGTTTTAAAGTTTCTTCTTAGTCAGAGTTTCCACACAAGCTCTGATACCACTTGTTGGATCGATGTACTCTAACCAAACTAACTATATAGCTTGTTAAGGGTTTAATAACCTCGGATAAATCCTAAGTTATTAACAATGAAACACTGAGCAAACTCTATTAAGTATGCGGAATTTACTTAACAAAGCTAAGAAAAATTAACTTTAACTCTCAACAATATTATTAATAACTCTAAATCTGCTTGTTATGCAGGTTCATAAACAACTCTAAAACACTAATATCGAACTCTCTAAAACTCTAATAATGCGTATTTGCTAATACCAACCTAGGGGTCCTTTTATAGGCTTAAGGATAACCCTAGTCGGTTTACAATTTGTAACCTTGTACGATAAGTAATCTAAACAAAGAATATTCTAGAATAACAAAGCTTTCCATAAACTAATATAGCAGTTCTTTAGCTTTGCAGTACTTTGACTTCGACAACAGTACTTTGACTTTCTCTTAGCAGTACTTTGAAACTTCAGTACTTTGAATCTTCAGTACTTTGAATCTTCATATCCCAACAAAGTCTTAAACTCTCAATAGTGGTATTAAATGTTTTTACTCAAAACCACGTTGAGAGATTTTCATAAAAATGGTTTTATGGCAACATAGGTTAGTCATGGAGTTATAAGGTGATTAAGGTTAGGAATAACCGTCCTATGATCCGCCAGAGCCGGAGGGATCTACCCAATGACACCACTAATAGTTAGAACTAGAAGTCCTTAGGTTTGATTATAAAAAGGAGAAAATGAGAATCGGAGAAAGAAGGAGTTGAAGAATTAAAAAGAACTGTAAAGTAAAGGGTGAAAAGAAATAGCCCTCCAAATTATTCAACTTAGGGCAGACACCGGGTTCAATTCATATGCTACTGGTTGTCACTTGATGACGTCGGTATTGAAGATTAAAGTCGTCATGGACCCAGTGACGCATGCACTAAACCTTCTTAGCCACTCAAGTTCCTCTCAAAAGAAGCTTGTTTCATTCTCACAGGGAACCCTACGTAAACTATCGGCTTTCTCTTAGAGATTGCTGATATTGAAGAAGGAGACCCTCTCCCTAGTCTCCGCTCAGGAAAACCAAAGTGTACTATTGAGTCTAAGAGCCACGAGATTCATCAAAACATCTCTTAGGTACACTTGACAATTCATCGCTTGTCGTTCAACAATAAGAACACAAGTGATATATTATCGTGCCCTTCACAGATCTTAGCAATCTGTCGAGAACATTTATGAGAGGTTCACACATGTGATCCTCAGTGATTGAATGGAAACTCCTGCCAGGGTCAACATCAAACAGCCCTGAGAGCAGGTCACTTCGGTAACTCCCCGTGGATTACGCTTAGTGTGTCTCAAACGGTCTACAATCGTGAGGTGATGCTTCGGTGTACCTCAACGGCTCATCTGAATTATAGATGTATTTCGGTACCTCGCGTTATCTCACTTGTGGGACTCCAGTTCAGGAACAGCCTTTGTGAGAATTAGAGTTGTGTTTTCACAATATGTTGTTAACACTCTCGAAGTTCAAACTTGTAAACGCTGGATTATTTCTAACCCATGTTTTATGTTTTCTTCTTATGGATGCTTGCGGGTAGAAAAGATCGTGCAGATTCTGCACATGCTCATACCAACATCAATTGAAGTTCTCTCAAAAGACAACACAACGTCAGAATGATTCTTCATCAAAGTCAAAGAATCTACAAAGTTTTAAAGACTAAGAGAACTACATTAGTATTAATATCCAACGTTAAAGAGCGTGTGAGCATGTTGGAGAAATACGTGGAGACACTGGAGCAATGAAGCTGACCTGATGCAGACAACCACAACATACTATCACTTCCATCACAAAGAACAAAGATCAAAGAACAAAGAAAATGATGACGTCAAAGCAGTATACTTCAAAGGAAACAATTTCCCTACACTGGGGAGATTGTTCGAATCAAGGCACTTCTTCTCACAAGAAAGAAGAATGTCAGAAGACGTCAAAGCTTCTATTACATCAGCACCTACAACGTTTATATCATCAATCACTAACACTTAGGGGGAGATTGTTGGAATCACTCCTAAACTATAATTCAAGTGTTAGTAATTAATATGTAATAGTTAGCTTAATTATGGCTTTTATGTTAGTAATCAAGGTTAGGCTTTTGTAGAAAGCCCATGAGCCTATCCAAAGCCCAATAAGTAAAGGATGGGAACTTGGTGTGTTGCCCTAGTTCCCTCCTATAAATAATCTTGTAAACCCTCACTTGAGGGTTGGTTGTTCATTATTTCACATTTCCTACGCATAACGCTTCCATACTATATCGTGTATTTGTGTTATCTTGTTCAACCGATCTCTCTTATCTATACTTCTTCATATTGATGCTTGTGTTACTAATATGGTGACCTAACAAACGTTGATCTTCCCGTACTTCATGTATCAAACTTTCAACATATTGACAATGATAATAATCTTTGTCATGGCTAGGTAGTGGTGGTAGAAGAAAAGAATTTGCTTGATGCGAAGGATCAAGTGAAGTGGGTTGGGGAGCCTCAAACGATGGAGGGGTTGGTGGAGGCGTATTTGAAGATGGTTCGACCAGGAATGATGGTGGTGGTAGAGAAGTGTCAACTTCCATGTGGTCAGGTGGTTGACTTTGATAATTTCTCATAATCCAAATGGGATTATTTGATGGTGACGGTGAAAAGGAAGCCGGAGCTAGTGTTGACTCAACACCTTTATTTTGTACCATTATTCATCCTAATGAGGAGAATGTTGCCAGTGGAGGAGGATGAGACGGCCTAGGAGGCAAATCCTCTAGATTATAGAGGTGTGGTGATGAGAGTGGAGTCATGAATGAGATAGCTCTAGGCACCAATGGTGATGGTTTAGTGGAAATGGGATTGTTTGGTTTAGGAGGTATGGTTGTGTTTGGCATAGGTAGTTTTGTGGGAACTATCCTTTTAGGGATTGGTTTGATTGGTTGAGTTGGTGGAGGAGAAATCCTTGCATTTTTGGACTTGACCGGAGATGATTCGGTTGAAGAGATTTCGTATACAACACGAGCAATTTTCTTGGGTGGTCCTTTGGTGGATGAGTTACCACTTGGAGCTTTCCTCATGATGAGATGATTCAAAGAGATTTGTAAATGTTTCTAAGTGCTGAAAATGAGGATGAAGATGATGACTTTTAGGAGTCCTAACAATGTGGTTTATAAAGCAAGGAATTTGACAAGTGCATTCAAGACTTAAGCCACTAAAATTCATTGGAATGTGATGATTAACATGCACAAGATTCAACTTCAGAGTTGTACTGATCTAGGAACTCATTTAAGATGAGATGGAGTGTTTAAGTTAGCAAGATGAGCTTGAAATGATTGTTTTAGCTAGAGTTGACATGAATCTGTCATATGGATCCCACGGTTCCCCCCAATGAGGGATCCGCCTAGGCTAATCCTAGGGATTCGTCTCTCAGCAGCTAGGAAAAGATAGCAATGATGTTTTGTAAGGTCTAATACCTATTTCCTCTTGAGTGTTTCAGTTTATCTAAGTGTCTTAAATGAAGAGGTGCTTAAATACTTAAGGGTAATGAGTTATGTAGCTAATGATTACCTTTTATGGAAGAGGTTGGAACTTTTTAAGAGTACCAATGGGTGACAAAAGATGACACTAAAGATATGAGAGTTTCAAATGGAGCTAAATGATCCTAGAGATCAGATAGTAACTTAGGATAATGTCTTGGAGGATATCCTAAAAGCTTAAGATGGAAAAACTAGAATTTGATCAATTTCGACCAAATTTTGAGGTAAGGATGATTATAATCAATTTTGAAAGATTTCCAAAGCTGGATGTTTTAACAAGTGAGGGATCATGTATGAGTATAAGAGCTGAAGAGTAATGAGTTTTGGTGAGACGATATATCGACGGGTGTTTCGAGTGTGATCTAAATGAGCTATGTGTGAGTACGAAAAATTTACTCAACTTGATAAGGACTTAATTTTCCTTAAGGCACTGTGTCTTGCTTAGTGTGAAGTGATCTAAAGACATGTTTGAAATACAATGATTGCAATTGCATTTTCTGTTTGTCGGATCCCACGGTTACCTAAAAGTAGGGATCTGTGACAATCCGTACTTTCAGGTCATTTCTCGACACCGTTCATGTCTCATTATTTCAACATTTTAGTAAACTTGGTTTACTTGTTTCAAATTCGCGTAACCTTGGAGGTTTAGCGGCGAATTCATGATCATGACATCACGTACATTTCATATGGACTATGATTAGTCTACATTTCATTGACATCATGTGCATCTCATTGATTCATTCACGACATTTCATTTCACCTTCAACGCGTAATTTTTTATGTTTAATAATTTTTATCGCGTGAGTTTTATTTTGATTATTTAACCCGTTACTTTCAAAAATGATCCCGAGGTATTTTTAAACTCACATTTAGTTTATAAAAACTATATTTTTAGTTTTCCTAGTGTTTAAAATTTATTTGGTATTTTAATCGTTAACGTTTAATTATTACGTCGTTTTCTTAAAATTTTACGATAATCATTTTATCACTCAATTTTCACAAGGAAAGTATTTTTACAATTTTTATCAACTCATTACATTGTATTTTGATCTAACAAAAACTTACTTGCACCAAAATTTTTCCATTTACCTTACAAGAGTTATTTACTTACCTTTTTATTTACAAGTCTTACAAATAATTTCTACAAATTACACAAGCTACAAGTTTTAAAAAAAAAAAAAATAATATGGGAAGACAACCCTCCCCAAAAAACCGGCCAAGGGGGAGGGTGTCTCATAAATATGGTATGGTTTATGTTTCTTAATAATTCACCTCAATTACTAAGTCTTACACTCAAAGTTTACTTCACATACTTCTCATATTATCAAGGTGTGAAAAAAATATTTTTCCTCTCCTCTTCTTGAGTCTCAAAACCGGCCACTCAACATAGCTCCAAGGGATCAAAGTTTTTGCAAGATCAAGTGTGTTTTACAACCTAGAACATATCCTTTTCATGGTTTTGAAATAAAAACCAAGGATATTTAAGATAAACCTTTGTTACCTACACCTCTTCATAATCACTAGTAAGCATGTTTTTATCATCCTTATGTTTCCTTATCATTTTCATAAGTTTCTTTACATTTTTGGAGCTTTTATGCATGTTATGTAGTTTATACCATTTATTTCATGATTTTTAAGGTTTTATATACTTATTAGTCATCCTATAATTATTCCCAAGTTATTCTTTGGTCTTGATGGTGATTAGGAACCCATGACACCCTAAGAAGGTGTATGGTAGGATTAGATTAGTTGTGGATTTGATTTGAAGGGATTAGAATAGGTTTTGTCCGAGAAAAACTATTTTCGTAAACTATATTTTACGTTCTGTCCTTAAAACGAAATTCTGGAAAAACCTACTGATGGTACGAAGTTTTGGCCTTCATATTTAGAAAATATACTTTAAAACGAATCCGTGGCCTTTTGAACGGATAAAAACGGAGTTATAACGAAGCCGTGGTGAATTTTTAAAGTTTGGCGACGAAAAGTATTATTTTCTGAAATTGACAGCAAGCAGTTTTTACATATTTCGGGTCAAAAACGAGCCTTAAGCTTCACAAATTATTTCTACTTCTCAAAAATATATTAGTTTACTTCGATACGAAGCTAAGGACATATTTTACGTAGAAAACGGATTTAAAACGACAAATATATGGCCGTTTTCATAAAGTTGCCGTAAGTATTATTTTCTGAAAATTATATTATTTTTGACGTAACAAGTATTTCATTAGCTATATCGTCCATGTTTGCGGCAGTTTTTACCCATGATGCAAAACTTTTTATAACAAAGTGTCTTCTAGTAAAATCAAGTTCATCGGCCATATTTTTCAAAACAAAAAGCCGTTTGTCAAGCGGAGTCATAATAAATTATTTACGGATGTTCAAACATTGGCCGAAACTCATTTTCTGCACACAATTCACAAAAACCACCATCTTTAGCCTTTGATATCTTTATGATCGAGACCTTTTGAACGAAAACTCCTGAACTGAAACTTTTAGATATCGATACAAACTTTCCAAAACCGTCGAGTTCGTTCTCTAACGATCGACGTACACCATTTTACGACCACTTTTCCGGAGTCATTTTTGTTAATTTCACGATTTTTCCGACGACATTGTTTTGCGACGAAAAATGGTAATTTCACCAAAAATCATTATAAAACCATTGTAGGATGACATTTTGACGTAAAAACATGTAAAGTCATTTTTGAAGGGTTAAGACGTCAAAAGAATATTTTTCGACGACGAGTAATATTTTCAAAACCCGTAAATGGTATAAATAACATACGAAGTGCATGCATAACATTACATTGCAACTCATGACATATCATATCATTGATAATAGGTCCCGGTTGACGCATCATTATAAACCTCAGTGTACTCACATTTGCCGTTATTTCCAGTTTATCCAAGTGAGTTTTCATAGCCCCGTTTTTACATGCTTTCGATTATTTTCAAACCCACGGGGGAGAATACATTGCACTACATTTTTTTGTACGATACCAAGTATGTTAAATTCATTACATTGCTTAAGTTACCACATATGCCAATTTGAAAGTCCCCAGTACATGAACATGAACCGTTAATCTTTGAAGCGAGGATGAGTGGATAGATCTATCGAGGGTGACGCCTCCATCCGGGTTGGTGAATCCCAACCAAGTGAACGGATGCATTTCATTTGATGGTATTACGGAGTTGTCTGGCAAACACTCTGCAGGGGCATACATTATTGAACAGTCTAGTTTCGGGGTCATGGGCTTAGAGCAATTGTAACATTATTTTTACGTGACTTGATTGTCATGCATGGTCTATACTTGTGTAGTCGTATAAAACATTTACATAAACCTATGATTTCTCACCAACATTATTGTTGACGTTTTTAGCAATGTATTTTCAGGTAACTGAGGCACGTTCATCATGACATGGTTAGGGACCTATATTTTGAGTCGCGGCGTCGACTTACATTATGTACATTATGGCTCTTTATTTCAAAACATCGTTTGGATTGTAACATATTTGTATTTTGGCAAACTTGTTAAACCTTTTGGGACCGATGTTGTACTCTGATTATGTTTTTATGAAATATCCAACGATGTGTTTTTAAAACGACACTTTAGGTCGTTCAATATAACTGTGATGTGGTGCTATGACAGTCATTGCCCCCAGGAATTCCATTCCGCTGCAAAACAGGTAAATTGGGGGTGTGACAGGATCCGTCTAGCACAAACTTTGGGATCCGTCTATCTGCTAAGCAGAACCTTTACAAAAGGTATGCAATGATTTTGACAATGCATCATATTTCAAGGTTAGTTTAAGAGGTTCTAACACCAAGATATCAAATGTAAGATGTTTTATTTCATGAAAGAAATTGGATTACATTGATAAAGCATGGATACTAAGGATTGACCCTATTTAGAAAGAAGGCTAAGTTCCTTGAGCGTTTTCGCTAGATGGATCATCAAATGGTTGATGAGTGTTTGCTGATTCAAGAATGAAGAAAGTCTTCATGAGAGATGCGTTTAGAGATTCCATCATTTTGTTCACAAGTACTTGCAACGGACTTTGAAATTGAGGATGAAAGTACATGATGTTATGATAAAGGCGTGTCAAGAACATTCCATAAGGGATTAGTTTATTATTGGAGCCTTGAAGATTTACAATTCACCTTGTGAAGAAGTAAGGCGAGATTGTATGGTTGTTGTGTTAGCAAACAATACATTATGTGAGCACAACAAGCGGGAAGGATTTCTCGATTTCCCCTAAGGCTCCAAACATTTTCACGTATGATGAGTGCAAGAGGCTTGTACTCTTCTTGGATATCCCGTGTATGGATAATGTTTGGATTGGAGTAATGGGGTTTTCATATTATGCGATTCAAGTCTTCCGGGGAAGGTATGTGTGAACAATATGGGCTATTTTCTTCACGAAAGTTGAAGAGAGAATCAAGAGACCAATCTTCAGTGAAGGCACACTGTCCATGATTTGGAATCCGGAGGATGTGAGCAAATTGCTTAAGGGTTAAAACAAACTTTTGGTTTTTGATCCAAAACCAAAGAGATAGAGAGCGATCCTCGTTACGAACGAGTTCAGCTTGAGGGAAGAATTCCAATACAAACCTTGGACATATTTTCTTGTTAATTTCGAGAAGACATTCTAGTCCTATAGCTCGGAAGGACGTATTGATACCTTCTTCGAATTGTAGAGGGGTGTCGACAATACGTCCTTCGTGGAAGTGACGGGTTTCGAGATTATTGAACCCACGGACATGATTGCCAGGTGTGTTAGGCTCAAGGGAGATGTTAGGAGTGTAGACGTTAGTGAGTGAAAAATCAAACTCATACTCATGTGACATAGCGAAACCTATAGGAAAGAGAAGTTAATAGGATGTGACGTATTACGGGTAAAACAATGATTACCTAACGTTTTTACAAGATGTTTATTAACAATGACATTTAACTCACTTAATGTTTGACATTCTAGTAGAAGTTTTCTTTTAGGAAGAAAGTGGTTTTTATTTTGCATGGAAAATCTGTTATCCAGAAGGACAGTTCCCACGGTTCCCTTCTATAAGGGATCCGGCTAGTATACCTACAGGGATCCGTGGATCTGTAGTAACAGAAGCACATTTTTGATAAAAACATAATTTTTACAGTTTTATACCAAGATATGTGTATTAGCCTACATTTTCTTTTAGCATACATTAATGGTTTCTAATGTATCACGAGAAGATACGAAAGATATAAATCAAAGGAAATGAAAAAAGCACATTAAGATAATAAACTAGATAAACTAGAATATTAGTAATATTTCATTTCAATGCTAAGAATGATACGAAGGATTGGGTGTATAACCCCAATGTAGATTAACAACACAAAGTATATGTCTCCGTATGAGAACTTCATCATAGGGAACACAAGAGCGATGAGCGTTAAGGCGATGAGCACGAGAGCGATGTAAACCATGTTGATGACGAACCTTCTTGGTTTTGGTTTGAGATGAGATGAGATGAAGTGGAAGATGAAGTTTTGAATGAGAGGTAATTTTTGAAAGTGGAAGATTTGAAGAAGTGGGGATTTGATAGAGTGGACGACGAAGGGTTTATTTATGGGGAAGGAGGAAATTTTGAGATTTGTGTTTTGCTTTATTATTAGAAGGATATGATTTTTGGATTAAATGAAATAAAACACAAGTTTTATAAACCACGACTTTGGACGAAAAAGTAACACGTATGTGAGAAAGGCTTCCTAATGAAGCTACATGTAATACATGAATATGCACAAAAGATAATCATATAAATACCTATGTAAGTATACTTATTTATCAAGCTAATGTTATTTAGAGATAAATGGAAAGTCATACCTCTAATGCACTTAGGAATGTCTTTACAAATGACACAACAAATGTCAGTAGACAATTATGGCTCCTTTGTGTTTAAGATACCTTCTTAGGGAAGGTATTCTTGTTACCAAGCGATTCCAATGACTTGGTAGATATGAGCTTTAACTAAGCAACATGACAAAGAAGATTAGTGCAACTAAATGAATAGTAAATAGAAAAAAAAATGTTGTCATCTAATCAACATTCAAACAAAGAGTTTTAAAAAAATATGGTGTTTGTTTTTATGAAAAAACTTTTTTGTAGTTTTCAATTAACCACGGATCGTATCAAGTTTTTAAAGTACAATATACTTTAACAAACTTGGTAACGAAGCTCTGATGCCAATTGTGGAAAACTAAAAGGGGGTTGAATAGTTTTACCAATTAAAACTCATTTTAAACTATTTAGATCGACCTATGTCAATCTATTTGGATGAGTGTTGGATGTTGATAAACAAACATATAGAAATTATAAATATGTAATGAAAAGATAAAGAGTAAGAAGCACAAAACCACAACGCGAGTATTTATAGTGGTTCGGCTACAAGGACACCTTCCTTGCCCTACTCCACTCCCCGAGTCACCTACTCGAGAGTTCGAAATCACTACACAACACCGACTCCTTATGGTGGAAAAACCTTCACAACGTTGCCTACACTTTATCCGGTACAAGGCTAGATATCGGGTCCTTTTCACCATGGAGAACCAATCCTATCACAACGTCGCCTACCCTTTATCCGGTACTAGGCTAGATACCGAGTTTCATTACAATGGAGGAACTACTACCCAACACTACACCAATCACCTAACCTCAAAGGAGATCTACTCCTTATAATATCAACAAGGATAACAATACCCTTTGACCCAATACTAATCTATCTTGTACATCGAATCACACCATATCGAATGTACATCTTAGGCACCTTTCACTAATGCCTTTGACTAGATCTTCAAGACACCCTTCAATAATGATTTGTGACTTGACTTCTAGGCACCCTTCACTAATGCCTACAATACGGATGATCGACACCCTTCACTAATGTCTTCGTCTTGACACTTGAGACATCTTTCACTAATGTCTTCAACACTACACTTCTTAGAGAAAGAACCATCAACAAGATAACTTCAGTAGTCTTGATGATGAGGAAGCATGGCAACTCATGGACTTGAGCTTTCTTGACTTCAAAGGTGGTGATCTCGCCTTTAAGAGGAACCTAGAGAGTCACACAAAAACAAAGCTACATACATAGATCACTTGGATCTGGGGTTAGAGAGTTTTTAACTGAAGGAGAAAGTATGTGAGAAAGGGGTAAGAAATAATGAAGAAATGGCTTACTATTTATAGAGAGAAAATGTCTACTGTTCCACGGATCCCTCCCTTAAGGGATCCGTCTAGTGTAAAGCTAGGGATCTGTGGGACGCTCCTCTTTGCCCATAGGTATTTTGGTTATGTGTCATAGGTCATGGGTTATGGGTTGATCCATGGGTATTTCATTAGATACAATGTACCTAATGGATGCAATGCATCTAGTCAAATGGGTATGGGTCAATACCATGGGTTGTAGTTTTTACCCATTTATAATATGTAAACACTAGTTGTTGTACATATGTATTACTAAATCATAAAATCACTTATACTTGTTTTAGTGTTTTATGTGAAAACGTAAGTGTATTAGAAAACTATTGGCTCAAACTATTTACGTATTTTATTTGTTTCGTTAAAATGATTTTATGTTTGTTATCGACAAAACATTAGAATATCGTAAAATATAAATAAACATTTTTACGGCTTATTTGTATTAACATGTATTATAATTACTTCTTCCACATCGGTTGAGTAATTACCCCACACCATTGCGATGTACTTATCTGTAGTACACGATACCCCTAGTTAACCCCTCAGAGCCTATCCTTTTCGCGGTTCTCGTGATGTTTCGGTATTTCGGAATACCAATGAAGAGCATTGTTTACAATCCACCCCCAAATGTACACCCAAATCGCCTTAGCCTACCTTGTATGCACTCATCTTTAGTGCATTATTGTTATCATTACTAAACCCTTAGTTCAATTATCTAGTTACTTGCATGGCTGCTAATTCGAGTCATATCTTTTGTACACTGTTTTGGGATGATTGGGACTCATGGTAAAAGTAATATTTTATGGAGTAACGGGAAAGAACGATAAATTCGAATTCTCTTTGTCTACGTAATTAAATACTCCAAGTGTTTTGATCTTTTCAAATCGGGTCAATTAGTGTTAGAAAAATAAAAATTCAAGTGTAGGGATGCTCCTATAAATCCCTTATATTTTGATGCTATCGTAGAGGAGGGTAGAGTAAAAAGGTATGAAAAAAAATCGAAAAAAGAGAAAAAGAGATAAAAATAAATAAATAAATAAAATAAAATAAAAAATATATAAAATTTTGAGAAAAACATACCAGCCACCATGCTACATCTATCTTTATGTTTTTTGTTTTTTTTAAGTTTATGTTTGTTTTGTTTTAAGTTATCTAGTGTTAGTGAGTCGAGTCTTGGCTTAGTAACGCCACGCTTAACATGCTTGTAACATAAGATTTTTGACTTGCCACCACTATATATCCCCTATCCAACAAAACCCTTTACTTCCCTACCCTAAGCCTAATGTTACAACCCTTGTAAAGACCTCTTTGATAGTTATTCGTAGGTTCTTACGCCAAAGCGGTGGAGGTTTGATCTATTCTCAAGCTTATGGTAATCTATGTACAATGCCAGGTAATGAGTGTTTATCTTCCATTTCCACTCATATTATATTTCATATAAACACGAGAGATGACAGAATCCAAACACCACTTGTGAGGTGCTAGTATGTAATTTCCGTGCTTCTTATTACTATTGTGGCGCTTTTACTTGTTGTAAACTATTTTAAACCAATGTTTCATGCCCCCTAACTTATAAATTGATTGGTCAAAAGCACATTTGCTTAAGGACAAGCAAATACCAAGTGTAGGGATATTTGATAAGGATTTAAAACGTACGCTTTTAAGGGGTCATTTAAGCCCTAATTCGACACATAAGGTTGCAAAAATCGCTAGGCGCTAGTGAGGCGGTCAGGTAGGGCCTAGTGATTAATCGGTTAGGCAGGGATTAATCAGGGATTAATCGGATTGGAGTTTTTATGCACAAAATTATAATTTAAGATATTATATTAAATTATATGTATGATATAAGCATAGTGCATCAAAGTTCAAATATTTCAAGTGTTCAAATATAAACATAATACATAATTCTTCAAAGTACAAAGTCAAACATAGATATTACTCGGTTTGTTGACCATTTTTAAGCGATCTTTGACCGATTTTGTCCGATTAATCGATTTGTTGACCGATTTTTAAGCTATTTTGTCTGATTTTTAAGCGATTTTATTGACCGATTTTTAAGAGAGTTTGTCCGATTAATCCGATTAGACCGATTTTGTCCGATTAATCGGTGTGTTGACCGATTTTTAAGCGATCTTTGAACAAACCGATTAAATAGGCCGATTATTATAACTCAAGGCGCTTAGTGACCGATCAGCGATTATGCGGGGATTAATCGGCCGCTTGGGCTGATTTTTACAACAGAGTCTGTCACCGCTTAAAATCGTTCCTTTTCACTTTTTACGTCTTTTGAAAGCAAAATACTGGAATGAAGCATATTTGGACGAAAAGGAGTGAAAACATGAGGAAAATGGCAAAGTCAAGATCAAAGACACTCAAGGCCTGATCATTACACCTGACAGCATTCCATCCAAAAGGCAATGCCGTCCATCTATGAAGACACGGCTCACCGTAATTTTTGGTCCTAAAGCCTGACGGCGTCACACCTAATTTCTGGAAGGTGTCACTCATACTTTTCACACCAGACGCCCAAGATCCATAGTTCATACGATGTCCTGCATGAAGACTGACAACGTCATACCTCTCAAGTGACGCCGTCCCATCGATGACTTGGCCTAGACGAAACACTAATGACGGCGACCTGACGGCGTTGCTAGCAAAAGGCGACGTCATCGCGATTGTAAATCTACTTATAGAATTCGATTTTTCTGTATTTAAAGAGGTAGAATTTTGGAGATCAAACCCCTAACTCAGTTATCGTCCGACTTGGACAGTATTCTAGGGTCCCAAACCCTATTTTACACATCAAGATAAGTTTGTTATTCCAATTTATCATTATGTCTACCCCATGTTCAATTGATTGTGTATATGCTTGCTTGTCTAATGTCTAGCTAAATTACTTGTGTGTTTGCTTAGATCTATGAAACCTAGTTATTGGTTGTTGTTAGGTTGTCTCTTGTCTTAATTGATAGAAGCTTAGGAGTGCGTCTAGGCTTTCGTTGTATTTATTGCGTGAGTGTGCTTTATGACGATAGGGTGCTCGGAGGAGATAGTTTCATACTTGCGGATCCCGTGAATTCTATAGGAGAGATACACTCATAGAACTAGGGAATACACACCTCCTACGACTAATAGGAATACAACGCGTTAAGACAAAGGAAGTGACAATTCAACTGACCAATAAAAGATAACTAGGGAGTAATAGTATCTAAGTGAACAAATCTTTAATCACCATACGAGCATACCTCAATTAAGCATAAAACAATCCGTAGTAATTAGATAATTAGATAACTAGATAATTAGTAGAAGTAGAGAAATCGGTAGAAGTACCCCCCCCCCCCTAAATTATATACCCTGATATTTTACCCTTGCTTTCTAAAAAACCATAAAAAAGAATAAAAATAATCATCCTCAACCCCACCTTTTTGTCATAAATTTCTTTCTAGCATTCCTATTCCCCTAGAGAACGATATCAATCCTCGAGGCTTACCCTATACTACGCTATAACGATTAGGTTCACTGCCTAGAGGGTTGAAAAGCTTGCTCATAGAAAAGGAGGTTTTCTCGACCCCGAACCCATGCATCAGTCAAGAACATCCCACAAGGTATTAGTTTGTTCTTGTTGCCTTAGAGGTTTACAATTCGCCTCGCGAAGAAATAGGCAAGATTGTATGGTTGTTGAGTTAGGAGACAGTAAATCATGTGAGCACAACATGCGGGAAGTATCTCACAATTTCCTGTAAGACTCTAAACATTTTCAAGTAGGATGACTGTGAGCGGTTTTAGATCATCCCAAAGTTTACGTGTATGCATTTTGTTTAGATTTGAGTAGTTGGAACGTTGAGGAGTGCATAGAAAACGAGTTATTTCTTGAGGAGAGGGTATGTATGAACAATATGGACTGTTTTCTTCATAATAGTTAAAGAGAGAATCAAGGGACCAATCTTCAGTGAAAGCACATTGTCTATAATTTGTAATTCGGAGAATGTGAGCAAATGCTCAAGAGTCAAAACAAACTTTTGGTTTTTGATCCAGAACCATAGTGATAGGGAACGATCCTCATTACGAACGAGCTCAACTTGACGGAAGAATTCCAAAACAAACTGCGGACAAATTTACTCATTGATGCCGAGAAGACCTTCTAGTCCTATGGTGTGGAATGAAGTATTGATACCCTTTTGGAAGATTAGAGGTGAGTCAAAAACACGTTCTTCATGAAAGAAAACGGTTTCAAGATTATTGAACCCACGAACATGATTTCTAGGGGTGTTAGGTTCAAGAGATATGTTTGGAATGTAGACATAAGTAAGTTGATGATCGAAGTCATACTCATGAGACATGTTAAGATCTATAGACATGGAACGAATATTTTACATGATTATGTTAGAACATAGTAAAACTTCGATAGTACGAGCATTTTTTATTGGTGACACTTTTAAGTATTTTAATCATAGTTTAGAACCATAGTAAAGTGATAGGATCTCCAAACGTTTTTATTGTCTATTCTATTTTATTAACAATGACACTCCTATATTTTTAACTCACTCCTTTTTTACATCTAGTGAAATTTCCTTTTATAGTAAGTTTTCATGAAATGATTTTTATGGTGTTTATGTAGGAAAAAGGAAAATAATGCATGAGTTTCTGTCATATGTTCCTCCAGTTCCCTTTTACAAAGGATCCGACCAGTTAAGATCCAGGTATCCGGGAGATCTACAGATTTGACATAAATTTGGTTTGACGTTGGTTCTATTTTTATAACTCGTGTGTTACAAATGAATGTGTTTTAGCCAGTGTTAGTTCTTGAGCTTACATTGATAATTTTAAACACGTTGTGGTTTTGAACGCTCGATGTGAGAAAAAATAGAAATAAAAAAGAAGCATATTACGCGAGAATGAAACAAGATAACTAATATATCATTTATATTTCATTTCAATGCTTAAAGCAATACAAAGTATCAGATAGATGATAAAAATGTAGATCAATAAAACAAAGAGCATGGAGCGAGAATTTGATCATGGCATAAACGAGAGTGATGAGCGAGATGATGATGATCACGAGAGCGATGTAAACCATGATGATCAAGATCTTCTTTGGTTTAGATTTATTGAAATGGGATGATGGAGAAGATGAAGTTTTAAGTGTGTGAAAATTTTGAAAGTGGAAGATTTGAAAAGTGGGATTTGTTGGAGAAGGGTTTGGCGTTTTGATAAGGATTTAAAACGTATACCTTTATGGGGTCATTTAAGCCCTTAATCGCCCACTTTTATATCCGTTACTGCTTAATTTCGTTCCTTTTCACTTTTTAGGTCTCTTGGAAGCAAAATGCTGGAATGATGCATCCCAACTAAAGGGCGACGCCGTCCCTCTCTACATATTTGATAATAGATACACCTGACGGCTCAGTAGACTTTTTGCTCAAATACACCTGACGGCATCAGGCTTTGAAGAGGAAGGGCTTCACTAAGACTTTTCATCTCAGAAGGCCCAAATCCAGAATCAGACGACATCCTTACTGAAGCCCGACGGCGTCACAACTACAACGTGACGTCGTCCCATCGATAACTTGGCCAAGACGAAAACCCTAATGATGGCGATCTGACGGCATGACACCTATAAGGCGACGCCTTCGCAAGTGTAAATCTATATATAGAATTCGATTTTTCAGTATTTAAGGAGGTATACTTGTGGATTAAAAACCCTAAATGTTTGTAGTCCGACTTGGACAGTATCTTAGGTTCCCAAACCCTATTTTATACATCAAGATAAGCGTTTTATTCCATTAGTATCATTATGTCTTCCATTGAATGTGTGTATGCTTGCTTGTTCAACGTGTCCAGCTAAATTTCTTATGTGTTTTCTTAGATCTATGAAACCTAATTATTAATTATTGATTGATTGTCTCTTATATTAATTGTAAATATCTTAGGAGTGCACTAGGCTATCGTTGTGTTTAAATGCTTGAGTAATCTTTGTGAACGTTAGTTTATGAAACACTTAGGTATTCTCAAAGAGGACTTCGTAGACAATAACCTTAAAGTTAGTTTATGAATCATCTAGAGGACTTCGTAGACAATAACCTAAAGGTATTCTCAAAGAGTTAGGGCATAAGCATTCCCTACGACCTTAGAAAACAAAACGCGTTAGGAATAAGGATGTGACAATTCAACCAACAATAAAAGATAACTAGGGAGTGGTAGTATCTAGGTAAACACATTTTTAATCATCATACGACATACATCAAAAAGACATAGACTACCCGCAGTATTAGATAATAGATAGTAGAAGTAATCGGTAGAAGTACCACCCCAAACCATTGCCCCAAGATTTTACCCTTAGCTTTCTAAAAAAACCAATAAAAGATAAAAAAGAATCATCCTCAACCTCAACGTTAGCGTAGTACACTTCTTGCTAGCATTCTTATTCCCCTAGAGAACGATATCATTACCCGAGGCTTACCCAATACTACACTACAACAATTAGGTTCACTGCCTAGGGTGTTGAAAAACTTGCTCAACGAAAAGGAAGTTATTTTGACCCCGAACGCGCTTTGTACGCGCATCAAGTTTTTGGCGCCGCTACCGAGGAATAGAATAGCTAGTTAGATATCTATCTCGTTTAGGTTCCCTTGCTTGATTCCTATCAAGTAAGATTTTTTCTCATTTTCATTAGCTTCCTTGTAATCTATCCCCCTTCTTCTTGTTTTTGTTCGTAACCTTGTCACTTATCACCATGGGTGACAATCTACCACCAAACGATAATCCACCACTTCCACTCAACCCACCACCACTTGACCCGCCAAGAGGCCGTACTCTTGGCGAATACTCTAGAGCGAGCCATCAAGGCTATAGGAACACCATTGAGCTCCCCGCTCAAGCTCTAACCATGGCCCTGCGATCCGACACCATCCAGTTAGTGCAAAACGGATGTGCACTTTATGGACTTCGTTCCGAAGATCCTAATCAGCATCTCAAGGATTTCCTAAAAATTGTTGACTCTATCGACCTTGATGCTGCCACACAGGAGACAACGCGCTTGCGTCTCTTCCAATTCTCTCTACAGGAGCAAGCTAGTAGTTGGCTTGAGTGACTTCCCGCCGGATCCATCTCAAGTTAGGATGATCTCACCACTCGTTTCCTCGCCTAATTTTTCCCACCGGGGAGAACCACCAAGCTATGGAATGACATCTTGATGTTCCAACAACGTCAAGGCCAAACTCTCTACAAGGCGTGGACTCGATTCAAGGACTTGCTTCATAAAGTCCCTCATCACGGCATTGATCTTTGGCTTCAAGTCCAAATCTTTTACGATTGTGTCAATCCCACCACTCGACAAACCATTGATTATGCCGCAGGTGGAAGGCTAAGTAACCTCAACGTTGAAACATGTTGGGAAGTAATCGAGGAGTTAGCACAATACGAAGAAGAAGAGTGGGAGGATCCGGTACTCCCTGAATAAAATAGTTCGGATTCCCAAGAACAACTGTTCAAGAGTATGGAGGCACAAGTGAATGAGTTGATGGAGATGACCACACGTGATCATAAGGAAGAATTTCGTGAACATGTGGACATGGTCGAAGAGTTTTTGCTTCCAAGGAAATCGCGACAAGATGAATTCGAGGACATAATGTTGACATTCATCAACAACCAAGAGAAAGAAATACAAAGCCTCGAAGCTCATATGAGAAAAACCCACGACACTTTCTTGGAACTAGCTGACAACTTCATGATAAAACTCCATGAAGAAATCGCAAAGAATGATATACCTAGAAAGATTGAAAAGGTATACGCAATATCGGAGCTCGTAAGTATAATTCCTGAGCCCTCTTCAATTCCAATAAACGAGACAATCCATCTGAAGGACTCATAAATTGGCAAAAGCTCGTACCTCAACAATCATTGCGTAAAAGAAATATTTCCTAGAGACGTGTTCATTGGAAGGGTGCAAGTTTCACTTCCCAACTTCCATACATAAGGAAACGTTCTTTCGGGTTTAAACCAGGTTTATTAGGTCAAGATGGATCCTTAACTAAGAATCTCTTAAAGTTGATAGAAGATGATCCCTTTCTAGGAGAAAGACTTGATTTACCCGTTACACCAATTGAATTAGGTAAGGTTAGTATGATAGGAGCATGCTCTTTTAGGCATATAAATTACCCATCACCTTCTTCTCACGTGGCATATTTCCACCCTAAGGGTGTATATCGCTACTATTACCCGCACTTAAACTTAAGTGTAGGGAAAACCTCCCCTTTACCCGTTAAATAAGGGTAGAGTCAAGCTCGTGACTCGAACAAAAACAAGCGCTTCTTAGAAGGCAACCCATGTGTATTTGTTTTTCATATTTATTTGTGTGTTTATATATCTTTTTCAATATTGTTTATTCTCATGTTAGACTTTGTGAAAATGCTTTTTTTTGTTTTTAACCTCGCCTTAATTACATATAAAGGTATTTTACAAAAAGATAAGTGTAGGGAAGATCAAATATTTTTTTAAGAACACGAACATGAGATTAACGATAATTGAAATTGATATATTTTTGTGATTGTTAGAGTCAAATGCTTGTATCGAGTCATAGTGAATGTTTTGCAGGAGTTTTTCCAAGTTTTTATGATGTAATTTTCAAGAAAAATGAAGCAGACCACTTTCTGTCAGGACAATCTAACGGCGTCAGGATTAAATCCTGACGACGTCAGGTCAAGCAGAAACAGCATATACAATTTTTTCGTTATGTGTGCTATTTATAAATTTTTTGGAAATTCACATGTCTTAATTTTCTAGAAAAAAACTACAAACATCCATTCCACAAGCATTATATCATATTTAAGTCTGGAATTACATCTTGTTGTGATTTTTCTTTGTTCAGTTTGATGCTTTGGGTTGTCGTTTTCTTATGAGTGTGCAGGTTATATTGAACAAGAAGAAGAAACACATTGGATGAATTACTTGTGCGTTCTTCTTGGAAGAGGATTTAACCGCAACTTCATAATATCCTACCGAGCTAATCAGGGGAGTAATAGTTTATTTTCCTTACTTACCTTCCTTTATCATAACTTTGATACTTTCGGGGAACATTGGGGACAATGTTCAGTTTAAGTGTAGGGAGGGAGAAGAAAACGGTAACTTAGAAACTATGCTTATCCTTGATTATTTGTCTTGTCTTTGGTCATTTGTGTAATAAACTATGAGAAATATTTGTTAGGGCAATTTTAGCAACAAATTTTAATTTTTTTATGACATGTACGAACTAAAACTTTAGTCTTAATAAAGCGTCTCATGGATAGGAGTTATATGACTAGCACAACAACCGTTTACCACTCAAATTCCACCCAAAAAATGTAAGGTTCACCCCAAGATCTTTAGGAATAAAGCATCCACCTTTAATGCTTAGAGAGTGTACCGGTAGTATAATAGATTCTAGAACTTGTTTTGTGATACATTCCGAGATCGCTAGTGAGACTACACTTGTGTAGTTAGGAATAACTAAATGATAAGAGGCATTAGGATAACCCTTGTTTGAAACCCGTATTATAATTACTTCTTCCACATCGGTCGAGAAATTACCCCACACCCTTGCGATGTACTCATCTTTAGTACACGATACCCATAGTCTTAAAAAGACCTCTTAGATAGTTGTTCCTAGGTGCTTACGCCAAAGCGGTGGAAGTTTTATCTAGTCTCAAGCCTATGGTAATCTATGCACTATGCCAGGTAATGAGTGTTTATCTTCCATTTCCATTTACTATATTTCATATACACCCAAGAGATGAGAGAATCCAAACACCCCTTGTGAGGTGCTAGTAAATAATTTGCGTGCTTGTTATGACTATTTAGGTGCTTTTACTTATTGTGAATTATGTTAAACTAATGCTTCATGCCCCCTAAATTATAAATTGATTGGCCAAAAGCACATTTGCTTGAGGACAAGCAAATGCCAAGTGTAGGGATATTTGATAAGGATTTAAAATGTACACTTTTAAGGGGTCATTTAAGCCCTTAATCGCCCACTTTTATATCCGTTACTGCTTAATTTCGTTACTTTTCACTTTTTAGGTCTCTTGGAAGCAAAATGCTGGAATGATGCATATTTGGACGAAAAAGAGTGAATATATGAAGAAAATGGCTAAGTCAAGATCGAAGACACTCAAGCTATTAAAACTGAAGCTGACAGCGTCCCAACTAAAGGGCAACACCGTCCCTCTCTACATATTTGATAATAGATGCACCTGACGGCTCAGTAGACTTTCTGCTCAAATAAACCTGGCGGCATTAGGCTTTGAAGAGGAAGGGCGTCACTAAGACTTTTCATCTCAGAAGGCCCAGATCCAGAATCAGACGATGTCCTTGTTGAAGCCCGACGGCGTCACAACTACAACGTGACGTCGTCCCATCGATAACTTGGCCAAGGCGAAAACCCTAATGACGGCGATCTGACGGCGTGCCACCTATAAGGCGACGCCGTCGCAAGTGTAAATCTATATATAGAATTCGATTTTTTTAGTATTTAAGGAGGTAGACTTCTGGAGTAAAAACCCTAAACGTTTGTAGTCCGACTTGGACAGTATCTTAGGGTCCCAAACCCTATTTTACACATCAAGATAAGCATTTTATTCCATTAATATAATTATGTATTCCATTGAATGTGTGTATGCTTGCTTGTTTAACATGTCCGGCTAAATTTCTTATGTTTTTGCTTAGATCTTTGAAACCTAATTGTTAATTATTGATTGGTTGTCTCTTATCTTAATTGTAAATGGCTTAGGAATGCACTAGGCTATCGTTGTGTTTAAATGCTTGAGTAATCTTTGTGAACATTAGTTTATGAAAAACTTAGCGGATTTCGTAGTCTAAACATCCAAAGATAACCTTAAACTTAGTCTATGAATCATCTAGAGGACTTCGTAGATAATAACCTAAAGGTATTCTCAAAGAGTTAGGGCATAAGCATTCCCTACGACCTTAGAAAACACAATGCGTTAGGAATAAGGAAGTGACAATTCAACCAACAATAAAAGATAACTAGGGAGTAGTAGTATCTAGGTAAACACATTTTTAATCATCATACGAGCACACATTAAAAATACATAGACTACCATAGTATTAGATAATAGATAGTAGAAGTAATCGATAGAAGTACCACCCCAAAACCATTGCCCCGAGATTTTACCCTTATCTTGCTAAAAAAACCTATAAAAGATAAAAAAATAATCATCATCAACCCCAACCTTAGCGTAGTAAACTTCTTGCTAGCATTCCTATTCCCATAGAGAATGATATCAATACCCGAGACTTACCCAATACTACACTACAACGATTAGGTTTACTGCCTAGGGTGTTGAAAAACTAGGTTTAGCCGGACGACGACACGTAAACACAAAGTTTTCTAAAGAAACCACGTATATCATATGAATGTATTTTTATATGAGAGAAAAAAATAAACACATAATTTCCCATTAGTGGCATGCAAGCATACACACGTTTTACTAGTATTGCTTAGAGATAAGTCTTACAAAAGTCATACCTCTATTGCAATTTAAGTGTCCTTCTTGAAGAGATTTATCAATGGAAAACTCCAGGTTCTTCGAGATCTTCTTGGTAATAGGTTTAGACAACTTTTTGGGGAAAGTTATCTTATTACCCAAGAATCTTGATGGTCTGCTTATTTTGGGATCAACTAAACAAAATGACAAGTAAGGTTAGTGCATTTTGTAAAGCAAAATAAGATGTAATATAAAATGGGTGTCACTATCTAATCAACATCCAAAGATATAGAAAACAATTTATTGAAACAAAGTTTTTGTTTTAAGAAATTTCCTTCTTTGTAGTTTTCAAACATACACGGATCGTATCAAGTCTGTAAAGTACAATATACTCTAAGAAACTTGGTCACGAAGCTCTGATGTCAATTGTGGAAAACTAGAAGGGGGATTGAAAAGTTTTGCCGATTAAACTTCGTTTTAAAGTATTTAGATCGACTTATGTCAATCCATTTAGATCATGTGTTGGATATTGATAGATGGGCATATATATATATATATATATATATATATATATATATATATATATATATATATATATATATATATATATATAAGTAATGCAAGAGATAAAGAGTAAAGGAACACAAAACCATGACACTAGTATTAATAGTGATTTAACTACAAGGAAACCTTCCTTGCCCTACTCCACTCCTCGTGTACCCAACTCGAGAGTTTCTAAGCACTACACGACACAAGCTCCTTAATGTGGCAGAGAAGCCTTCACAACGTCGCCTACACTTTATCTGGTACAAGGCTAGACACCGAGTTCTCCCACGAGGAAAAACCAAACTTATCACAACGTCGCCTACACTTTATCCAGTACAAGGCTAGATACCGAGTTCTATTACAAAGTAGGAACTACTACCCAACACAACTACCCAAAGGAGACACACTCCTTTTTAAAATACTAGAAAAGATATCAATATCCTTTAACCCAATCTACACAACTTGTACATCGACGCACCATATCAAATGTACACCTTAAGCACTTTTCACTAATACCTTCAACACGACACACTGTGGAGGGAGAGAAGAACTATCAACAAGATGCACTTCAGTGTTCTTGATGATGACAAAGCTTAGCAAGTCATGACCTTGAGCCTGCACGTCTTTAAGAGGTTGTGATTTCGCCTTTCAGAGAAACCTAGAGAATCATAAAAAGATAGAACTACATAGAATGATCCTTTGGAACTGTGGTTAGAGAGGTTAGAACATAGAGAGAAAGTATGTCTAAACAGGGTTAGTAACCAAGAGAGAAATGGCTCACTATTTATAGGCAAAACATGCCTAATGTTTCACGGTTCTGGCGGATCCCTCACCAAAGGGATCCGGCCAGTGCAATTCCAGGGATCCGGCTGCTGGGTCAGCATAGTCCAGATTTTGGGTTGCAAACCGGGTTATGGGTTATGGACCATGGCGCATGGACTTTGGATGATTGATACCCAACAAGATACAATGTACCTAGTCAATGGGTTTTGGATCTTGGGTCATGGGTCATGGAATTTGGGCCATGGATCATGGATAATATCCAACATGACTTCATGCATGATGTCATCAAATGAGTCATGGGTTATGGATCATGCTCCATGGGTATGGGTTATGGACTTTGGTTCTTACCCAACAAGATTCATTATACCTAGTCAATGGATCATGGGTCTTGGATCATGGGTTATGGACTTAGGTTTTTACCCATTATTTACTCAATACAACATATACAAAGTATATATACATTTTTATAAAATGTAAGTAAACAATATTACTTGTAAGCATTTTATAAAAATGGCTTTGGTTTTATATAACTTATTTAACTAAACATGTTTTGATGGTTTTAATATGTTTAGTAAAAGTGTGTTAGTAAACTATTGGCTCAAAGCTTTTACTTATTTTATTTATTTCGTTAAAATGGTTTTACGGTTGTTATCAATAAAACATTAGAAGATCATAAAATATAAATAAATGTTTTTATAGTTTATTTGTATTAACAAAACGCATTTTCGATATCAAAACCCTAAAATAATGGTTGCTTATTTTAGGTTAAACTCGACTTTAAATGGGCGTATCTCCTTCGTTTCTAGCCCGTTTCTTGTCATTCAACTCTCTAACCATAGTTAAATATGTATACTTTCAAAAAATCAAGGCCTCAGTTTGTGAAAACATGTTTTGGTGTCGATTTATACACAAACAACTTCTAACATGCTATTACAGTTAAGGAAGAAACTTTTCCCGACTTCAACAGACTATAACTCACTCGTTTTTTTATCCACTTTTCAAAATTCAAACTCCTAGAGTTAGATATATGTCTTAACTTTCCAAAAAAATCCAATTAGAGTTCTCGGGTTTAGGTCCTCCGTTTAGGCATTTTGTG
Organism: Chrysanthemum seticuspe; assembly: GCA_019973895.1. NCBI lineage: Eukaryota > Viridiplantae > Streptophyta > Magnoliopsida > Asterales > Asteraceae > Chrysanthemum > Chrysanthemum seticuspe. Next base: position 196,789,865 of record BPTQ01000005.1, on the reverse strand, counting down.
TCGAGTACTCATATTTGCAACATTTCTGACACCCGATTTGGTAAAAAGTAGTATAACTACTTAGAAATTTCCACAAAATATAATATTTTATTGGGAACTACTTAATACTTATATTTAGATATGGTTTAAAAGAATCTTACCTAGAATTATTTTAAAGTGGTTTTCACTAGTGCATAAGTCGACTGAATTTTATGACAGATTTATGGTTTAGTTAAGCTAACTTTTAAGCAAGTTTCAACATATCAAGCATATAGTGGTGATATAAAAACAAGCGTGGAATGCTAAATGAGTATAAAAAGAGTTTATGATGTGCTTACATGTGACAATTCGTATTTTCAGGTCATTCTCAAAACATTACTCATGCTTCATTATTTATCATTTATCGTGAACTAGGTTTACGAGCATCAAATTCACGTAACCGTAATGGTTTAGCTGTGAATTCATGATCATATCATCGAGGTCATTTCATATAGACTAAGTTTAGTCTACATTTCATTAACATCATTGTCATCATATTAGTTCATGCATGGTTTTGCATTTTTACATTAAACGTATAACTTTTATTAAATAAACGTTATCGCGTAATTAATTATTTGAACAATTGATCCGTTACTTTCAAAAATTATCCCGATATATTTTTATACTCATATTAAGTTATAAAAATAATATTATGAGTTTACCCAGTGTTTTAAATTTATTTTGTAACTAAATTGTTGTATTTATATAATTACGACGTTTTTCTTAAATACGACACGATTATTATTATTTCACTCAAATTTTGCAAGAAATGTATTTTTATAATTTTTATGACCTAAATATATTTTATCTTGACCCGTGAAAATTTATTTTTATCCAACGCTACCCTAAATATTCAAAAGTAACTATAACTTATCATTTAACCTCATTTAACTTCACAAATCTTACACTAATACATAATAAAAAAATATATATATAACAAATGAATGACTATCCTCCCTTGTCGACAAGGGAGGGATGAGTCACAAGGATAATTGCAAATATCTCTAAGTATAATATATTATACTAGATAACACATTTCATTTCACTTCATTTACAAATACAAGCTCAAAACTCATTGTTTTCTCTCTTCCTCTCCAAAAATTCGGCAGCCACAAGGACCAAGGTGGAAGCATCAAAAATTTTCAAGACAAAGATTTTTAAACTCTAGTATCACTTGTTGTATAGGTTTTGCAATAAAAACCTCAAGTGATTAGGAAAAACCCTTTGTCCTTAAACCTCATCATATCACTAGTAAGCATTCATATTCATGTTGTTATTTCACATTCATTGTTATGGTCATATCATTTTATTTGAGAAACATGCAAGTTATGTGATGTTTATACCACTTTTTAAGGTTTTTAAGTGTTAAATATATATAATCCATCCTATAATTACTCCTTGTTATATATTAGTTTTGGCGATGTCTAGGAAACCATGACACCCTAAGAAGGTGTATGGTAGGATTAGAATAGCTTCGGAGTTGTTTTGAATGGGTTAGAATAGGTTTGGCGCGAGAAAAACTCATTTCGACAAGTTTGCAAAAGGGTCTGTCCTTATTTTCAAAATCTGGAAAATCCGACAGTAGATCAAAAATTTTAGCCTCGATATTTAGAAAATATACTTTAAAACGAAACCGTGGCCGCTTGAACGGATTAAAACGGAGTTATAACGAAGAAGTTATGAATTTTTCAAGTTTGACGACGAAA
>BPTQ01000005.1:196714572-196780581 GCA_019973895.1 Chrysanthemum seticuspe | reverse complement strand
ACTACATTACAATACGTACGTTAAGCCTACTCTAAATATGGTGAATACTTAAAAACTTTTGTTATGAAGAGCAGCTTTTATATTAGAAAATTGCAGAACTGGTAAAAATTTAATGGAATGTACATAAATACATCTTTACTATAAGCTGCTATTAGTAAATCACTAAATCACACTTTATATTGAAAAGAAGCATTTTATTACAATAACTTTAAAGGTACTTTCACTGTTTTTGCCGGAGATTTTAGATCAGCATTTTACCACGTGCAGCTCACAATCCTGTGTTTGAGTTGCCAAAACCCTTCAAACATAGTACTAGAGTTTCACAATCGTAAATTCAAAAATAATAACTCCAGAGCTAGTGCCTCTTTTTGTATCCATTTCATCCCATGAACATAGGTTTTATTGATGTCTTCTAATAAAATTTAGTTCGCCAAGTATATTTTCCAAAATGTCCGACCGTTTGTCTAGCGGAGTTGCAATGAATAAAATACGGTCACTTAAACTTTGCCGAAAACCATCCTTAAACAATATTTTGGATACAAGTACCCTACTTTACCTATGTTTTTCTCCGTGATCGAGACCTCAATAATAAAAACTTAAATGCTAACACTTTGAGATCATGATACAAACTTCCCAAAACCGTTGAGTTTGTGTCCTAACACTCGACGTGCACCATTTTACGACTAGATTTTAGAGGCCGTTTTTGTCACTTTCATGGAAATTTCAATAACATTATTTTACGAAGAAAAGTTATATTTCACACTAAATCACTAAATGATTATCGTCGAATATCATTTCTACATAAATACATGTAAGGTAATTTAAAAATGGTCAAGACGTTAAAAGATTATATTTTCGACGAGAAGTATTGTTTTCAAAAATTCATAAGTGGTATAAATCTCATCCGAATTGCATGCATAACATTACATCATGACTTATTACCTATCATATCATTCATAATAGGTCATGGTCAGAGGTTGCGCCTCATTTCAGTATTGCCATTATATCATCATTATCATTGCAACAGGTGAGTTTTCATAGCCCCGATTTATTCAAGTTTTTACTTATTTCAAACCTACGGGGGAGAATACATTGCACATCATTTTTATTACGATACCAAGTATATCAAATTCATTTACATTGCTTAAGTTACTTCATTGCCAGTTAAATGTCCCCATTTCATGAACATGAACCGTTAATTTCATAGAAGCGTGAGTGAGTGGATAGATCTATCGAGGGTGCCACCTCCATCCGGGTTGGCGGATTCCAACCGGACGGATGCATTTCATGTCATTATCATTATTTGAGTTGTTTGGCAAACACTCTGTTGGGGCGAACATCAGTCAAGCTTCGGTGTCATGTGCTTAAGCAATTGTATCATTTTTGTGACGACATTGTCATACATAATATATACTTGTGGTAGTCGTATTTAACATTTTCAACAACTCTATGAACTCACTCAACCATTGTGTTGATACTTTTAGCAATGTATTTTCAGGTAACTAAGACGTTCACTTCATGGCATGCATGTGGACATATCATAGAGTCGCGGCGACGACGCGTTTCACATGGATTTATACATATTTTAAACATCGTTTGACTTGTACCAAACTTATTTTCGTACATAGTAACTTTCATTTGGGACCTATCTTTGTAACTCTGAATGTTTTTAATATATCAAACGATGTTCTTTTCAAACGACACTTTAGGTCGTTCAATATAACTGTGATTGTGATGCTATGACAGTCAATCCCCAGGAATTCCATTCCGCTGCAAAACAGGTAATTTGGGGGTGTGACATTACAAGTGTTGTGTTGGGAATAATCTGTTACCACTGATAGTTATGGAAGACACTGCTTGGAATACACTAGCAGTGGAAACGTATTACCACTGCTGGTACATTATTACCACTGCTATTAGGAAAACGTGTCTAGATAAGTATAGAAAAGATCTTGTGTATATTCTATATTGTTAGCTTTATACTTATCTTGTAAAGGACTCCTTGTGCTATAAAAGGAGGTCCTAGGTCATTGTCTTAGGTACTTAGTTAATTATCTACGTACTTACATACAAAGGCTTCAAGGTGTAACCCTAGTGATAAGCTAAGAACACTCGTATTATTCATTAATAATATTGGAGCTTAAGTTTTGTGTTTAATCTGTGTTTACTTACATCAAACAATCCGTCTTCTAAGTATTACTAAGTAAATTCCGCGTGCTTATTAATATTATACAAAATATCATTGACACAAGGTGTGTGTCCAGATCCATCAAGTGGTATCAGAGCGAAGGTTCTAATATTTTGTTTTAGAAGATCCAAGGAATAAGCTTAACCTACTCACTCAATTCAATGGAGATGGAAAACAACCAGTCCAACTCTGCTACACCAAGGCTACCTAAGCTCAAACTTAATGAGTTTGAGATGTGGAGGATATTGATTGAGCAATACTTTCTCATTCAGGACTATGCTCTATGGGAGATCATCTTAAATGGTGATTCTTTTCAGCTTGTGACAAAGACACAGAAGGTTGGTGACACAGATGTGGTGACTGTTTCTGTGCCTGAATCTAGTACTGAAAAGGCACTGAAGAAGAATGATCTAAAGGCTAGAAGTTTGTTGTTGATGACTCTTCCTAGAGACCAGATCATAGCATTCAGCAAGTTCAAGCCAGCTAAAGAACTCTTTGAAGAGATTTGCTCTGTGTTTGGTGGTAATGATGCTACAAAGAAGACACAAAAGACATTGTTAAAGAAAAGTTATGAAAACTTCTCTGCTTCAAACAATGACTCTCTTGATAGCATCTTCACCAAACTTCAGAAGATTGTTACACAATTGACTGTGTTTGGCATTGAGGTAGAAAAGGAAGACCTCAATTTGAAGTTTCTAAGAAGTTTGCCTTCAGAGTTTCAAACTAATGTTACTGTCTGGGAAAATAAAGCAGATATTGAAACAATGAAGCTCAATGATCTTTACAACAACTTTAAACTCATTGAACAAAGACTGAAGAAGGCTGGGAAACTCGGTACAAGCTCAAGCAGCTTGGCTTTGATGTCAACCTCTGTTGACAGTGATAATTATGAAGATGACAGTGGTGATGATATTGTCACTGCTGGTTCTACAGTTTCCACTGGTAACGTTAGTGTTACCACTGCAGGTTCAAAGAAGAAGATTACTGGTATTGGAGATCCTACCTTTTATGCTTTTATCTCCACTCAAGTTAATGGCTCTATATTAACTCATGAAGACATAGAGCAAATTGATGAAGATGACTTGGAGGAGATGGATATTAAATGGAAAATAGCTCTTCTTAGCATGAGAGCTAGGAAATTCTACAAGAAGACTGGCAAGCCTATTCACATCAATGGTAGTGAAACTGCAGGCTTTGATAAGAAGAAAGTGGAGTGCTTTAACTGCCACAAGTTGGGACACTTTGCTAGAGAATGTAGAAGACCAAAGACCAAGGACAACATGTCTACTTGGTATAAGCAAAAGAAGGAACCAACTGTGGAAGAACCAAAGGCAATGTTGGCTATTGATGGTGTGAGCTATGATTGGAGTTTCATGGCTGATGATCAAGAGGAAGAACCTTCAGATGCTGCTCTTGTTTCTACTGAATTTGCTCTCATGGCTTTCTCTGACTCTGAGGTACAAAACTTTGAAAGTTGTTCTAAAACATGTAGGGCTGCTGGAGAAGTTGAAAGGCTTAATGATCTATATTCTAATGAAAGACAAGAGTTGTATACAGCTAATTATACTGTGTCAAATCTTAGGAGAGCTATAGCTGTTTTAGAAAACCAACTAGAGCACTATAGAGAAAATGAGTCAAAATATAATGATGTCATGATTCTTCTTAGAAGAGAGGTAGAACATACAACAGCTGTGAATGTAGCATACCAAGAAGAGTTTGAAAAACTTAAAAAGAAAAATGAAAATGTCAAATTAACTTTAGACACATGTTATCATCAGTCTAAGTCAATTGATAAAATTTAGAATGTACAAATACAAAGTAAAGTTGAGTCTGGTATGGGTTATAATACAGTGCCTCCACCACTAAGAGGTGTTCCATCACCTCCAGGTATAGATTTAGCTCATACAGGCTTAGAAGAGTTTCAGGATCTTGAACGTGAATATGGTCCTTTAAAGGACACTACTGTGAAATGTGAGGAAGACGTTAAGCATGATAATGATGTTTTTGAGAGTGCCAGTGACTCATCTGTTGTTGATGAGCATGTTAAAAAGAATGTAGAGACTTCTATCCCAAAAGTAGTTAATATTGTTATAGAGGAACCTAGGAGACCAATTAATAAACCTAGATCAACTGTAAGGTATGCTGAGATGTATAGGAACAAGCCTACAACTCCTAGGGGTAACCAGAGGAGTTGGAATCATGTTAAATCTCAACAACTAGGTAGTGATTTTGTGATGTACAATAAGGCATGCTATATCTGTGGTAGTTTTGATCATTTACATGCTTATTGTGACTATCATGTTGGGAGAAGGGAAGTCCATGGGAATAAAAGGGTGGAGTCTAACAGGTTTCAAAATAATGTACACCCTAATCCTCATTGCAAAATGGTCCCAAGAGCAGTTCAACTAAGAAGTGGCCTTAAAACTTTTGCCACTGCAAAAACTGTTAACACTGCTCACCCTAAGTCACCTGTTAAAAGTGCAAAGTCCAAAACAACTTTTGTAAAATCTGCACAAACAGGGAAAGGAACTTTTCAAGCTAAAAAGGTTCATTATAACCAACAGTGGGTACCTAAAACCAAACCAGCAGTTTCCACTGCTCATTCAAAAGTTACCACTACAAGAGTTGTAAACAAGAGAAGGGGGACATGGGCAATGCTGTGAAGGCCTCATCACGTTGGGAATGGAAACCTAAAGGAACTACCTCTACAACCAATACCAATGGTGTATCAATGACCTTTGATAGATTTAACTATATTGATACACGAGGCAGATCCAAGTCAATCATGGCTTGGGTCCCCAAAACAAACTAACTCTTTACTCATATGTGCAGGAACATCCAAGGACAAAAAGATCAGATCAAGAATATACATATAGTGGGTGTTCAAGGCACATGACTGGCAACAAGTCCTATCTCTCAGACTTTGAACATTATGATGGACAGTATGTCAGCTTTGGAGGTGGAGTTAATGGAAAAGTTGCTGGTAAAGGAGTTATCAAAACTGGCAACTTGGGCTTTGAACCTGTGTACTATGTAAAAGAGCTTAAGTATAATCTTTTTAGTGTGTCACAAATGTGTGACAAGATGAAAAATGTTCTTTTTACCAAAGATATGTGCTTTGTTCTCTCTAAGGGTTTTAAGATGCCTGATGAAAGTCAGATTCTTCTTAAAATTCCTAGAAAAGGCAATCTATATAGCTTTGATATGAACAACATTGTTGCTAAAGATGATTATGCTTGCTTGGTTGCAAAGGCCACGGTGGATGAATCCATGTTATGGCAAAAAAGACTTGGTCATGTTAACTTCAAAACCATTAATAAAATTGTTAAAGATGGTTTTGTGAGAGGTTTACCTCAGAAAAGATTTGAAAATGATCAAACCTGTGTGGCTTGTCTTAAAGGAAAACAACACAGAGCTTCTTGCAGGTCAAAGCTGGTTAACTCTATTGCTCACCCACTTTAAATGTTACATATGGACTTGTTTGGTCCTACATCTGTGAGCAGCTTAAATCTCAAGAAATATTTTCTTGTAGTGACTGATGATTTTAGCAGGTTTACATAGGTTTTCTTTCTTAATACAAAGGATGAAACAACTGGCATCCTTAAGACCTTTATCACAGAAGTAGAAAACCAATATGATTTGAAAGTGAAAATCATCAGGTGTGACAATGGGACAGAGTTTAAAAATAGAGTTATGGATGATTTTTGCAGAGATAAAGGTATTAAAAGAGAATTTAGTGTGGCTAGAACTCCTCAACAAAACGGTGTTGCTGAGAGGAGGAACATGACACTTATAGAGGCTGCTAGAACCATGTTGGCAGATTCAAAATTGCCAATCACTTTTTGGGCTGAAGCAGTTAACACTGCATGTTATGTGCAAAACAGGGTTTTGGTGGTTAAAACAAAGAACAAGACACCTTATGAGCTGTTTAGAGGAAGACCCCCTATTTTAGATTTCATGAGACCATTTGGATGTCATGTTACAATTCTCATTACCATTGATTATTTGGGCAAATTTGATGAAAAAGCTGATGAAGCGTATTTTGTTGGGTATTCCATGGTCAGTAAAGCTTTCAGAGTATTCAACTTAAGAACCCAAAAGATTGAAGAGAATCTGCATGTTGAGTTCCTGGAAAACAAAGTGAATGTCAAAGGAACTGGTCCAGAAAGGCTGTTTGATCTTGATACTCTAACCAATACAATGAACTATGTGCCTATCTTTACAGGTACATCTTCTTTTGATTTGCAGGTTCAGAAGAGTTTCTTGATGATGATGAACCAGGCAAGGATCATGTAGATGATCAAGATGAATTCAGTTTGCCTCTGTGGGACTATGCAGATACTGGTGATATTCCAAAGACCGGAGATGCTCATCCTTCTAATGATTCTGGCAAGGAAGGAGGTAGCAACATGAATACTGAAGATCCTAAAAGCAGTGAAAATTCTGATTCCACTGCTAGTCCAGAAGTTTCCACTGCAACACCAGAAGTGGAAAATATAACTCCAGTTACAGAGGAAGCTCAAGCTAATGATGTTGAAATCTCAAATATGCCAAGTGAGATTGCAGTTCCTTAGACTCCCCATACTACAATTCATAAATCACATCCTCTTGAAAATGTGATTGGGGCTGTCTATTCACCTGTGAAGACTAGAAGACAAACAAAGCTGCCTGATATTCATGGAATCATTAGTAAAATATATGAATCAAAGACTCATGAAGGCAAGAATGAATGTCTCTTTATGTGTTTTCTGTCACAAATGGAGCCAAAGAATGTCTACAAGGCACTTGAAGATGAAAGTTGGGTGGAAGCAATGCAAGAAGAGTTGCTCCAATTCAAGCTTCAAAAGGTTTGGGTACTTTGTGATTTACCTTCTGGTTAGAAGGTAATAGGTACTAAATGGGTGTTCAGAAACAAGAAGGATGAAAGAGGAATTGTTATCAGAAACAAAGTTAGGCTTGTGGCTCAAGGATACACTCAAGAGGAGGGTATTGACATTGAAGAAGTATTTGCCCCAGTTGCACGAATTGAAGCAATAAGGCTGTTCTTAGCCTATGCATCCTTTATGGGCTTTAAAGTCTATCAAATGGATGTAAAGAGTGCTTTTCTATATGGGCAGATTTATGAGGAGGTTTATGTCTCACAACCTCCAGGCTTTGAAGACCCTGAATATCCTAACAAAGTAGACACGGTTAGTTAAAGCCTTGTATGGCTTGCATCAGGCACCAAGGAAATGGTATGAAACCTTAACTACTTATCTTCTTGATAATGGGTTTCATAGAGGCAGAGTGGATCAAACTTTGTTCATCAAGAAAGACAATAATGATATCTTTCTGGTTCAAGTGTATGTTGATGATATCATTTTTGGATCTACAAAGACAGAGATGTGCAAAGAATTTGAGAAACTAATGAAAGAAGAATTCAAGATAAGTTCTATGGGGGAACTCACATTCTTTTTGGGACTTCAGGTACAACAAAGGCCAGATGGTATTTTCATCAATCAAGATAAATATGTGGCTGAGATACTAAGGAAGTTCAAGTTCACTGATGCTAAGTTATCCAGCACCCCTGCTGACAAGACTACACATCTACTCTTGAAGGAAAATAGTGGTGAAGCAGTTGATGTGCACATGTACAGGTCTATGATTGGTTCTTTGATGTATCTTACATCATCTAGACCAGACATCATGTTTGCAGTGTGTGCTTGTGCAAGGTTTCAAGTTACTCCCAAGTTCTCTCACTTGACTGCTATGAAGAAGATTTTCAGATATCTTAAAGCATTTCCTACTCTGGGATTGTGGTACTCCAGAGATTCTCCTCTAGATCTGGTTACTTACTCAGATAGTGACTATGCTAGAGCTAGTTTGGATAGAAAATCTACAACAGGTGGATGCCAATTTCTTGGCAACAAATTAGTGTCATGGCAGTGCAAGAAACAAATAATGGTGGCTAATTCATCAACTAAGGCAGAGTATGTGGCTGCTGCAAGTTGCTGTGCTCAAGTTCTATGGCTTCAGAATCAACTCTTGGACTATGGGTACAATTTCATGAATACCATCATTCATATTGACAATAGTAGTACCATTTGCATTATTAAGAATCCAGTTCAACACACAAAGACTAAACATATTGAAATTAGACACCATTTCATAAGAGACTGTTATGAAAAGGGACTAATTCAAGTTGTCAAAATTCATACTGATGACAACTATGCTGATTTATTAAAAAAAGGACTTGATGTGGGTAGATTTTAGTACTTGGTAACAAGTATTGGAATGCTAAATCCATAAAATTTTTGTGTCGAATTGTCTTTGGTGTTGAATGGAAGTTTTTGGGTACTCATATTGTTGTATAAGTTTGTATATGTGATATGCTTGTGTTTTTGCTTGTTCTATATTCTAACATATGCAGCATAGTTGGGAGTTGATCTTAAAAGGTGTATAACTGAGATACACAACAAATGGTTATTGATTCACCATGTCTAATCCACATAAGAATCAACTAGTCCAGAGCAAACGGCTACTGGTAAAGACTTGACAAATCCGTTCATGGTTGATAGTTTACCAAAAACTATATGGTTATCAACTCACCATATTCTCTTTGATTAAGAGTTGACTAGTCCATAGCAAATGGCTCATGGTAAAGACATATCAAATCCGTTGATAGCTGGTAGTTTGCTAAAAACTATGATAAGAGCAGTCTAGTTTTCATATGTTATTCTTTACCACTGCTCTTTGAAATTTTTGTTAAAAATTACCACTGCTAGTTCACAATTTCCACTGACAGTGTTATTTTACCACTGTTGTTCTAGCCGTTACAACTGTTGTGTCAGTAACAAATTTTTCACTAGCCGTTGTAGAAAAATTGCTTTCCATATATATAGGGTAACTTTTAGAAAATTATCTACTTTCCTATTTGATCTTTATCTACTTAAGATAAATACTTTCCTTAGATAATTTGTCTTGCGATATACTCTTAAACCCTACCTCTATATATCTTTTTATCTCAATTGGCTAGTTATTCCTACAATAATTACTGACATAATATCGTTTTTCATCAAAAGTTTCTATGGCACCATTAAAATTTGCAGATGAGCACAACCAAGTGGCCTACCTACAAAAGTCAAACGAGAAGAGTGGCCCTGTTTTTCATCAGATTGTGGACTTTCTCGATACTACCCATTTAAGGTATGCTTTGCTTTTAAAACCCACAATCTATATCTCTCAAATCAAACAGTTTTGGACTTCTGCTTAGTTCATAACACTTGAGATTAGAGATACACATGAAACAGTGGATGCTCTAAGAGCCACTGTGAATGGGGTAACTATTAATGTTACTGAGGCATCCTTGAGGAGAGTTCTCCAATTGGATGATCTCAATGGTATCATCACCTTACCTATGCCAGAAATACATGAAAATTTATCATCTATGGGGTATGATACCACTGATAAAAAGGCTACTTTCAAAAAGAGTGGTTTTTGTCCCCACTAGAGATTTTTTATACATACTCTGTTACATTGTCTCAGTCCAAAGAAAACATCTTATGAGCAATTTAGTTCAACCATGGCTTACCCTTTGGTTTGTCTAGCCACTGATAAGGTTTTTAACTGGTCAAAATATATTTTTACAAGTATGACTGGCAGCGTAAAGAGTTCAATAATTTTTTTAATGTATCCAAGGTTTGTGCAAGCAGTGCTAAATGAGTTTCAACTGCAACCCCATACAAATGTTTATAAAATCAGTTGCCTTAAGCCTAAAGTTTTTCAAAACATGAACAAAGATGGCAACATGATTTTTACATCTATCTTTCCTCAAATGCTTGCAAAGATTACAACTGAACAAAACTCACCAATTATCTCTGTTCCAAACATTGATTATACTCCACCAGTTTCTCAAACCTATGAGAGGAGGAGCAAACAGCCACCTTCTTTCATGACAACACAGCATGTTTCTGAACCTTTTGGTCTAGGAACAAGCAGTGGTGGTTCTAGACTTTAACCTAGTCCAACTAGGGAGGATTCTGAGCCAATGCCCCATGATTCACCTCTCCCAACAGGTCATACAGTTGGAAATGATGAGGGCAGTGGGCAACAGTTGGAATTGATGGTTTTGTGTACAAAGTTAGCCAAACAGGTCAACTCTCTGGAACAAGACTTGGCACAACTTAAGGAACAACATGCCAAGGATATTACATTTTTGAAGGTAGAGATTCAGACCTTGAAGGAAGATTTGCAGGGGTTGAAAAAGCAAAGGAAAACTGCAAAGTTGGTGATCTCATCTTCATCCTCACCTAATGATGGTGATTCAGCTGGTTTTGATCAAGATTTGGGAAATTCTCCCAAACAGGGGAGGAAAACAGGTGCTAAAACTCAGGGGAGGATATTTGATTTTGAAGATGAAGGTGTTTCCAGTAAAGGTGCAGAGGAGGCTGATACTCCAGAAGAGCAACTAGAGCAAGATATTTTCTGTACTGCAACTGATTTTACCACTGATCTAATTTCCACTGCAGAGCCAAATATTCCCACTGATGAACATAATGTTGTCACTGCAAGTGAAGAAATTGATAAACAAAAGAAGGACAAAGGTAAAATTGTTATGCAAAGCAAGGAGCAAACTGGAAGAAAGATTTCAAAGAAAGAAAAAGTTCAGATTGCTCTTGATGAAGAAGTTGCAAGAAAGGATACTGAAGAACAAGTTGCTGAAAAGAAAAAGCTTGGAGAATTGGAGATTCTAAGCTTTATGGAGGCTAAAAGATTGGATAGATTGGAAAATCCAATTTCCACTGTTCAACCTACAATATTCAGAGAAAAGACTCCAGAGTTCAGCTATGTACCTACTGAAGAAGAAATTGATTTCTTGATTGCAAATGATCCAGTAATCAAGAAGAAGGCAATTGACCTTGTTGCTGATAAATCTTTAACTGCAGAACAAAGAACTGCAAAATTAAACGATTTTATACAGATGAAGAATAATCAAGCACTTCAAGAAGCTATTGTTTCAGTCAAGAAAGGCCAAAAGAAACCAAGACAACCAACTAAGGCACAAATTATTGCATACATGAAGACTTACTGTTGCAATGTTGGTGGTTGGAAGAGGCATCAATTCAAAGGAATGTCTGATGATAGAGTTGAAAGTATCTACTACAGAGTTCAAAGATTTGATAAAGATTTTATTCCAATGAATTCTGAAGAAGAAGCAAGAAGGTTTCCTGATTTGAAAAGAAAGGCCAAAGACAGTGATTCTCAGTCTGTTAAGAAGACAAAGTTTGCTGAAGAACAAGAAGTTCCAACTGAGAAGTTCACTGAAGAACAAATGACTGAAATGATTGTGATAGAAGAAGAAGATTTTTATCCAGAACCACTGCAAGTTAGACATCCTATCATTGATTGGGAAGTTTACACTAATAGCAATTTTGCTCAAACTTGGAAGATCACAAGGCTAGGTGGTGAAACTTCATCATTCATTCAATTTGAAGATCTCATCAAAGCTTTTGACAGAGATGATCTTGACAAATTATGGAAGTTAGTTCAAGAAAGGTTTGATGCTCAAGATCTCAAAGATATGAAGGAGATGCAGTTATGGGTTAATCTTAGAAGGCTCTATGATCCAAATGTTAATGATGATTTCTGGAAATTCTCATGTACATGTCCTGGTACTAAATGGTTTTACTATTACTCATGTGAAGTTCACCATGTTTCTACAGTAAATGGAGTAGATGCATTCATGCTTGGTGAGAAAGAATGTCCACTCAGAGCTGGGACTCTCACAGTAATGTTATGTACAACAATAAGAGTTCATGAAGACAATGAGAAGGTCAGAGCATTGTTACATAGACTTCAAGATCAATGTTCAAGAGCTATTCATAAGTTAAGGAAGAAGTAAAGTGTTTGGTTGAATTCCCCAAATCTTAGAAGATGATGCAGATTGAAGAAACTTATTGATTTGCAGAGAAATCATAAGTTTAGGGGAGGATTGTTGGGAATAATATGTTACCACTGATAGTTATGGAAGACACTACTTGGAATACACTAGCAGTGGAAACGTATTACCACTGCTGGTACATTATTACCACTGCTATTAGGAAAACGTGTCTAGATAAGTATAGAAAAGATCTTGTGTATATTCTATATTGTTAGCTTTATACTTATCTTGTTAAGGACTCCTTGTGCTATAAAAGGAGGTCCTAGGTCATTGTCTTAGGTACTTAGTTAATTATCTACGTACTTACATACAAAGGCTTCAAGGTGTAACCCTAGTGATAAGCTAAGATCGCTCGTATTATTCATTAATAATATTGGAGCTTAAGTTTTATGTTTAATCTGTGTTTACTTACATCATACAATCCGTCTTCTAAGTATTACTAAGTAAATTTCGCGTGCTTATTAATATTATACAAAATATCATTGACACAAGGTGTGTGTCCAGATCCATCATGTTGTAGATGAATAGTGATCAAAAGTGTACAAGAACCCAAGAAAAACCTAACTTATCAACTCCAAACCCTAGTTTAATATCACCAACACTTAAACCAAATTACCAAAGCTCTTGAATTCTCCTTTTTTACACCTACAAGCTGCCAATTTTTGGTGGAGAGGATATGGAGAGTTATGTGTGTGTTTGTTGTGTGAGGAAACTAGCTAGCTATGGCTTGTTATATAGTAGTATTCTAGGTATGCATGCAAAAGCATCAAATCATCACATGGTAAGGTTCTACCTTATATTGAATGGAGATAACGGTGGTCCATGAGGGGGGGGGGGGACACCTCATATAAGGTGGTCGGTTAGCTTGCATAATCCTTTTGGCTCTACTAGTTGACATCCTTAGATGGTAAGATAGCTTTTGTCAAGTTTGGAAATTTTTTGTTTGCCTTCTCACTATGAGGGACGGTTAGGATGGGTAGATGGGAGGGAAAATTTTGAATTTTTGAAAGGTATAATTATTATATAATGTAAGGGTGGTGAATTGGTTGGGTATTTGCATGCATGCATGAGACTTAATGCAAGATGTAGACATTTTACATAAATGTAAAACCAAGTGCATAGACTTATAAAATATTCTCATGAAAGCAATAAAGTACTAATTTAACATAGACTAAACTCAGTCTTTTTTCGGTATACATTTAAAGTTGCTTTTCATCGTACGCGATTTAACCTAACGGTTATATGTAAAGGTATATTTGAAGTGTTCAAAGTAAAATGATTTAAGTTTATGGTTAAATATGAAGCTGAAAAATGCGAGTTGTCACCCAAAAGAAGTCAAAACATAAGTTTAGTAAAGTACCAACGTTTAAAACATTTAAAAATCCACAACCAATACAAGTCAAGTATCACATCATGCTTTTCACCTCAAAACGAGTAAATAGTAAAAGGGGCTGTGAAAACTCAGTTTAACAAGAAAGAATATAACGACACAAAAAGAATGAAAATCAACAATCACTAAGGCAAAACCCTTCAAACGTACTCCTTCCTAACGCGACCTAGGGCAAGTAAAGTACTTATTAATAACTAAACGATATGCTTCTACTCAAAATGACAACTAGTTAGGTTACCCAATTTGAATCGTCAAAAATACGACACTTTTACCCTACATGTGAAATCACAAAACTATCCCATAAATATAGTCATTTTGAATAACTATTTCACTAGGATTAAAAGTGATTCAGGTCCAATCCTTAACATCTCTGTAAATAATATGCCTTAGGTATACTCATGAAATTTTGAAGTGTTTAAGTCAAGCAAAAAGGCTTGAACAAAAAGTCTCATCATATTTGAAAGTTACTAGACCAGTCTATAAACTTCATGTGCTAGAGGGTTAAGATCTTTGATTTAAGCTATAATATTTTGGCACACTTAAGTTAACATATAAAATTATTCTCTTACCAAAAATTACCGTTTGACAAGTATTTTTGAGTGAGATATGACTATGCAAATTTCTTCATATAAATCTGCCAAAACAGTTAGTTTTGTAACTTATCTTGTGACGACCATTTGAGGGTTAAAAAATATGATTTACCAAGCAAGACCACTTGGACATTAAAGTTAATTCATAAATGAAATTTCAAAATTGGAACAAACCACTTTCAATACAAAATGAATTATATATGGTCTTGCAAAGTGGGGTTAAGAATTATGTGCATGTCAAACTGTCTAATACCCTAACTTCCAATCAATGATTGAGGGTTCAAATCCTCATATTTTACCATGTAACCACCTAAGTTTTAAAGATGAAACATATAATAAACTTCCAGATAAATCATCTTTTTATGTTAGTACAAAATGATCAAGTTTTAACCTTGTAAAGTTGACCTATCAAATATGCTCTAAAAAGACAAATTTACACCTTGTTTTGTAAGCATAGTTTGGACGATCAAAACTTCATATTTTTTCCACAAGACCACTTGGTTTGAAACATAACTCAAAGCTAGATCTTAGTATAAATAAAAGGTCTTGATGTTGAGTTATGTGTGTGTCACACCCTCGCCGGAGGCGGAAACACGAGGTGTAACGGAAGGGAACATAAGCACAAGATAATAGAACATACCAACATTAATATTTAAAAGAAAGAGTACACCATTACAATACTAGTTTAGCCGTCATCGGCAAATACATTACAAAGTTTAGTTCCCAAAATATTGAATTCTATTACATAATGATTTGTAGTGACAAGTGAAAACTTCATTATGCAAGACCTGGTAGAAAAAGCTTACTAACGATCACCTGAAATGCATGAGAGAAAAACGGGTCAACTATGAAAATAGTTGGTGAGTAAACACGTTTAGCAAAAAAAAATAAGAAAACTCGTAAGAAATATCAAAGCTTTCGGTCGACGAAAATAAAATGGTCCGCAAAGCAAAGGCATTGTAAATCCACTCAGTTCCAAGTTCCGCCCATACAAAACTTGCAACCTGTGTGTTCACAACCCACTGCCAAAAGTAGTATGTCTAAAAGTCAAGTATAAACGGTCATAATAGTTCACAATATTGCACCACGTATATAATCATTCAAGGATGCTCCGAACATGGGAGACTTTGCACTGCTCCAACAAGGGAGACTCCTTTGTCACTCGACCACCTAGGCGAGAATTATTGAGACCGCTCCACCAATAAGGCGAGACTTTATAGTGATGCTCCGAACAGGGGAGACTTTGTACTGCTCCAACAAGGGAGACTCCTTTGTCACTCGACCACCTAGGCGAGAATTATTGAGACCGCTCCACCAATAAGGCGAGACTTTATAGTGATGCTCCGAACATGGGAGACTTTGTACGGTTCAATAAGTTCAAATAAGTAATAGGTTCGTAATTAAGTTCAAGGATTTGATTCAAGTTCACAAGTTCTAGTCAAACAAGTTAATAAAAGTAGTAAACAATTTAGCTCAAGAAAGGTTCATGCATTTCGCCCCAAAATATAGTAAAACGGAAAAAAAAAGGGGGTTGTGATTACTCACTTGGTAAACTGGTGTGATGACAAGAGTGAGAACACCGAGGTATAAAGTGATGCTTTAACCAGGACCTATTACAAATGATATGATATGCAATGAGTTGCAATGTAATGTTATGCATGCATTTCGTATGTAGTTCATACCATTTGCGAGTTTGAAAAATATTAATCGTCGTCGAAAAATACTCTTTTGACGTCTTGACCAATCAAAAATCACTTTACAAGTTTTTACGTCAAAATGTCATCCTACAATGGTTTTATAATGATTTTTGGTGAAATTATCACTTTTCGTCGCAAAACAATGTCGTCGGAATTTTCATGAAAGTGATAAAAATGGCTCCGAAAAACTAGTCGTAAAATGGTGTACGTCGATCGTTAGAGAACGAACTCGACGGTTTTGGAAAGTTTGTATCGAAATATAGAAGTTTCAGTTCAGGAGTTTTCGTCCAAAAGGTCTCGAACATAGAGATAATAAGGGTTAAAGATAGTGATTTTTGGCTAATTGTAGTGCAAAAAGTGAGTTTCGGCCAAGTTTGAGCAATCGTAATTAATTTACTATAACTCCGCTATACAAACGGCTTATCGTTTTGAAAAATATGGCCGGTGAACTTGATTTTACTAGAAGACAATTCGTTCCAAAAAGTTTCACAACCTCGTTAAAAACAGCCGCAAACATGGTCGTTACAGCTAATGAAACACTTGTAACGTAAAAATAATATTGTTTTTCAGAAAATAATAGTTACGGCAACTTTATAAAAACGTGCATATCTTTGTCGTTTCAAATCCGTTTTCTACGTATAATATGTCCTTAGCTTCGTATCGAAGTAAACTAATATATTTTTGACTAGTCGAAATAATTTGTGAAGCTTAAGGCTCGTTTTTGACTCGGACAAAGTAAAAACAGCAAGCTGAATTTTCTGAAAAAAATATACGTTTCGTCGTCAAACTTTAAAAATCCATAACTTCTTCGTTATAACTCCGTTTTTATCCGTTCAAAAGGCCACGGATTCGTTTTAAAGTATATTTTCTAAATATCAAGGCCAAAAAAAATCGTGCCTACTGTCGGTTTTTCCAGAAAATCGAAACAAGGACAGAACATAATTTATACGTATCGAAAATAGTTTTTCTCGGACAAAACCTATTCTAATCCCTTCAAATCAACTCCAAAGCTAATCTAATCCTACCATACACCTTCTTAGGGTGTCATGGGTTCCTAATCACCATCAAGACCAAAGAATACCAAGGGGATATTTATAGGATGACCATATATATATAAAACTCCAAAAATCAAGTAAAAATGGTATAAATCACATATCATGCATGCTTGCTCCAAAAATGAAAAGATACACATGAGATGATAAGAAAACATGAAAAAAATGAAAGAACATGCTTACAAGTGAAAATGATGAGGTGAAAGTAACAAGGATTAGCCTAAATACTCTTGGTTTTTATTTCAAAACCTAATATAGAGTATAAACTAGATTGTTAAAACACTTGAGCTAGCAAAATTTGATGATCCCTTGATAACTCTATGGAGAACCGGTTTGATGGAGAAGAAACAAAGGAGAGACAAGTTTTCTTGACTTCAATTATTTGATGAAATGAAAATGAATGATTATTGAAGAGTTGGAGTATAAATATGATCTTGCAAGAAAATTTTACCAACATAATTAATGCATTCCCTCCCCCTATGGCCGGTTTTTGGGGGAGGATGTTTCTCAAATACA
The DNA here is from genome assembly GCA_019973895.1 of Chrysanthemum seticuspe. Taxonomy (NCBI): domain Eukaryota; kingdom Viridiplantae; phylum Streptophyta; class Magnoliopsida; order Asterales; family Asteraceae; genus Chrysanthemum; species Chrysanthemum seticuspe. Next base: position 196,763,229 of record BPTQ01000005.1, on the reverse strand, counting down.
TTTTTTTTTTAATAATTGTGTATACTTATAAATAAAATGTAAGTAAAATGTTGTGTAGGAAATTGTATAAGTGAAGGTAAATGGTGGATTTTTGGTACAAGTAAGTTTTTAATAGATCAAAATAGAATGTAATGAGATAATAAAAATTGTAAAAATACATTCCTTGTGAAATTTGAGTGATAAAATAATTATCGAGTAGTTTTTAAGAAAAACGTCGTAATAATATAACTTTAACGATTTATATACCAAATAAATTCAAAACACTAGGTAAAGTCAAAATATAGTTTTTATAAACTAAATGTAAGTATAAAAATAAATACATCGGGATCATTTTTGAAATTAACGGATTAAATATTCAAAATAATAACTCACGCGATAACGTTTATTTAATATAAAACTTACGCGTTTAATGTGAAATGTAAAATCATGAATGAACCGTTATGAAATGATGAATATGGAGTATGAGAAATGACCGGAAAATGAGAATTGTGACAGTGTGAGATATAGCCTCCCAAAGTCGGCCCTATCATTTTGACCTGAATTTGTCCCATTTGTAACTCACTTTCAAGCACTTTCCTACATACCAATCATCACAAAAGACTCAACCAGGACTCTAAATCATTTTTACAACCTTCCTAGAGTGTTTTTACATTGTAACCATTTTTACTCAGTATGTAAAGTTATCTTTTTAGTTACAAGTTCATACAGACTCATAGATTAGAAGAACAAGAGTTTTTTTATGCAAAAGTGGGTATAATACCTTCTTCCACCTAGAAAATACCTTTCAAAGATGGTGGTGCTATAGTGGAGCGGTGGTGGTGCCGTCCTAGGAGAGCGAGGAAGAGGAGAGAAAAGTTTTGTTTGTGTGTGAAGGTGAAAATGAAAGAATGAGGAGGATTGGTTTGATGGAGAGGTGGTAGTTTATGGAAAAAAGGAAAATTTGCATGGAATTTGATTGGCTAAATGGGGTGGCCGGTTTTGGGGTTAAATAAGGGAGCGATATTTGATTTGATGTGTTATTTTGTTTATAAGTATATTATTAAGTTGGGTAATTAATGTATTGTTAAGCTAAGTTGTGTAAGCTTAAAAATGGAACAATTTGAAGTGAATTTTACAAGTTAATTAAACTAGTTTTCAAAGGGTAGTTGACAGTATATTTTAAAAATAACAAGAGAATAAGGAAAGTGAACACAAAGCATGACAATGACCCGATTATCACAAGACTAGCTTATCAAGCATGGTGTTAGCCAACGATGTTATAAGTTACCCTCGGTTGTTAACCATTATTTAGATAGTTGTCACAGACGCCGCCTACAGTCGAAAAGATAATAGCGAAACATTAAATCCCAAAGATAGCGAATCCCCAAAAGGAGCTTTCCTACACTTCCCACGCAAACATTAATACCCATCTTTTCCAATGCAACTCAAAACACTGATCGAGGTAAATTAGCATGCACTCACGTAATTATTACAAAAAATAGATTGACATAAGCCTAGGAACATTGAACTTGAGGTGGAAACCTAGTAGCGCAATACGGACTAAGGGGACTCAGTTAAAAAGTCCAGTATCATATCACTCATAATATTAGTGGCCCAAGCCCACTAAATATACGCATGAATCAAGCCCACTAAATATACGCATGAATCAAGCCTACTACCATGGCGAATAAAAACTTAACAGCGGCCCGACTATAATCATAGGCCACACTTGGCCTGATGAAACTCATCAGGATACACTGAACGTGTAGTACTACTGCTCCCCAATTGTCATAACGGTTAAGATGTACCATCTGACATAAAACAGTGGGGACACACGACAAGCACTACTTTGTACGAGCCAAGGAAGAGAGTTCACCTATCTTCATTGTTTGCTCTTTAGATGATCAACATCTTCTTCTTCACAGCTGTTGATCATCTCTTAAAGTTTTATCTCTAAACCCTATTTGCCTCTCTATAAATAGAAGGCTTTACACACAACTTCATAAGTTTCACACACTTGGGCAAATGTTGCCTTACACGCAGTCTACAACTGGTATTTCTTTAAGTGTTACTCGAACTTCTTGATCTTAATCAATTCATCGGGTCCTTATCGTTTAAAATGGGAAACCAAACAACAAAACAATCACAACCCATTCTTAATACCGACTTAAATACTATACGTAAACAATGGGTATACAATACCTGCCACCCATCCGCTACCCACAGATACGTTTATTTCTTCACCCACGATACATCTGTGGATAAAATATGACGGGGTTACTCGCCCATCATAGGCGGGTGCCTGCGGGTTACAGTTTTCCCACCGTTGCCGTCCCTAATAAACATTTTTCATTTGTGTTGTTACCTTCAAGTTTAAATTAACAAAATCAAAGGACTAACATGTAATAAACATAACCTTATATCTATTACATGTTACAAAAAGATCAAGTCAAGCAACCTTATTGCAAGTTTACCTTTATGTTAGAGGCTAATGATAACGCCCACACCGGCGTTATGCTGATGTGGACCGGCGTTAATCGGCGTTATCATATTGCCCCACCCAAAAACGCGATGTCGTTATGCTGCAAGTTTATACACCAATGTACGTTGTAACACACCTTTCAGTTTCTTTTTCTTCTTGCGATTTAAATGGGTTGTTTTTGTGCTTTTGTAGTGTGACTTCTTATAGTGTGTGTTTTTATACTGTGTTATAGAATGTGTGTCTAGTGTGTGTGTTTGTAGAAGGACACGTGAGGTGTACTATGTATAGTTTTTTTTGTTGACTTTTTATATGTTGGTTTAATAATTGTGTTTGTTACTGTATATTGGTATTTGTATTTTTGTTAATTTGTTTTGCTTTTTGACTTAATTTGTATTTTATGTTTATTAATAAGATATTAGTTTGTTTAAATAATTGGGAAAAAAAAGTTGGTTTTAAAAAGGTGGTGTTATAAGATGTTATGATTGTAAGGGTTTTTTGTTATATTTGTGTTAAAATTTTGAAATTGATATGACGCTAATATGATCGTGTTAGAGTATCGTGTCATGGTACCTAAGCCTCTTAGGTACTAATTAAAAGGCTAATGATTTGCATTTTTTTTTAAGAGTAAAGTCCAAAATACATCCCTGTGGTTTGCCCTTTGTCTCGCTTTACATCCCTAAACTTTTTTTTGGCACTAAATCATCCCTCCGTTAGTAAAGTTGGCACATATACATCCCTCTGTTAGGAAATTCAGTTAATAAGGACTAACGGTGCAAATTTTTCTCCATTATCTCCAAACGAAAGAGAAAATATTTGCACCGTTAGTCCTTAAGACTAACGATGCATTAGTCTTAAGGACTAACGGCGCACTCCACCGCCACCACCACTGCTACCACTACACCACCACCGCCACCCACCACCACCCAACCCCACCTCCACCCACCACCCCCAACACCACCTCCACCTACCACCACTGCCACCACTGCCACCACTACACCACCACTTCCACTCACCACCACCCAACGCCACTACCCCCCACCTCCACCGCCGCCACCCACCGTTACCACTGCCACCACCACCGCCACCCACCACCACCCAACGCCACCTCCACACACCACCACCCACCGCCATCACCACCATTGCCACCACTACACCACCACATCCACCCACCACCACTGCCACCACTACACCACTACCACCAACCACCACCTATTTTTGTTGATGGTGGTAGTGGGTGGCGGTAATGGTGGTGGTGGTGGTGGAGGTGGGTGGCAGTGATGGTGGTGGCGGCGTTGGGTGGAGGTGGGTTGTGGTGGCAATGGTGGCGGTGGTGGAGGTGGTGGTTGGGTGATGGTGGGTGGAGGTGGCGTTGGGTGGTGGTGGGTGGCGTTGGGTGGTATTGGGTGGAGGTGGCGTTGGGTGGTGGTGGGTGAAGGTGGCGTTGGGTGGTGGTGGGTGGATGTTGTGGTGGGTGGCGGCCGTGAGGTGGGGGTGGTGGCGTTGGGTGGTGGTGGGTGGAGGTGGCGTTGGGTGGTGGTGGTGGTGTAGTGGTGGCAGTGGTGACGGCGGTGGAGGCGGGGGGTGGTGGCGTTGGGTGGTGGTGGGTGGAGGTGGCGGTGGAGGTGGTAGGTGACGGTGGGTGGTGGTGTTGGGTGGTAGGTGGCGGTGGAGTGCACCGTTAGTCCTTAGGACTAACGATGCAAATTATTTTATTGCATCGTTAGTCATAAGGACTAACAGTGCAAACATTTCTGTTCCGTTAGGAGATAACTGAGAAAATTTTGCACCGTTAGTCCTTATTAACTGAATTTCCTAACAGAGGAATGTATTTGTGCCAACTTTACTAACGGAGGGATGATTTTGTGCCCAAAAAAAAAGTTTAGGGATATAAAGCGAGAGAAAAGACAAACCACATAGATGTATTTTGGACTTTACTCTTTTTTTAATTTGCGCATTTTATTTTACGCTATAAATAGTTGTACATTTGTTTGATGCTTATGCCAATTTATACATTAAGTGTGCCGTTAAAAAAAAGGGTGCAACTCCCAGACTAAAAAAACACCGAGTACTAGGATATACTTATTTATTTATGTTGCTTCTCGCACTCACTGTAACCATAAAAAGATTACCAACAAAATAAAGAAGAAAGAAGCAGATACGGCACCTTCTAATCTTCCCGTCGTATTATCCGGTTAGTCCAATACTTATGAGTTATGACAGAAGTTTATATCTTTTTATCATAAATAATTTGATCTATTGATTCATTTAGTAGATGTAATAAGTTGGGTTATGCTTTTGGATCTCAAAGTTAATCTAAATATTATAATTTGAAATCATCGTTTCAATGTTATTTCTCTTATTTGTACAAAGTTTCAAGGTTGAGCTATATTCAAAAAATTTGTATAACAAGATTTAGGTGGTGTTTGTTTGAGCTTGTTGGAGTAGTAGTTTACAAGCTTATTTGTTTTCGGCTTATTTTATGACTTATGGGCTATATAAGTTTATTATGTGACAACAGAAGCTAAATTTCCCGATAAAGAACAAACGTTTCGTGGCTCACAAACCATCTAGGTGTTTCTATATCAAAAACTTATTTTTGAGATAAATGTATAAGATGGTAAAGAACAAAACTTTCAGATTATTACAGTATGCTGACAATCAACCAATATAGAATGTCTTTGCGTGAGTGTTTAATAACATTGAGGTATTAAATATATGGTCAAAGTAATTAGATTGGTTAGCGAAATGCAATCACAACGGTTTATTGTTGTTCAAGCCTTTTATAGTTCAAGACATCTAATGAGAACAGTACTTACTAAAAGTCTTGAAGATGTTCGTGCATCGTTCACTAAAATATGTGTGATTTTAATTAAGTTTGGGTCTTTTTTATTAAGCCCATTAAGTTATTTGTTGGGCCTATTTTAAAAGGTTTTTAATGGGCTATGAAACCATATACATAGTATTATATTATTAGGGTTACATTAGGTTACACATCATCAATAACCCAGCCCCCACTTTTCCTCATCACCCTCCTACCATCTTCTGTTCTCTCTGTTTAAAACTCCTGCTCAAATTAGAACAATATCAAGAAAACTGAAAGCCCAAAAATGTGTTCCATTTAGTGCTCATTTGAAGCTACAAGTCGCGGAGTGGTAACTTGTCTGAAAAGAGGCGGAAATATGAAAAACAAACCCTAGATCTGAAGTTAGAGGAGTGCTGACCGGATTTGTCGATCATTTTCGGTCATTTTTCGGTCAATTTCGCCGAATATTTCGGGAACGAAATTTGAAACGAAATTCTGGGCGAAATTTTTTTGAACCTCCGAAATCCGAGATACCACTGGTATACCATTCAAAGCTTTAAGGCTCAATTGACCGTCTATGCTAGTCTTTATGGTTAACCAGATATACAGTTTAACGACAGTTCACAGTGGTTTCTTGAAGGATCAAAAGAGATGGATAAGAGTTGCGGTTGGTCTCTTTAGAAAACATTGAGAGCAATGCTATTCTTGTATAATATGAACTTGAGGTCTTCCTGTTCCACATTTCTTTGTATTACAAACCGTCTAAATTTTTGAAAAACCAGTCATTTTCTCAACATTAGTTATACTCGTGACCAAGAGTTATTTTCTGGCATTCGTAATTATGTTCTGCATAAACAATTTCGTGCCTTAGTTTAGAATAGTCAGATATCTACCTAAAGATAGGCTATTTGTGTTATGGTTCAAATACGGAGGAATATTAAATTTCTTCTCCTTAATTCATATAGTCAACATTATTTTATTGGATTTTTTTTTTTTTCCTTTTTTGTTTGTATTTTTCAGGCTTTGTATTTACTTTTATCTTTACAAAAAGAACATTTGTGCAACTATGTGGATGAGATAAGAGGTTATACATTAGTATCTTTAGTTGTTCAAATGATGTCGATTTTGACATGAGACTTTCAGTAATCATTATGTTTCTTCTCATTGACTTTGACTCTCCAAACTTCATCAACTTTTCAATCACATAACTTACGTATCAGTTTCTTGACTTTGGTTTTTGTGTTTGATAGCGAAGCATTTGAACATTTGCTCTTTATATCTTGAAGATTGCTTTGTATATATCATTTAGTCTTATTCATTTGAAACAGTTTAAATTTTCAACCCATCAACAGAATTGCATAAACACCAATAAGAGCAGAGAGGAACAAGATGGTGTTTACAACTGCCATAACATCATTGCCAAATCTTCATTTCCCAAAAAGCCTTTCAATGACTCAGCAAAAGATCAGATGCTCTTCAACTACATCATCAGTTTCTACCAACTTTGACCTTAAAACTTACTGGTCAACTTTGAGAGAAGAAATTAACCAGAAGCTTGATGAAGCTATACCTGTTCAGTACCCAAATCAAATATATGAATCCATGCGTTATTCTGTTCTTGCAAAAGGAGCAAAAAGAGCACCTCCTGTTATGTGTGTTGCCGCCTGTGAGCTCCTTGGTGGCAATCGCCTTGCTGCCTTCCCTACTGCGTGTGCCCTTGAAATGGTATGTCCAATTCTTATTGTTTTTCCGATACTTCTCATGCTTTGAGTTGTTTTTATATAGGATTGGGTTAGTTGATTTGTTTTCATAACTGTAGTTGGAATCCAGTTTCTAATTATATCACAATTGGAGGAAACTATATTTTTCTTATGCTATGCGGGGTTTTTTAGTTAATAATTTTTTTTGTTTGTGGTTAAATGTGGCAATTTCAGCACATTTATCTTTGAATGGGTCAATATGGGTTTATGTTTTATTGATAATTGCTCAAACGGGTCAAATAAAAGAAATAACTAAAACTAAGCGGAACAAATGGGCTGAAAGTTGCCCAAAGTAAATTATAGATGCATAATCGCTTTTAAAATCATTTTATTCCAAGAAACTAGATTATCACTGAATGATATAGTGGTGTGATTGAATTGACACACTATTCTTTTTATCAAATTTACGACATTTGGATCAAGGTTCAACTTACAGAAATATTTCCTCATACGACCCGTTACCCAATCTTCCTGGCCAACCCGCATTGCAGCCTCCCATTGTAGTTTGTATTTAATAGAATTTATAGATAATATCCTAAGTCAATTCACATATTTTATAGGTGCACGCTGCCTCTTTAATTCATGACGATTTACCATGCATGGATGATGACTCATCCCGAAGGGGTCAACCCTCCAACCACACCGTCTTTGGGATGGACATGGCCATTTTAGCTGGTGACGCATTATTCCCACTTGGCTTCCGCCACATCGTCTCTCACACACCAACCAATCTCGTCCAAGAAACCCAACTTCTTCGTGTCATTACCGAAATTGCACGAGCTGTTGGTTCCACCGGCATGGCTGCTGGCCAGTTTGTCGACCTGGAGGGCCCACCTAGCTGTGTAGAATTTGTTCAGGAAAAGAAGTATGGTGAAATGGGTGAATGTTCTGCTGTTTGCGGAGGACTTTTAGCCGGTGCTACTGATGATGAAATCCAACGGCTTAGAAAGTACGGAAGAGCCGTTGGTATCTTGTATCAAGTGGTTGATGACGTGCTGGAAGCAAAATCGAAAACTAAAGCAGGTGAGAAACAACAAGAAACGAAGGAAAAGAGTTATGTGGGTGTGTATGGTGTTGACAAGGCTGTGAAAGTGGCGGAGGATCTTAGAGCCGAAGCTAAAAGGGAACTGGAAGGTTTTAAGAAGTATGGTGATAAGGTGTTACCGTTATATAGTTTTGTGGATTATGCTGTTGATAGAGGTTTTAGCTTTGCTGATCAGGTTTGATTCTTATAACATTATTGTTATTTTGCATCATCATAGTTTAATAATTAATTGTCGGTTTGTATCATCTTTTATCTTTTGTTGATGTCGGTTATTGTCAATTAAGATGGATATGTATGTTTTAGGTCGTGTAGATAGTATTGTTACTTTGGGTCAAACTCTAAGAGGTCCTAGTACTTTATTATTTCTTAAACTTGGTAAAGCTAAGATTTATGCTAATATGTTTTGTGCCTTCATGGAAGATTCCTTCCCACGTCATGAATAAGATACATAAGTTTTGGATTACATTATTGTTAGTTTAATGGACATAAAATAATAGATATGTGTTAGGATCGAACTTGAGACCACGAGATTGCACACTTTACGTATGAGAATTAAAGTTTTAATAATTAAATATAAACGTTGTATTTAGTTATTAATTACACAATACGACTAACGAACGTTAAGTAATTAAATGTAATGGATCAACGGTTGTTAAATGTTAAAGAAAAGGACTAAAGAGAAAATTAGAAGTCAAGAAGGTTCTGGAACACCCCTAATGGGTTATGGCCGGTTGGGTTGGGATTAGGGTTACCTAATCCTTATCAAACTTGGACTCTAAGTTTCTACAAGTATAAATATAAGGCTAGGGGTTATTGTTTTCTATCTCTTGTACACATAACCTAAACCTAAACTTGGTTTTCTTGTTTCTTTAGTCATAACCAATCGGCCTAACCCTTTGTTAGGGTTGATCACTTTGTTTTTCATAAACAAACCGTTTTGTGTTTCTAAACTAAAATTTACTTTAATTCGTTAATAGTATGTGCATACAAGAACGTGGTCTTAACACACTATTGTTAGTATCTTGGATTGAATTGCAAAAACGTTAAGGGGCGATTCCTATAATCCTTATAAACCCGAATTAGGGTTCATCTCAATTGCTAGCTTGGAATTGATTAGCTAGAATCAAAGGTACACATACTTTTATGTTTTAGTTAATTAATTATACATTACTAGCAGGGTACTCGCGCGTTGCAGTGGCGGGTACCCTGAAATAAATATTTTCGATGAATAATGTATTTTAGTTTATTATGTTCTTTTTAACAATAAATTTACGGATATCAAGAATTTCGTATAGCCCGTGCCCGTTCGGGCTTGAACCCATTGGCCCGTGTCTGCTCGGGCTAGAGCCCGTTTGGTCCGCGCCCGTTCCGGCTCAAGCCCATTTGGCCCGTTGCCTGTTCGGGCTTGAATATTTGTATAATGTGCTTTATTATTTGTAGTAGTAAAATTTAATGTAGGAATTGTGTTTACTTTGGTTGTACAATATGCTTGATAATTTGTATTTCTTATGTAAGGGGTGTTCTAATAACTGTATTAATTGTATTTATTGACTAGTTAAATAATTGACTACATTAAATATCATTAATGTGGTGTTTTATTGTACACTATGCTTCTTGTCTTGTACATCTGAAAATTATGTGCATTAAAGTGTTGTACACTATGTTTCTTTTCTTGTAAGTAGTAGTCATCATAGTCATTAATAACATTGACCACTTTAATAGCATTAATGTTGTAAGTCTGAAAATTACATCATGCTTTTTTTGTTGTACACTATCCTTATTTTGTTGTAAATCTGAAAATTGGTTGCAGCTATTGTACATTGTGCTTAAATGGTTGTAATTTTTGGTGAATGGGTGTTTTTAATAGCATTAATGTTGTTTGATAGAATTTTGGTCTTAAAATGACACCACACTTTATTTTGTTGTACAATATGCTTACTTTGTTGTAATTCTGAAAATTGGGTGCATTAAACTGTTGTAAATCATGCTTAATTTCTTGTACGTCTTAAAATTAAGAGTGGGGTGCCTTCGTGCATTATATGTAGTATAGATATAGATATAGATATAGATATAGATATGTTCCTTACCCTTCTACATGTGTACTTGATGTTGATTGTGTTTAATTATGATTGTCATGGTATTAAAATTCCAAAAGTGGCATCACGAGCCTTGGATAATGTGTAATTAATTAATAAACAAATAAAAAAACGGATATTGTATTGTGTTTATGATATGATTTATTCTAGGGTTTATGTTAATTGTTTGATCCTTAAAATTTTGGGTAGGGCCGATTACCCTTGATGTTTAATAATAATAATAATAATAATATTAATAATAATAAAGAAAATTAAAAAACCGAAACCCTAATTTTTTTTATGTCGATTTAAATTTTTTTAGGTTAAGGTTTTGGTTGTTTTGTTTTGTTTATTAAATTGAATTAATTAAAACCGGGAACTATATATATGCTTACGTGAATTAATTCATGAATAATTGTTATGTGACATGAAATTGTATGCGATCTTGTGGCTAATTGAATAATTGTTATGTTGAATCAATGATGAGACATGCATGTTTGTCATGGATTGTTGCTTGTATGATTAATTGTTAAGGTTTTTTTTTTTTTTTTTTTTTTTTTTTTTTTTTTTTTTGATAAATCTTGAATTGGAGAAAACCTCAATTAAATTAATGAATCAATTATGTGCTATATGTTATATGTTTAACTATGGTTTACACAATCGATTCGTCGATGTATGTGGTTCATTTGCCTTTGTGAGTGAGAGCCTTAGTTAATATATGCATAATTAAAACCCAAAATTGATTATTAATAGGTTTTATCAAATAAAGTTTTCATGTGGCTACATGTTTTCACATAATCATTGTTATGTTATGTGTGTTTATTTAGTTGTTTTATTTTTTTTTATTACTTGTTTTTGTTTATTTTTGTTAGACATGTTTATAAACAAAAAAGGTAATTTTTTAATAGAAAAATAATTGCAATAAGATTTGGTTTTTGAAGAGTTAAATTTTCAAGAGTTTAATTGAGTGATCAGTTTTGTACCAATAGTAAGAACGGCTCACCCATTTTGATAAACTATAATAGAGGTATAAGAAGAGGAACACATTAAATTGTGACCCGAAAAAAGAAGATTTTTAATACGCTTCGCGCTGACCCACTTCTCCGCTTTGTGTGTCATAATGGAGCTACCTAGTACGACTATTTAATGTACAAAATCATCTTAAGGGTAAATTAGCTTTAATTTCATGCGCCACTTTGTGTTAATTATCCGAAACACTAAGTCTTTAGACTTATGCAAAAGTACGATATAATTGACGATAATTAAAGGTAAATTTTTTGATTGGTGAATCAAATACCTTAATCAAAACTTTGTTAATTTAATCTTAGTGAATTGGTTAATAAAAAGGTTTTTTTATTAAAACTTTTGATATGAAGTTGTATGCATGCTTCTTCATACAAATTTTGATTACCATAATCAAAACTAGTACCCTTAAAATTAAGTTAGTGCCATCTAGTTAAAGGAACAATTGAAGTTGCAATTTACTTCATGTGAGAACTTAGCGAGATTGTAATGGAAAGCATTTAATTTTTTGATTGGTGAATCCAATACCTTAATCAAAAAACTTTGTTAATTTAATCTTAGTGAATTGGTTAATAAAAAGGTTTTTTATTAAAACTTTTGATACGAAATTGTATGCATGCTTCTTCGTACAAATTTTGATTACCATAATCAAAACTAGTACCCTTAAGATTAAGTTAGTGCTATCTAGTTAAAAGAACACTTGAAGTTGCAATTTACGTCATGTGAGAACTTGGCGAGATTGTAATGGAAAGGTAAATCTTCATGTTGTTTATCTGCTACATGATGATGTTCCATGCACAAATGGGAGAAATCTATATTGTGTGCAAGGTACAACACATAAAAATATGATTTAACCGATTCTCTTGACTGCAAGGTAAGAGGCTGACGTTTTAATATGACTTATACATATCTAATCCAAGAAACGCTTGGTATTGAAATTTACGTTATGTGAGAGCTTAGCTAGATTGCAACAACAAGGTATCGTATCTGGAATCAATATACAGTTTCTAAATTAGACAAGTATTTAGATTATGTATCAGGATGATATATAAGACTACTTCAATCTAAATATTTATGTATTATTGGAATGACATAAATAAATAAAGTAATCTAATACTACTTCAATTTGTATATTTATGTATTTTTGAAATGACAGATAAATGAATAAATAATGTAGTCCTACATTATTATGAAGTAATAAATTAACTTGAATTACTATTGAAACCAAGATGTAGTGTTCATAATTACTTTAGTTAAACATGTTTATGTTTCATTGTAAAGATATAAACATGAAGTCTTTTAAGACTTATAATAAAGTAAGACTTTAACTTGTTATATTTTTAATTAAGACATATACAAGAAGTCATTGAGTTTATCAATGATTTATAACGTATAATGGGATTATAACAGTTTATGTTTTTTCGATGAGACATGGATATGAAGTGACTTGGTCAAAGAGTACTTGTGTTATAAAGCATGTAATTGGCTTGGAAAGTCTATTATACCATTAAGTTGACTTAGTTGGTAAATAGGTAAGCCAAAAGGAATATGTTTATCTTACATATTGTTAGATTGTCTTACAATATTAATTCTAATGATATACCACAAGCTAATGGTATGTTCAATCAGGAGAATCAAACTCTATTTGATTTGTTTGATTCAAGATAGCCATAACTTATTTCTTAAAAGTAATCAAGGTTAGAAAATTGAGTATGGATTGAAAATACTCAATAAGACTCCAACCTATAAAATTACTAAAACACCATTTTATTATGGAATGTGATGAATCCACATTAAGTTTTAAAATTGAAGTTTTGAATTGTTAAACTTCTTATGAAGAGTGATTATTAACAAACAAGAGTCAGAAACTATCAATGTGTATTTGTAAAGTCTCAAAAAGAGAACAATATAGTTTTGCTATATTTGCTAAATATTTATAGATAGTCTCTGAATTACTAAAGGCAAGTGGGAGTTTTATCTTGAAAAGATAAAATTACAAGATACATAATCTTCTGAAACACAAATATCATGATGAGGCTAGACATGAAATGTTAACCTCAAGATGATGTAATTTTCATTCATAGATCTACAAGGATATCTCATATATTTGATTTATATGCTGAGAAATATGAGTTACAGGATTATGGTAAACATGATAATCATTATGATGTATTAGCAAATATTGAATTGGGTAAATTACTCATATTATGAATGTTAAAGATGTTGTCCATAAAGATAATCAGTTTTTGAAAACTTGGTTTATCTTTAGTTAGACTAAAGAATGAAGATGAGTTTCTTCAAAGAGAAGGAAAACCCTATCGGTTTAAATCTTTGTGTAGAAATCATATTAACAATATTGTACACAAGTTTAATGCTTGGCTTATGACAAGATTATTTATCATACTTAAGCAATTAACTAAGATTGGATATTTTTTTCTAGACACATTAAATATATAAAGATGATAATTGTCATTCTTATTTTGATTAATATGAAAAATGATAATGGGATATCAAACTCTTTCTTGAAAAATTACTTGAGCGACGACGGTAAGTAATCGAAAGGATTTTTGAGTTCATATAATCTTTGGAAGTGTTACAAAGTGTAATAATTCATGAATGGATTAATGCATGCATCTAGGAGATAAAACTTATGTTTAATTATTAAATCCAAGTTTTGGTTTATAATTAAAATAAGATAATTTTTAATTATTCCTAAAAGCTAGTGGGAGTATTATGTTTTTTTTCTAAAATCATATATCTTGTATAACATATGGATAGTAACATTGCATCTAAGCTAAATGTTAACTTTTAGATTGGAATAAAACTTCACTTGAAAGATTTAAAAAATAAGACATATAACCTTGGAATATATGTTTATTTTATAAACATATGCGGTAAATAAATGATTATAATAAAACATGATTTATCATTTGGGAAATAGATACATATCTTTTGACAAGATAGAATATGAATGAAATCTGAGTTTGAATTGTAGAATCATCATGTACATCATGTTTTGTATTAAAATTGTTGTATCATGCTTGAATGAAAGATGATTTGACAACATTGAGATCTAACTAAATGTTATTAGATAACTTGTGTAATGAATATTCTAATAGAATATGTTTGGACTTAGAATTACATTCTTAAGCTTGGAATTGCTCCTAGTTTCTAAGAATAAACTATATGGCAATTGTTGCGAAATTGTTATAGCTGACAACAAACTGAAAGTTTGAAAGAAAATCAAACATTACACAATAAGATATTAAAGTTTACGGATTTTTAAAGAGCATATTATTGTTTGTATAAAATGATGCTGGTTTAATTGAGATGACACTCAATACTAGTCATGGTAGGATTTCATCCTTGTTAATGGCCATGTAAACTAGTTGTGCTATCTAAAGAGCACAATTGCATTATACATTAAAAAATAAGAATACTTTAAACTTTAAAATGTTTGAAAGTTTAATTGTCATAAATTAGTGGTAGGGGATGTCACATACTTTATGATGTGGCAATATTAAGATAGTTGAGTGCACACATCCAAGAATTTCGCTAATTGAATTTTTGAAATAAGTATTCTCAAAATTGCGATACATCATGTTGGTTGATTTATGCCTTGTCAACAAGTATGATTGTCATTACTTGAGGCATAATTTATTAACTAGAATTTTCATGCATTGATCTATTTAGTATTTGGATAAAGGATGTTAAACAATTATTATAATAAATCAAATACTTGGTATGTTTAATTTTATAATATATTGTATTCTATATTTTCATGTTTAATCCTTGAATAATCTTAGTTATTCTAAATCGTCCGTTGTCAATTAATGATATGAGATTATCATTAAACTAAGACAAATCTGAGTGATTTGGTAGAATATACTTGAATGTAGGGGTGGCAATTCAGGTCGGGTTCGGGTTGGCGGGTCAGAAAATCTCAACCCAAACCTGACCCATTTAAATCATCGGGTCAGCTATGTCAACCCTAACCTGTTTAGACATAACCCCGAACCTAACCCATTTAACCCGTATATATACTTGGATTGGCAGGTTAAATAGGTTACACGGGTTGAATATGTTAAACGGGTTAAATCGGTTCAACGCGTTTCAAGTTGACCCATTTAACCCTTTTTATATACAAAAATTGGCACATTACACGAGTTAAACAAGTTGTTGGGTCGAACCGTTTAACACATTTAACCCGCATAATATAATATAAATAATTTTGAGTTTATGACAAAATCTTAAACGGGTTGATGGGTCGACCCGTTTATTTTATTCCCAACCCGAACCTGGCCTGTTTAATAAACGGGTTGGATAGGTCGACCCAAACCTGACCCGGAACTATTTAGCACAACCCGAACCTGTTAATTTTCGTGTCGGTTTCAGGTCGAGTTTCGTGTCTGGTCAGAAATTGCTACTCCTACATGAATGTATATTGATGTGTGCATACTAATTTAAGATGATATTCAATGAAATTGAATATAGGTCTTATCCCAATTACATGATTTTATTTTATGGATATTGTTATTAAGTAAATCATGAATAGTTATCCTCAGACTTGAGATACCAGATAAGTGTCATGAATGTAGCGCATTTTTGTGGAACAACTTAACGCTAAACGTAACTGGTAGTCATAAGAGTTGTTTTCAGAAGTGTTGCAAAGTTTGTGAGTTATGCTTGTAGTCAAGATAGAATTTGTTCCTTCAAATTTATTTTGGAGTTTAATACTGTTAGGCCCCTCGTAGGGTTGATAAGATATTTGCGTGGCCACGCCCAAGATCTCCCCTGAATATGTTCAGAAGATTTGGTAATCTTGCTCAATCACTAATAACGAGAAACAAAATAGTTGAATAAAGAATGACTTAGATCCATATCTTTATTTAACATGGAATTAGAAACAAAAGGATAAGTCCGTTTTTTTCACGTTTTCGTACGTTTTTACACGTTTTTGTTCGTTTTAACACGCTTTCGTCCGTTTTTTCGCGTTTTTACACGTTTGCATCCGTTTTTACACATTTTCGTCTGTTTTTTCACGATTTCATATGTTTTTACATGATTTCATCCGTTTTTACACATTTTCGCCCGTTTTTTGCACATTTTCATTCGCTTTTACACGTATTCGTCCGTTTTTACACGTTTACTTTCGTTTTTTCACATTGTCATGCGTTTTTACACGTTTTCATCCGTTTTAACACATTTTCGTCCGTTTATGCACGCTTTCATCCCTTCTTACACGTTTTCGTCCGTTTTTTCACGTTTTCATCCGTTTTTACATGTCTTCATCCGTTTTTACACGTTTTCGTCCGTTTTTCATGTTTTCGTCCGTCTTTACACGTTTTGGTCCTTTTAACACGCTTTCATCAGTTTTTTCACGTTTTCATACGTTTTACACGTTTACATCCGTTTTTGCACGTTTTCATCCGTTTTAACGCGTTTTCATCCGTTTTTACACGTTTTCGTCCGTTTTTCACGTTTTCGTCTGTCTTTACACATTTTGGTCCGTTTTAACATGCTTTCGTAAGTTTTTTCACGTTTTCATCCGTTTTTACACGTTTACATCCGTTTTTGCACGTTTTTGACTGTTTTTGCACGATTTCGTATGTTTTTACACAATTTTTTCTGTTTTAACACGTTTTTTTTCCGTTTTCTCGTTTTCCTCCGTTTTTACACGTTTTCATCCATCTCTACACGTTTTAGTCTGTTTTTTTCACGATTTCATCCGTTTTTACACAAAACGTGCAAACACGAACGAAAGCATGAAACAACGGATGAAAACGTGTAAAAACAGATGAAAACGTGAAACAATGGATGAAAACGTGAAACAACAGACGAAAACGTGAAACAACGAACGAAAACGTGCAAAAACGGATGAAAACATGTAGAAACGGATGAAAACGTGAAAAAATGGATGAAAACGTGAATAACGGACGAAAACTTGTTAAAACATACGAAAATGTGTAAAAACATACGAAAACACGCAAAAATGGATGAAAACGTGAAATAATATATGAAAACGTGAAAAAAACAGACGAAACCATGTTAAAACGGATGAAAACGTGTAAAACAGATGAAAACGTGAAAAAAAAATAGACGAACCCGTGTTAAAACGGACGAAAACGTGTTAAAACGGATGAAATCATGTAAAAACGAACGAAAACATGCAAAAATGGACGAAAATGTGTAAAAATGGGTGAAAACGTGAAAAATCGAATGAAACGGGGAAAAACAGAAGAAAAGTGAAAAAAACATGCGAAAAGGTGTAAACACGAATGAAAACGTGTAAAAACTGATAAAAACGGACGAAAGCGTGTTAAAACGAACGAAAACGTGAAAAAACGGACGGAAACGTAAGAAAATCAAATTTTAAGTTATTTTTTAACGATTGTTACTATAAAGGACCAACGACGGAATAATGATGAATCATTAAAAGGTTTTTTCAGGACACCTTACTCGAGTTTTACTAGAGGCATCGAATTGTTGCTAGACGCTAACCGATGTGATCACACTATTAAGATATGTCCATGTTTGAGCTGTTAGTTTAATGGACATAAACTAATAGATGTGTGTTAGGATCGAATTCAAGACCACGGAATTGCACACTTTACGTATGATAATTAAAGTTTTAATAATTAAATATAAAACGTATTTAGTTATTTATTACACAATACGACTAACGAACGTTAAGTAATTAAATGTAATGCACTAACGGTTGTTAAATATTAAAGAAAAGGACTAAAGAGAAAATTAGAAGTCAAGAAGGTTCCGGAACACCCCTAATAGGTTATGGCCGGTTGGGTTGGGATTAGGGTTACTTAATCCTTATCAAACTTGGATTCTAAGTTTCTAGTATAAATACAAGGCTATGGGTTATTGTTTTCTATCTCTTGTATACATAACCTAAAACCAAACTTGGTTTTCTTGTTTCGTTAGTCATAACCGATCGGCCTAACCCTTTGTTAGGGTCGATCACTTTGTTTTTCATAAAAAAACCGTTTTGTGTTCCTAAAATAGCATTTACTTTAATTCGTTAATAGTACGTGTGTAAAAGAACGTGATACTAACATACTATTGTTAGTATCTTGGATTGAATTGCAAAAACGGTATGAGGCAATTCTTATAATCCTTATAAACCCTAATTAGGTTTCATCTCAATTGCTAGCTTGGAATTGATTCTTGTTTAGCTAGAATCAAAGATACACATACTTTTATATTTTAGTTAATTAATTATACATTATATGTTCCTTTCGCTTCCGCATGTGTACTTGATGTTTATTGTGTTTAAAGAGGATTGTCATGGTATTAAAATTCCAACAGTGGTAAAATATATTAAAACGAAAACATTTTGAGTACAAATGGAATGTAGCTAAAATGCCACATTAACCTTAAGCAAAGCTTGATAAACGACTAACAACTACGTGTTTATGACGTGCTATTGAACACGAATACTAAACTAGCTAACTAAGTACTTTTGGATGATGACGCCAAAAAAGCAATGTGTGGAAAACTAGAAGGGGGGGGGTTGAATAGTTTTACCGATTAAAAGTTCGTTTTAAAATATTTAGATCGGCTTATGTCAATCTATTTAAATGTGTATGTTGGACATTGGTAGAGTAATGGAAAGATAAAGAGTAAGAAACGCATAACCACGACATGAGTGTTTATAGTGGTTCGGCTACAAGGACAACTTCATTGCCCTACTCCACTCTCCGAGTCACCTACTCGAGAGTTCGTAAACACTACACGACACCAACTCCTTATGGCGGAGAAGCCTTCACAACGTCGCCTACTCTTTTTCCGGTACTAGGCTAGACACCGGGTTCTTCCACAAGGTAGAACCACACCTATCACAACGTCGCCTACCCTTTATCCGGTACTAGGCTAGATACCGAGTTCCATTACAATGGATGAACTACTACCCAACACTACACAACACCTATCCCAAAGGAGACCCACTCCTTATTACAACATCATCAAGGATATCAATATCCTTGGATACGACCTATCTCTATTTGTACATCGATGCACCTCATCGATTATACACCCTTGGCATCTTTCACTAATGCCACTTGACTTGACTTCTAGGCACTCTTCACTAATGCCCTTGACACGGACGTTTGGCACCTTTCACTAATGCCTTCGTCTTAACTCATTTGTCATCCTTCACTAATGCCCTTTACACGGACATTTGGCACCTTTCACTAATGCTTTCGTCTTGACTCTTTCGGCATCCTTCACTAATGCCTTTGACACGGACGTTTAAGCACCTTTCACTAATGCTTTCGTCTTAACTCTTTTGGCATCCTTCACTAATGCCTTTGACACAACTCTTCTATGGAGGAAGAAAGAACTATCAACAAGAGAACCTCAGTAGTCTTGATGATGACGAAGCATGGCAACTCATGGACTTGAGCTTGCTCGACTTCAAGAGGTGGTGATCTCGCATTTAAGAGGAACCTAGAGAATCACACAAAAACAAAAACACAAACTATATAGAGAGATCCTTAGGATCTGAGGTTAGAAGGTTTACAATACTTGGAGAAAGTATGTGTGGGAGTGGCAACCCAAAATGAAGAAATGACTCACTATTTATAAAAGAAATTTAGCTCCAGTATAATCCTGGGGATCCGTAGGACGCTCCTCTTTGCCTATGAGTTTTGGGTCATGGGTTATGGGTCATGGATCCTAGACTTTGGACCATGGGTATCCAAGTAGATACGATGTATCTAGTCCATGGGTCATGGGTTAAAACCATTGGTCATGGATAATATCCATTTATGACTTATACATGATGTCATGCAATGGGTTATGGGTTATGCTCCATGGGTATGGGTCATGGACTTTGGGTTTTACCCAACCATATTCAATGTATTTAGTCAATGGGTCAAATACTTAAACTTCTACCCATTTATATTACTCATTGTAATACATACTAGTTATGTATATATCTACCCACTATGTAAACACTAATTGTTGTACATATGTATTACTAAATCATAAAATCAGTTTTACTTGTTTAGTGTTTTATGTGAAAACGTAAGTGTGTTAGTAAACTATTGGCTCAAACCATTTACGTATTTTATTTGTTTCGTTAAAATGATTTTACGTTTGTTATTGACAAAACATTAGAAGATCGTAAAATATAAATAAACGTTTTTACAGCTTATTTGTATTAACACAATGTCTCGTCATAAACATGTTCGACTTCATCCTCTTCATCACTAACATCATCGTTGATCACTTTGGACATCCCCGTACCTTCTTTTTCCAAATTATTCTCTTACGTTCTTCAAAAGTTGCATAAAATTCCTTAGAAAGTAACTCCCTAAGGATTATTAGATAGAGCAACCTTCAATAGATTAGACGTACCTGCCTTAGGCGTTTTACCACCCTTACCGGTGTTTGCATTATCACCTTTAGACGTTGTGGCATTTGAATCCCCAACCGGTCGAAATTGAAATTTACCCTCTCCCACACGATTAACATTACGACTCTTGCCATTATGGGCGCTTCCTTTTCCATTTCAACGCTTATAAACCACAGTTTGAAAACCATCGTCACTAGTAGGTTGCAAAACCTCATTCAGCTCACTAGGACGCTTATTAGTAACCTCTTGAAGACCATCATTTGATTTATCCACCACAGAAGTCGGTTCCACTATGTTTTTAGGGCATTGATTAAGAGAATGCCCAAATATTTCACACGAGTCACACTTTGGTGGAAACTCACACTCATTCCGAATAGTCTCTTTTGATTACCCGATCCATTAAGTAATGGAATAGTAACAATATGACTTATCTTTCAACTCGTCTTCATAATTAATCTCAATTAACGCACGGGCAAAATTGCTTCGACCCCATGATTCTTCACACATAGTGCTAGTAAAAGAATCAAGCATCATAGGAGTACCTAGATTAGTAGCAATAAGACTTAGCCCATCAGCCGAGAAGGCTGCCATGGGACATCATGTGGTTTCACCCACACTGGCACTCTAATAAGATCCTCCTTAAGTAAACTAGTGTCCAACGTCCATTCTTTAAGAATAATGGGAACATTTCCAATCATCCATGATCCGTTTCCCTAAACATCGTCCATACCTTTTCTTGTGTCTAACTAAAAAAAGAAAAAACCTTTTGCGTACATCCTAACCTTGCTTAAACCGTATTTTGACCACACGTTATGCTCAAAGTATTTAACCAAAGGAAATACAATTCGTTTGCCAAGAAAATATATATACAATGTATTCTGAACCTGTGAACTAATCTCCTTCACAACAACACGTGAAATAGAAATCCAACACCATCATACGTATTTTCTGCTTTAAGTGTACAAAACTTACCTTTGGGTTTATTTGACTCACGATTCACCACATTGACAAAAGAAACCAGCTTCGTAGTTGTATCATTCAGGTTTACATTTGGCGTAGAAATATCAACCTGTTGTGGTTGGGTATGCGAGTCACTAGTCGCCGAATATACTAGAGTAACATATCTACGAGGGATTAATTTGCAAGCGAACTCAACAAAGAACTTGTAGTTGAGTTCTTGCCATTACCAATTAATTTAGAGGTTGTAAATTTGACCCATGTACTTATGAATGAGTAGACACACAATACATGTTATCTAATAGGTAAAACTCGTAGAATGAAAAACTTAAGCTTAATTTAGAGGTTGTAAATTTGTGACTCATGTACTTATGAATGAGTGAACACGCAATACGTGTTATCTAATGAAAAAAAAAAGTGTTAAATTTGTGAAAACAAAAACTTGAAAAAAGGGGTATAATTAATTAAACTTTAGTAGTTGAATCTTAAATAAATTATATGAAGTTAAGTGTAAACTTATAAGTTTTCAGGTTTTTTAATAACACTAAAAAATAAACAATTACATTCTTAGATTTTATATCCCTTAGATTTTATATTTTAAAATACAACATATATGTTGTTTTAAAAATTACATGTATATCCACGAGATTATAAATATCAAAATAAAAATACGAGTTATTGTGTGTGTAAATAAATACACGAGATTGTACGTATATGAACAACTCATGTTATTCTACTTTATGAGTTTAAGTAAGGATATCCGAGTATATATATATATATATATATATATATATATATATATATATATATATATATATATATATATATATATATATATATATATATATATATATATATATATATATATATATATATATATACAGTGTTGCAAAAAAAGATCTACAAAGCCGATTAATTACCGATTAGGTGCTACTGGGGCACCAACCTTTCCGATTTGTATAAATTGTTCAAACAAATCGGTCAACCATGGTCAACGGCGGTAACTATGGTCAAACTTGCCAAAAACATGGAAATCTTACTAGAAATGCCCTAAACTCGTCGTAATTTGGTTATAATCACTGTTTATCTCTGTTACAAGATGTTTTCAAGGAAAATTTCGCCGAAAATACCAACACTTGCCGTAAATACCTAAAACTTGCCAAAAATGCTAATACAATTAATCACTGATTCGCTATTTTTGCAACCTTGAACAAATGTAATCACTTATAGTCACTGTTTATATCTATTACAAGATGTTTTTAAGGAAAATCTTTTCGGGAATAACCTAAACTACCCAGAAATACCCAAAATTGCCAAAAATGCCAAAAATACCAATCCGATTAATCCCGCGTAGACCGATTACAAGCTACAGGAGGGTCGACCGCCTCACTACCGGTTCACGATCGAATAAGATCAATTTTAAAGTTTTAAAAATGAGAACCCAATAAGAAACCGACAAGTGGATATTAGTTAATTAAATAAAGGAAAACTGATTATGAATATTGGAAGGTATAATGGGTAATTGCTTCTATTATCTTATCTTTATTAACCCTAAAACTATTATTCTCTCTCCACACATAAAAAAACACCGCCTCTTTTTTTCCCTAAAACTAAAAATCTATCTACTTCTTTAATCCGCCACCATCGATTAACCTATGCTCTATTGATCGGCTTATGATCCGCCATCCTCTGAAACATACCCCACGCAAACCACTAACCCCTAATTGGGTCTATCTTTTTCTTCTCGAAACACACGCACCATGGCTGTGTTTACTTGCCGGGAACCATGGTTGTGTTAGATCCGTTGACCATGACTGTTTTTAGATGTGTTGCCTCCCTTAGTCGCAGGAAAAAAGCATGGTTGTGCCGGAACTCTCTCTTAGTCGCATGGTTATGCCATCGTAACGGAATCTGCTTATGTATCACATATCTGTCTCGATCTGCTTTTGGTACACATAGCTGTTTATGAATATGCCCTTTTGTTTCAGTTTTGATTTGTTCTTGATACACGAATCAGTTTATGTACCAGATTTGTAAAGATGGTGGAACTTTACATTTGGTTTCGATCTATTTGTAAATAGATTTGTACACAACTATTGCAAATAGGTTTTGATCTCTTCTTGATACGAAGATTGTGCCATTCATGGTGACAGGCGTTCTTGATGAGATTATGTCGCGATTATCAATTGGGATTTGGTAAGTGTTATATGTACTTATGGTGGTCTTGTGTTTCAGTGAGGTCTTGTGTTAAGTGTTGGAACTATAAGTGTCTCGTGTACAAGTTGGGTCTCGAATATCAGATGGTTGTCTCATGTATTTGTTCATGTAAATGTATTTTTAATGTACTAGATGTATCTGTTAATGTAAATACATTTTTTTAATGTACCTAATGTATCAATCCTTTTAATGTACCTGATGTATCAATCCATATACATGATGGTCATTTGTAAATATAAATATAATTTTTAATGTATATGATGTATCACTAGATGTACCAGGTGGTTTCGTGTATTTGTTAATGTAAAATATATATTTTTAGTGTACCTGATGTATCACGTTATGTATAAAAAATGTGCACCTGTATAAAAATAAAAGCCCAAAAAAAAAATAATAAAATAAATTTTTTTTTGAGTCTAGAGCCAACTGAGATTCGCAAATAAAATCTCGTAGGACACATACCATTTGACACTTATTGTTCAACATTAAGAACACAAGTTGTATTTAAGAGTCCTTCGCAGATCTTAGTAATCTTGCCAGAACATTCATAGTAGAAATCACACTTGTAATCCTCGATGATTGAATGGAAATCCTTCTAATGTCAACATCAAACATCACTGTATGTGGGTCACTTCGTTAATTCTTTATGGATTAAGCTTAGTTTTTATGGTGGTTACTTTGTCTCAAACGGTCTACAGTCGTGGAGTGATGTCGATATATTCCAGCGGCTCACCTGGATTGTCGTAAGCGTGCTTTTGGCATCCAATTCAGGAACGACCAATGTGAAGATTCGAAAAGCGTTATCACATTATGCTGCAAATGCTCTCGGTATCTAAACATGTAAGAGCTGGAAAACCTATTAAGGAGATTCCTTTCATGAATTGATTCCTGATGATGTAGGTCTACACATAGATTTATCCTATGTGTTGATAATGGTCCTTAACCGGATCAGGAGGCTGATTCGCCCGACCAAGGTCAATGAAATCAAGACATTCATAGGAAAGCATTCATAGTAGAGCGATTCTCTAAGAAAAGATCCACGATGACCGATTGGTCTAACATGATTATTATCTACCTTAATTATGCACGTACCGATGATTTAAGCAGCTCCGGATGCACCACCACCATGTTCATCATCATCTTCACCTCTGCATACTCATACTTATATGTTTCATCCTCAGCAAGCTCAAATCAAGAACGTTCAAGACAAAGACAAAAGAGTTGCGTCAAAGTCAAGAGCTAGTCAAGAACAAGTTCAAATATAAAGTGAGGAAGACATAAATATGAATATCAAAGACTTTTCAAGTTGTATGAGTATGTTGTAGAGGACACAACTAAACATATTAAGATGTTGATCAAAGGCAAGAAAGAACAAGAAATCTCATCTCAAGATTATAAAGCATGAAGGAACAAAGAATGAAGACTATCACACAAGTTTCAAGAAGATTACAGAAGACCTAATCACGCTGAAGCATTTTAAGAATGACCACCCTTTATGAGGAGATTGTTAGGATTGTAAAAGTGATGGTTATTCTATTATTAGGAACATTGTAACTTGTGATAGAAGTTGTAATAGTTACATATACTCATTGGACTTGGTTATAGTTTGTTAAGCTAATATGCTACTACATCCGTCCCAAATTAATTGTCCTCATTTGACTTTTTAAAGTCTTAATTTCTCAACTTTGATCTTAAATATTTTTGTTTGTGTTATATAATAATTGATGCAAAACATATGAAAGGATTGGCTATATAATGTCTTTTCATTAGTATAATTTTCATCAACTATTATATAACACATACAAAAATATTAAGAATCAAATTTGAGAAATTAAGACTTTAAAAAGTCAAATGAGGACAATTATTTTGAGACGGAGAGAGTATTAGTTTAGTAATTTATGTAACCATGTAAGCCCAAAACCAAGTCCAATCCACACCAAGCCCATCCAAAGCCCAAAGATACATTACCACTAGTATAAGTAAACCACACCTCCTCACTTGTAATGTGTGGATTGTATGTGTGTGAGAACCTTTGTAATGGCGAGATAAACACATACTTCACCTTTCTCTTTACCTCTCTCTAAAAACGCCAAGTATCCTCTTTGTGTGATTGATATATGATTGTTTGGGAACCTTACGGTCGCTAAAGCTGCCAAGCCTTGTAGCGTCACTTGATAGAATGCCTTTTCAGCCCTTGTATTAATGCTCTATAATCCCTTGTAATTCTTGTGTTTTGCTTAACTTTTTGCTAAGCTTTTATTTCAATATTGTTCGCCGCTCAAAAAGAATAGTGGCAAATGAATTGGCGTAAAACTAGTTTTGTTTTATTTATGGCGAAACAAGATAAATATATTGATAATGACATCAAGAAGGTTTTTCATTGGTGATATACGTTGGAGCTATGAGAACTTACACTTGGACCTTTGAAACATCAGACTAATCTATGAACTAGAACATAATAGTGACTAACACTAACGATGCAAACACAACACTTGAGCTCCAACTTCTGAAGTTGGGCAGTTCACTTGAACAAATTGAATTTATAACTTGAGTTGAAACATTTCACAACACTTGAAATTTTGTTTTGAAACACTCCTCTTGATTAATGGAACAACTTGGTTTCAACAACTTGACTCGACTTGCCGAATAACAAAGTATGCCTCATCTTTTTTTTTCTTTTTTTCATTTCACATTTCTTTTCAACTTTGTTAAAGTTGGCTCTATCTCTTTGGTTTCTGCTAAATTTCATTCTTTTCTTGCTTTAATCACTTCTCGAGATATCTTGCATGATGGATGACATGCTTCCCCATCAGGATCAATTTTTTTTCTTTAATTGCGTAAAACTAGTAGTTGCTAGAAAGTTAAAAACTTGTCACTCAATTATGAAAGAGTTTTGCTATATCCTTTTAATTCATGTGCCTACTTATCATCTTACACACACAAATAGATAATATGTTTTGTCTCAATTATTAGAGGAGAGTTATTTTACATACCAAACTTTTCTTACATACCAAAGCACTAATCTCCAGTTCTCCACCATCCATCTAAAAAAATCAATAGCTGAGATTAAATGCATTTTATTATTTCACCTATTTTTATAATTTAAATATCTCTTAAACCGTTAATCGTTAAGCGAAAATATTTATACCGTCGCGAAGATCTTTCTATAGACGGCCACTTTGATATACTTTCGAAAAAAGAAAAAAAAAATCATTTTTTTCACGTTTTTTCGTCTTTTTTACGTTACTTGAAATTTGCCTGAAAAAAAATCATATATGATTAAATACTAATTTGAATATCACATATGATATTAGTGTTAAATCATATATGATATGTGATATCACATGTGATATGATATGTATATCATATGTGATATTACACTAATATCACATGTGATATTACATATCATATATGCTATAACACTAATATCATATATGATATAACACAAATATCACATGTGATATTCAAATTAGTATTTAATCATATATGATATTTTTAATGCAAATTTCAGTAACTTAAAAAAAAAGAAAAAAACTTAAAAAAAAAACGTGAAAAATGCTAAATTTTTTTTTTGTCAAAAGTATATCAAAGTGCCTATCTATAGAAAGATAATTAAATGCTCGTCGCAATGATATTTTTTTTCGCTTAACGATTAATGGTTTGAAAGTTATAAATATTTGAAAAAGGATGATTAAAGTGAGTTTTTTAAATTGTTTGGATTAATCTCATCAATTAAATAAAATAAAAATAAATGGTGGAGATTGATCCCTTGATATGTACATAATCTTTTGTCCTCAAATGATCTTAAATCATATCTTTAAATCCAAACCGTTAATTTTGGGATACACTATTGCAACTCCCCCTACCCCCTAGCTGCCACCTTTGTCCCCCCTTTGTCCCCCCGCTTTTTCCAGTACAACACAGTTTTTTGTCAGTTTCTGTTCCGTATTTCTGACAGTTTTAAGCGTTTGGCTTATTAAACTTTATATTTACAGTTCCGCATTTTCAGATTTATAGCGTTTTGATATAAACAAAATTATAAAAATAAAAAAAAAATAAAAAAAAAAAAATAAAAAAAAAAAAAAAATGGGGGGGGGGGTCTTAATAACCAAATGGGGGGGTATTAATAACTCACCCCTTAATTTTGTCATTTGTTAAAATACTATGATTAAGAACATAAGTAGAAACAAAAAGTAAGAGAATATATCATTATAATACTGAGAGCGGATCTATTAGAAAGAGGGGAAATTTGCAAAGTCTAAAAAGCCACTTATAACTTGACACCTGTCCACCAACTTCCTCCCTCCTTTTATTTTACTAATTTCGTCTAGGGGTATATTGGTCATTTGACCCGTTTTTTTAATTTCACCTCAAATTTCAAACGCAAATAACTTTCAAACGACAAACTTTTACGAAAAACCGATTTCACCATAATTTTTAAAATTCGATTCTCTTTAATTTGGTATAAATCTTGATATATAAATCGATTTTTTTTTTTTAAGATTTCAAGTGGGTTATGATTTTCTTGAAATTTTCGGCATATTCGACCCTACTTTTATCTAATTTAAAGGTTGATTTACGCAAAATTTAAAACACGAAAGTTGTAGATTTTAGTTCACTCTTTACACAAGTTTTTGAATCACTCAAATCCGATATGAAATAAGTGAGATATTGCACGTTAAAAATGGCGTTTTAGTCATATTTGTTGCACACAATGTGTTTGATAAAATGTCTAGCTTAGATTTTTAGTGTTAAAATTGCGTTAAATGCTCTAAATTTTGTACCACAACGCATCATTAATCATTTTATTAATGTAAGATTCAAAAAGTGAGGTTTTTTTAGTCGTTAATATAAAATAAAAATGCACGTTTTGTTCATCAGTTAATCTTGGTTCATCAATCTGATGAACTGATGAATCAAATCAAAACTGATGAACCTAACCAAACTGATGAACCAAACCAAAAGTGATGAACCAAATCAAACATAGTTCATCAGTTTATTTTGGTTCATCAATCATAGTTTCAGCTTAACATGTTAGTGTTTGTTTTGTTTTGTTTTGTTCATCAGTTTATTTTGGTTCATCAATCACAGTTTCAGTTTTAGTTTGGTTCATCAGTTTTTGGTTTGGTTCATGAATCATAGTTTTAGTTTTGGTTTGGTTCATCAGTTTTGGTTTTGGTTCATGAATCATAGTTTCTGTTTTGGTTTGGTTCATCAGTTTTGGTTTTGTTCATCAGTTTTGGTTTGGTTCATCAGTTTTGGTTTTGGTTCATGAATCATAGTTTCTGTTTTGGTTTGGTTCATCAGTTTTGGTTTTGTTCATCAATTTTGGTTTTGGTTCATTAGTTTTTGGTTTAGTTCATCAGTTTGGTTTGGTTCATCGATCATAGTTTCAGTTTTGGTTTGGTTCATCAGTTATTGGTTTGGTTCATCAGTTTGGTTTAGTTCATCAATCATAGTTTCAGTTTTGGTTTGGTTCATCAGTTATTCGTTTGGTTCATCAGTTTAGTTAGGTTCATCAGTTTTGCTTTTATGCTTTTTTTTTAACAGTTTGATTTGGTTCATCAGTTCATCACTTTGGTTCATCAGTTTTAATAGTTAAAAACATTAACTATTAAAAACGTCACTTTTTGAATCTTACATTGAAAAAATGATTAATGATGCGTTGTGGGACAAAAATTAGTGCATTAAGCTCAACTTTAACACTAAAAATCTAAGCTAGACATTTCATCAAACACCTTGTATGCAACAAATGTGAGTAAAACACCATCTTTAACGTGCGATATCTTACCCATATGACATCGAATTTGAGTGATTTAAATTTCTGGGTAAAGAGTGAACAAAAATCTATAATTTTCATGTTTTAAGTTTTTCAAGATTCGACATTTATGAGCGTAAAAAATAGGGCCGAAAATGCCAAAAAAATCAAGAAAATCAAGAACCATTTGATATGTAAAAAAAAAAGTTTGAAATATTTATCAAGATTTATACCAAATTAAAGAGAATCGAATTTTAAAAATTATGGTGAAATCGGTTTTTCGTAAAAGTTTGTCGTTTGAAAGTTATTTGTGTTTGAAATTTGGGGTGGAATATGAAAAACGGGTTAAATGACAAAAATACCCCTCTAACCAAATTTAATAAGAAAAAAAGAGGGAGTGGGTGGAGGACACATGGCAATCAATGATAGGCTTTCTAGCCTTTTTATTTTTTTTCACTTTGCAAGGGATCTCAACCCTTATAATACTTCACCAACTTTGTGTGGTTTTGCATTTCCACAACTTTTGAGAATGTAAGTACCATTAACTTTAAACGTGCAAAACTATTATTTCGCACACTTGTAGTAATTTTTTGTTGGTGTTATTAAATTTTGACGAAGCACTTACAGATCAGTGAAGCACGTATCAATGTTAGATATAGGATATATCGCACGTATCAATGTTAGTGATAGGATATATCACATATGGAGCCCCCATTTGTATTTTGAACTGACTTTATGTAGAAAACTCTGCCAAGCGAATAGATACATCTAATTAGGGGTGTCAAAAATGTTAGGAAAATTTAGTGCACTTGTGGGATTAGTTCACACCTTGTAATGGGATAGAAGGTATGGAGTGTACACCCATAAAGTCCATGAACACCCTGACTCTTATAGTGGTTTGTATTGGTAGTACTAGTAGAAAGTACTGCTTGTGGAAAGTACTGCTTGTAGTTTCCACTGATAAGCAGTGTTTCCACTGATAGGCAGTGTTTCTACTGAAGTGCTATGAAAGTACTGCTAGAGGTATGAAAGTACTGCTAGTGTTAAAGTACTGCTAAATGACAGTTACAACTGCTTAATGACCACGTTTAATTGGTCATGTAACTACTAACAGCTATAATGGGGATAGTTATGAGGTGATTAATGGGCCGATTAATCCTCATAATTCCATTTGAACGGCTGAGAGTAATGTCCTATAAATAGGATATCTGATTATGCATGAAGGACACACAGAAAACCAAAAACACTTATAAGCGCAAGGGTTATTGAATTGTGCCTAATTCTATAACTGCATTTGGTCTTATCCCAAGTAGATATTCGTGTAACTCAGGCATTAGGGTCGAATAGTTTACTTTGGAAAGTGATCACACGATTCCAAGTGATATCCGGTAACCACCTAGTGGTATTTGTTACTGCTGATCGTTTGTTTGTTTCTGCTGAACAGTTGCACATTTCTGCTGAAGTTGATTATCTAACCCTGCTACTGGGCTCACGACTAAAGTAAACTATTTTGTGATAATCAATGGCAACTGCTGCAATGAAACACATGGCTTCAAACTTTGCCAAGCTTGATAAGTTTGAAGGGGTGGACTTTAGGAGGTGGCAGAAGAAGATGCACTTCTTGCTGTCAAGCATGAGTGTGGTGTATGTGCTTACTACACCTATTCCTGATGATGAGGATGATGCTACTGTGGAGCAGATCAGAAGGAGGAGCAAATGGGAGAATGATGACTACATATGCAGAGGTCTTATTCTCAATGGTATGTCTGATTCTCTGTTTGATATTTATCAGAACTTTGAATCTTCCAAAGAACTGTGGGATTCCTTGGATGCCAGATATATGGCTGAGGATGCATCAAGTAAGAAGTTTCTTGTAAGTAATTTCACAAATTACAAAATGACTGATTCAAGACCAGTCATGGAACAATACAATGAACTTCTTGGAATACTTGAAAGGTTTACACAACACAATATGCACATGGATGAGGCTATTTCAGTCTCTTGTGTTACTGATAAACTTTCTCCTTCTTGGAAAGATTTCAAGCATACCTTGAAGCATAAGAAAGAGGAATTAACTCTGGTTGAGTTGGGCAATCATCTGCGCATTGAGGAATCTCTCAAAGTGCAGGATAATGACAAGCCAAAGAGTGGCAATGCTGCTGGACCATCTGTTGTCAATATGGTGGAGCATAACAACTCCACCAGGTACAATGACAACAAAGGCAAATGCAAATTTCATGATAACACAAGGGCATATCCTAACAACAAGGCAACACCTACTTGTTGGAAATGTGGCAAGACTGGTCACATTAAAAGGGACTGCAAGGGTGTTAAAATTGGTGGTAAAGCCAATGGATCAGGCACTAATGGTTCAGGGAATGGTGGTTCAGCCAACTCACTGAAAGGTCAGAATATGTTTAATAAGTCTTTTCAGATTTATTATGTTACATATGTATCTGAATCTTTTTATGTGCAGGATGATGATGTTGCGTGGTGGGTTGAATCTGGTGCAACAGTTCATGTGTGTAAAGATAGAAGCTGGTTCAAGACTTATGAGTCACTGAATGATGGTTCTATTCTTCACATGGGAAATGAGTCAACAGCCTTGGTGCATGGTCGTGGTTGTGTAGATCTTAGGTTTAGTTCAGGAAAGATTGTAACTTTGTTTAATGTTATTCATGTTCCTGATATAAGGAAAAACTTGGTTTCAAGTAGTGTTTTGAATAATCATGGATATAAACAAGTTATTGAATCTGATAAATTTGTGCTTTCTAAGCATGGTGTTTTTATTGGTTTTGGTTATTTATGTAATCAAATGTTCATGCTTAATGTTACCACTGATAGTGTTATTTCAGCTTTTGTGACCACATATGACCAGACTGACTCTACCCTTTGGCATGCTAGACTTGGCCATGTTCACTATAAAAGGATGCAAGATATGTCTAGGGATGGTTTAATCCATGCTTTTGACATGGACATTGAAAAGTGTAAAACTTGCATGTTGACCAAGATAACCAAGAAACCCTTTCAGGGTGTTAGTCGTGAGACTAAGATCTTGGAGCTTATTCACAGTGACCTGTGTGATTTGCATGCCACTCCTTCTTTGGGGAATAAGAAGTACTTTGAAACATTTATTGATGATGCTTCTAGATTTTGTTATGTCTATATGTTACATACCAAGGATGAAGCATTAGATAAATTCAAAGTGTTTAAAACTGAAGTTGAATTACAACTTGGGTCTTTGATCAAAAGATTAAGGACTGATAGGGGAGGTGAGTACATTGATACTCAGTACTTTCAGTCTGTTGGAATAATCCATGAAACGACTGCCCCTTATACTCCTCAGCAAAATGGTATTTCTGAAAGGAAAAACAGGGTGCTGAAGGAGACGGTTAATTCCATGTTGTCCTATTCAGGATTGAGTCAAGGGTTCTGGGGTGAAGCTATGTTAACAGCTTGCTATTTGTTAAATAGGGTTCCCAACAAAAGGAACAAGGTTACCCCTTATGAACTCTGGACTAAAAGGAAACCCAACCTGAATTATCTCAAGGTTTGGGGTTGTAGGGCTGTTGTAAGACTCCCTGATCCAAAGTTGAAAACTTTGGGTGAAAGAGGTATTGACTGCATCTTTGTTGGATATGCTGAGCATTCCAAGGCTTTTAGGTTCTATGTTATTGAACCTAATGAACATGTTTCAGTTAACACAATAACTGAATCAAGGGATGCAGATTTTGATGAGAATAGATTCTCATCAGTCCCTAGACCAAGTCAGAGGATTCCTAATGGAACTCATGACACTGGTGTATCAGAGGTACCTGATGATGAACCATCAGTGGTCCCTAATGAGGTTGTGGTTCAGCAACCTGAACCTGTGCTCAGGAAGAGCAAAAGGGTCAGGACTCCAAAGTCATTTGGACCTGAGTTTCAACTATACTTAGTTGAAGGCACCAGGGATGAGGTCTCAGACCAATATTCCTATTGCTTCATTGTTGAGGATGATCCCAAGACATTTGAAGAAGCAATGAAGTCCCAGGATATTGCTTTCTTGAAAGAAGCAATCAATGATGAGATGGATTCCATCATGGGCAACAACACTTGGGTGTTGGTTGATCTACCTCCTGGTTGCAAACCTTTGGGTTGCAAATGGATTTTCAAAAGAAAAATGAAGGTAGATGGAACTATTGAAAAGTTCAAGGCTAGACTAGTTATTCAGGGCTTTAAACAAAAGTCAGGGATAGACTATTTTGATACTTATCCCCCTGTGGCTCGTATCAGTACCATAAGACTGCTGATTGCTATGGCATCTATTCACAATCTGATTATTCATCAGATGGATATGAAGAAAGCTTTCTTGAATGGTGAATTGGAAGAGGAGGTTTATATGAACCAACCTCAGGGCTTCATCATGCCTGGCAATGAAAACAAGGTGTGTAAACTGATTAAGTCTCTTTATGGACTGAAGCAGGCACCTAAGCAATGGCATCAAAAATTTGATGAAGTGGTTTTGTCTAGTGGTTATGTTCTTAACCAAGCTGACAAATGTGTATATAGCAAATTTGATGAATCTGGTAAAGGAGTCATCATTTGTCTATATGTTGATGACATGTTGATCTTTGGCACTGACCAAAATCAGGTTGACCTGACAAAGGAATTTTTGTCATCAAGGTTCTCCATGAAGGACATGGGGGAGGCTGATGTTATCCTTGGTATAAGGATTAAACATGAAAGTAATAGAATTTCTATCTCTCAGTCTCATTATATTGAGAAGGTACTGAGGAAATTCAATTACTTTGATTGTACTCCAGTGAGTACACCTATGGATACTTGTGAGAAGCTGATGCCTAATCATGGCAAGGCTGTATCTCAACTTGAGTATTCTAGGGTAATTGGCTGCCTGATGTATGCCATGACTTGTACAAGACCTGATATTGGTTTTGCAGTGGGAAAATTGTGCAGGTATACTAGTAATCCTAGTGCTCATCACTGGCAAGCAGTTCAGAGGGTACTGAAGTATTTGAAGAGAACTATGGATTATAGTCTCTCATATACTGGTTACCCATTAGTGTTGGAAGGTTACACTAATGCAAGTTGGATCAGTAACACTGAAGACAATTCGTCTACCAGTGGCTGGGTATTCCTACTTGGTGGAGGTGCAATTTCTTGGGCATCCAAGAAACAAACTTGCATCACCAGTTTAACAATGGAATATGAATTTGTGGCTCTAGCAGCTGCTGGTAAAGAAGTTGAATGGTTGAAAAACTTGCTTCTTGAGATTCCATTGTAGCCTAAACCTATAGCACCTATTTCTATCCGGTGTGATAGTGCAGCTACCTTGGCTAAGGCTTATAGCCAGATGTACAATGCTAAGTCTAGACACTTAGGTGTCAGACATAGCATGATTCGTGAGCTTATCATGAATGGGGTGGTATCTATAGAGTTTGTTAGATCTCAACAGAACTTAGCTGATCACTTGACGAAGGGTCTGGCTAGAGACTTGGTTATAAAGTCTGCTAAAGGGATGGGTTTAAGTCCAACTTAGTCACTGAATGCTAGGACACCCAACTCCCTCCTAAGGAAACTTGGGAGCTGAGTTCAATGTGGAAAGCTGAACATTCAGTGGACTGGAGCACATGTTTTATTTACATCCCAAGGTTGTGCTCAGAACCTGCTGAAAGGAGGATGAAGTCTTTACTTCTTAATGGTTAATTTTCTTTGAAAAAGTGCTTGGCAGGAGCATGACTAAAGATGAACCACCTATGTAAATGTTGAATTTTTGCCGCTTCAGGAAGCTTTGGACTTTAGCTTTTACAACATTTATGAATTTGGATATGGACACATGGCTTGTATAGCGTCAGGAGCTGATAAGTGTTTGAAAACTTGTGTGTATTTTATCTTCAAGTATTCAAATGGGTTGAAGGGTTCAATTCTTAGAACACCCTGATTCTCGAATATTTGAACGTGTAATTTACTAAGATGGAAATTCAATCCTCAGGACATTTTCTTTTATGCACATGTTTTGCTTGATGTTTATTTTTCATGCAAAGGAAGTGAACTAAATTTGGGGAGGATTGCTAGAAAATTTAGTGCACTTGTGGGATTAGTTCACACCTTGTAATGGGTTAGAAGGTACGGAGTGTACACCCATAAGGTCCATGAACACCCTAACTCTTATAGTGGTTTGTATTGGTAGTACTAGTAGAAAGTACTGCTTGTGGAAAGTACTGCTTGTAGTTTCCACTGATAAGCAGTGTTTCCACTGATAGGCAGTGTTTCCACTAAAGTGCTATGAAAGTACTGCTAGAGGTATGAAAGTACTGCTAGTGTTAAAGTACTGCTAAATGGCAGTTACAACTGCTTAATGACCACGTTTAATTGGTCATGTAACCACTAACAGCTATAATGGGGATAGTTATGAGGTGATTAATGGGCCGATTAATCCTCATAATTCCATTTGAACGGCTGAGAGTAATGTCCTATAAATATGATATCTGATTATGTATGAAGGACACACAGAAAACCAAAAACACTTATAAGCGCAAGGGTTATTGAATTGTGCTTAATTCTATAACTGCATTTGGTCTTATCCCAAGTAGATATTCGTGTAACCCAGGCATTAGGGTCGAATAGTTTACTTTGGAAAGTGATCACACGATTCCAAGTGATATCCGGTAACCACCTAGTGGTATTTGTTACTGCTGATCGTTTGTTTGTTTCTGCTGAACAGTTGCACATTTCTGCTGAAGTTGATTATCTAACCCTGCTACTGGGCTCACGACTCCAACAAAAAATCCTGACCTGACCTGAACTCGACTCGGACTCGAACCCGAACCGAACTAAACATATTCGGGTCGGGTTACTCGGGTTAGAAATTGAATTCGGGTTATTCGGGTCAACCCGAGTAACCCGAATACTAAATAGTATTGGGTTGAGATTTTTTGCTAAGTCGGGTTCAAGTCAACCCGTTTGACCCGAATAAGGATTCTTTATACTTTTTTAATACTTATTTTAGAAATTTAGATGAAGTAATTTAGAGAGAGAAAGTAATTTAGAGAGAGAAAGTAGTGTGGGAGCCTTTCATAAACACATAACAAATCAAAGTATGGTTCGAATGAGATGAAGTAATTTAGAGAGAGAAAGTAGTGTGGGAGCCTTTCTAGAGAGAGAAAGTAACAATAGAAAGAATATTAGATTAAAAGGTCCAACCCTCTACCTTGGGAGGTAGAGGGTATTTATAGTTACATAATAAACGTCCTCCTACGGACTGTGGATCAGGCATACAGTGGGTAAAGACCTGTCCTTCCTCCACGGTGATGCACTAAACTTAATAACTAACTAAATAACTAGTAAATAACGTAATGTCTACGAGCTAACTTATGCTAGATTATATTTGGGGTGACCGATACTTCACTATGGAATTTTATAATTCCTAACA
The DNA here is from genome assembly GCA_019973895.1 of Chrysanthemum seticuspe. Taxonomy (NCBI): domain Eukaryota; kingdom Viridiplantae; phylum Streptophyta; class Magnoliopsida; order Asterales; family Asteraceae; genus Chrysanthemum; species Chrysanthemum seticuspe. The sequence continues at coordinate 196,726,325 of BPTQ01000005.1, read as the reverse complement.
ATCTCCCCCTAAGGGAGGTCACCCCATGTTTTACATTTCGAATCCTAGCATTCTATTTAATCTTCAGTCTTGAGCTCGTAGACAGTAATTCTTCAACATCTGCATCTTTGTGCTTTAGCAGTGATTCTTTAAAGTCTGATAACTTTGTACTTTAAGTGGAGGCCTTTATAATGATCCACATCTTTGATGATCTTCGAGCTTTAAATGAGATCATCAGCCACAGTAAATCTCTGGATCACCCTTTATTGTGTTGCCATCATGTGAAGTTGTGACTTTCGGACCGACATGCTCACACTTTTTGGATCATGACATCTTTTCATCAGAGTAGCGGAAGCTTTACTGGTTCATGATATTTGCAGCATCGTAGCAGAAGCATAGTATAAAAATATCAGAACCAGGTTATGTAGATATGCACCAGTCATGATTTCTTCAATTAAATGTGGATGCTGTGAGCATGCGGCTTTGGATTGACTCCTCAATTCTGATCAGCTGCAACCGTACAAATGTACCTGCAAACAACAGTTAGCAATAAAACACACGAAAGTGTCTTTGATCACTTTCATTGAATTGAGGTACACGACCCACGGTTCCCCGTTGATCAGTACAAGTACTGCCTGTGATCAGGTATAATTCCGAAGAATCTCCTTGACAGGGTTTCGCAGCTGTTCTAGCTGTTCTCAAACCGGAACGTCTCAAAGAAGACAACACGGAGTTAGTGAACCAGCGAATTGAGATTCACTGATTGATGAAAAATTGATTTGAAAACAATCGCGAATTGCTTGAAGAAAGAGTTTTGCAATACAACGAAGGTTTTATGAGAAAGGTCAATTTTCAATCAAAAATACTTTTTGTATTTGAAAAACAATACACATTTGACGTGCTAGAGAAAAGAAGAGATTCGCACATCGGACGGTTTTTCCAAAAGTATTTATTCAATCAGAGATACTTTTTGAGTTAGAAATATGAATACACATTAGACGTGCTAGAGAAAAGAAGATTTGCACATCGAACGGTTTTTCCAAAATCATTCGTCAATTCCATTCCTGGACCAAGGTTGATTCAAGATTGAATCTCCCCATCATTTCTATCCAGTTGTCACAAGCTTGATCTTACGAGAAGATCTCACATGTCACCCACCAAGAGCTTATTTGATGTTGGCTCTAGAAGGATTTCTATCTTCATTGTGAATATTTTTACATATCACTCGGATGTTCTGGCAATACCACAAGGATAATGCGTAGGACTCTTAATATATTCTTACTTTCCACATTGTGTGAAACAACAAGTCTTCATTAATTTAGTGTCCTAATGAGATATTGTGGATGATCTCTTGGCTCTAGACTCAATAGTGCACATTTGGTTCCTATGCCGGAGACTAGGGAGAGGGTCTCCTTCTTCAATATCAACAATCTCTAAGAGAAAGTTGATAGATAATGTCGGTTCCCCGTGAGAATGAAACAAGCCCTTTTAAGAGGAACTTGAGTAGCTTGGGAAGTTTTAGTGCAGTGCGTCACTGGGTCCATGACGTCTTGTCTTCAATACCAGTGTTACCTTAGTAAACACCTGTAGCATATGTAATGAACCCGGTTACTTCCCTAAGGTTGAATTAATGGAGGGCTATTTCTTTTCACCCTTTTCACATTCAATTATTTTTCATTCTTCAACCCCTTCAGTGCTTACCGAGACTTCATTACTAGAACCTTGTTGGGTTTATTCCAGTACTAGCTCTGTCTCAGTCCGCACTCTTCCCATATTCTCATTTTTCTCCTTTTTTCATCATACCTAAGGACTCTACACTATCTAGTGGATTGTCCCTGGGTAGATCCCTCCGGTTCTGGCTGGATCGTGGGAACGAATACTTAACCTAACCATCCTTATAACTCCATGCATAAAGTAAATTGGTCGGTCTTTTGGTATTGTTTATTCTTCCTTGAAACCAATTGAAAAATCATTTGGAAAAACAATCAAGGTACTTGTGATACGAGATCAAAGCATTTTGTACCTTAATAGTTTTGATCATTTAGAAAACCTCCCCTCAACATGTGCATATGATTTAGAAATTGTTTAGCACATGGAGGCAAAAGGACTTTGAAATATTTTCTTTGATCACAATTTTCATACGAAAAAGCCATTTGATTTTCATGGTAAAATTCTCCCCCTCAATATGTGCATAGGATAAGTGAAATCATTTTATCACATAGAGGAAAGAGTTCTTTTGAAGCACATCCAAGATCACAAAATCCATTAAGAAAACCATTTGAAAACTCAATCAAGGTACTTAATAAATCACTTTAAAAAGCTTTTGTACCTCGATAGTCTATTTTCTTTTAAAATGCTCACCCTCAATATATGCTTCGAGATTCGAAAGCGTTTAGCACATATGAGAGAGCAGCCTGCACAATTGAATCAAAACGATCACCTTTTATCAAATTTCATTATTAAATCATAAATTCTCCCCCGATCAAAAATATCAAACCCTTTGAGATTTTGGATCCCAAGTGATTTAATAAGGTTTACAAAACATGGGAGAAAATGTGCCTGATTTAAAAACTCATCTAGTTTTTGGATAAATGCTCCCCCTCAACATGTGCATTATGTATATTGAAATCGTTTGGCACATGGAGGCAGGAGTGCCTTTGAAGGACTAAAACCAATTCCATTAAAACAGATTTGAGATTTAAATCATGATCTCTCACCCGATCAAAGATTTCAAACCATTTGAGATTAGTGATCCCAAAAGATTTAAATAATTTAGAAAATTTTGGGGAAAGACGTGGCAAGATTTGATTTTGAAAAATGACAGATAAGGACCATTTTGAGACATTAAAGATTGTTAGTGTCAGGTATGATTGTTTTATGAGATCTTTAAGTAAAATAAAACAGTTTCACAATCAAACAAGAACAGAAAGAATTTCATTTTGAAAGACCTTGATTCTAAAGAAAAATCATACCATGACATAACATTAAATCTTTAGATCACCACATTTTAACATACAAACCGGAACTTTTATGAAGAAATATTGTTTGAAAATATTATATTTTAAATCACTCTCCCCCTTAATCGATGACTGAAGTCGATAATTGAGTTACATAGGTTTTGATAAAAAGAAGTCCGGTGATTTTCAAAATTTAGTCCAATTTATTTTCAAAACAATATTTTTCCATTTTCAAAAACAATATTATTCAAAGTTTTAGAAAAATGGTATCATCACTATTATCCCTGCACAAAGATACGTTAGGTGGATGAGAGGCTTCTGTTTTTGTTGCTGTAGGGTTTGGAAGAAAAACCATCTGCTGATGCAGTGAGACTTCTTCTTACGTTGCATTTTGAATGCCAACTGAGGTCAAATTAAGCTCCGTTTCTTCAATCACTTAGAAGAAAACCATCTGCTGATGCAGTGAGACCTCTTACGTTGCATTTATGCCAACTCTCCATAGAAGTCCAATTAAGCTCCGTTTCTTCATTTGTCAACCCAAGATATAGTTACCCTTTCCTTTCGGCATCCAATCATCTTCAATTGTGGGATCCGGATCGGGAACATTCTTTTATACCAATATACCTGCATACGTTAGTGAACACACATACAAATATATGGTGGTCAACATCACCGAAACAACAATCGACTAATAAAAGTCAATGCAACATATCAATCAGATCATATAAATGTATGGGAATAATGTGTTCATCAAACTCTAATCATCTAATCCTAGAAATCATATCCTAGGCACCTAGTCCTTCAACATAGGTTAACATCATTTTTAATTAAGCATATTAGGATAATTAAGAAAGCCCGTTAGATGATGTAGATTTGAAAAACATTATCCCCCTCAATCCATGACTCATTTTATGAAAAGTTTAAAAGCGCTGAAGTCATTGATTGAGTTTTAAATTTTTTACGAAAACTCTGAAACTGGTTGATTTACAAGCAACTCATTTACCACCATTAAGTTAAAACAAATATTTTTCTGAAGAATTTTAGACGGAAAAATATTTGAGTAGGAACAGCAGTCCTTCGACATACTTTCCTTGTAATAGTTTTAGGATAAGTGCACGAAATATTTGAAAATTTGTTTTAGCGCAGCACTTTCCTTCTTTGAAGAGCGGGTTGCTATCTGAAATAATAGCAAGCCATAGTTTGAAGCGCGGGTTACAGTCTGAGATATCTGTAAGCCATATTTTGAGACATGTTATGGAAAAGAATATTTACACCTCCTGCTCGAACTTCATCTAAAGTCATGTGCCATTATTGAATGACATTTCTAAGACCGTAGATGTTATCGATACCAGAACACATGTCTTGAGAAAACATATTTTTGGTATTTTTGAAATTTTCTGATTTTTATGGGTTTTTGAAGGTTTTATATTTTTCTATTTTCTTTTTTTTGGTTTTATATTTTTCTATTTTGTTTTGCAGGTTTTATATTTTTGTATTTTGTTTTTGATAAATATATACAAGGATAGATTAGATGATATAGTTTAAGAGAGATGATAATACGAGTACCGAGATAAAGATATCGAGCAGCCCCGTTGTAGAAGATATAAATCGCCATCTCTTAAACATCCACCACCAAAGCTTCCGAGGCTCTTGAAAAGAAGAAATTGAGCCTTTAAGAATGTGAGACTTTGGCAGCTTTCCCTCAAACCGAAAATCCTTTAGCTGAGCAGATTCAAAGCTTTCTTTCAAGCTTCCCTTAGCCAGGTGTACGAAGAAGCACACCATTATCATCGATCTTGCTGCTCCTTTTAAGAATAATCACCGTGATTCTTTGTTCGAGGTTATATCATCCAAATGAACAACAACAACGTATCATCCCACATTTAAATAATCTCTTCTCAAATTTCTTTTCCACTGAAGTCTGAAGCGATCCATTCCAAAAGGTGTCAAGAGAACAATTCCCCCAAGTAGTTGAATTGATGCAGTCAGTCTCTTTAAATAATGCTCAAGAACTCTCCCGAATACACATCATGAGGGGAATGAAAACACCTTCCCATGTTCACATTTTTCTTCCCGGATGATCGTGTATGAAGCTCAAGAACCCGAAGTACACCAATACCCAAGAGCTCTCCCGAATAAACATCATGAGGGGAATGAAAACACCTACCCAATGTTCACATTTTTCTTCCCTGATGATCGTGTATGAAGCTCAAGAACCCGAAGTACACACATTCCCAGAGGAAGAATAACCGATAACATTGAAGAAGCAGGCCAAGTCACTGATTATCTCTGCGGATGTCAACTCCGGAATAAGTGATTATATCTCTGAATCACTGATTAAGCACTCAAGTGAAACAGCTGAGCATTCCCAATGTACACAATCTCTCTCCCTTGATCATTGCGATACCATCGAAATCACCACACACTTGTGTACCTCTTTTATCTTCAGAAACTTTCTCTAACATCTCTTCCCCTACATAGTTGGAATAAACACTAAACGCCATGAGTCAAACCTTGAGTTTCTCTGCGGTAATGACATTTGTCTTCCCGGGATATCTTCAATCACTTAGAAGTATTAAGTTCATCAAGTTTACTCGCCATGAGTCAAACCTTGAGTTTCTCTGCGGTAATAACATTTGTCTTCCCGGGATATCTTCAATCACTTAGAAGTATTAGGTTCATCAAGTTTACTCGCGTTTAGATGCGTGTCTCCTTCCCCCTTTCTGGTTTTGATGATTCAAAATCAGCAACACATATTAGAAATCTGTTGAGAAGAACATCATAAGCTCAGATGTATCTGTGAGAATCAACTTGCTGAAGAATATGAGCAAGTCTAATTGGGGATTAAATTTGGCTTTTCAATCTCCCTCAATTAGTGCTCTCCCCTAAACTGAAGAAGATTTTCAAGTGATCTTCTCAGCCCGGATTAAGAAGAAGTCTTTAGATCATCAAATGCAATTCGTCTTTAGCCTTCTAACATGTAGCAGAAAATGTAGAACAGACTGTAGACTCGACCTTCTTCAAGATTGTCCGAATGGGGAATAGATAGTTAACATCTCCATCTCACCAAGAAAGCATCCCAATTAACTTACATCTTGTAATTCCCCTTAACTAACATCCCTCCCAATCAAACAAGAACAGTAAGATGTTCATCAAGAAAATTAGCAATCAGCCCGCAACGAACACACGAAATGGTAATACCAAGCAAACAATCACATCAAACAAGAACAGAAGGTTGTTCGGAATCATCATGTTGATGTGTACGTGAAGCATTAACCGGAAGCACTTTGTCGATAAACCCATCAGTCCGTGAGAAGATGTCAACCAACGACTCATAAGAAGAAACTCCATGTGAAGATTACCCGATAAGAAGAAGCTCGGTTCTTACATGAGTTTAGAGCCGTATGACCATTTATATTCTCAAATATCAATCAACTATGCAAAAAATTCACACTTCTTCTCCCCCTCAAGAATTGCATACGGAGATGCCATTCTTGATTAAGTAAGTGAATATCATCCAAAGTATTCTATTCACACTTCTCCCCCGCAAAATTTAGCACATGATGTCGGCATCGTCATTATAGTTGAGCAAGTGGAATAAGAAAACAATCAACAGTAGCCCGGTTCACTTGATGTTTGAAAGCGCATGTAAAAAACATGAAGCATGTTGATGAGAATTGTCATAATAGAGAAGATTTCTCTTCTTTAGAAGATAAAGCGCACTGACATGTACACTTTTCTTTTCTTAAGAGTACGAGGCATGAACAGTTGTGTTCATACGTCATAAGAAGATTTCTCTTCTTCGAAAGATAAAGCGCACTGAGACGTACACTTTTCTTTTCTTTAGAGTACGAGGCATGAACTGTTGTGTTCATACGTCATTGCCGAATGAATATCAATATTGAGTTACTTGAACCCGTGAGTTATGGGATATCAATCCATTTGTAATCCATACTTTAAGCCAGTCCATGTAGTGAAGGATCGATGTATCTGCAACTGAGTAAGGACTACCTGCACTAATATTACAAACTTGATTGCATATATTTTGGTTAGTGACATTAGTATCCAAACCCTTTGGGGATTCACAGTTAACCTTGATTTTGTCATCGGTAAACAGCTTTCCTGTAGGCATCCACCTAAGTCCAACATCCTTAAACATTTTACCAGACAGAATCCACTTATGGCTAGGTCTAGGATGGGTGACATTCTTATGTATAGTGGAAGACTTATCGTTATACCTAGACTCCAAAGATTTAGCAGTTGGGATCCATCTAGGCGAAGTTTTAGGTTTGTATTGCTTCTTATGCACTGAAGATGACTTACTGAACGTCATAGACTTAACAGGTTGAACCTTAGCACTGTTTGTAGTCTTAGTGGATTGTACCTTAGCATGTGAGTTAGGAAAATGTTTCTTATTCGGAAAAGACTCAGAATTTCTAGTTTCATTTTCTACATGCTTAGCATTCTTCTTCATATAACTACTCTTAGATGCAAGCCAACCCCTAGTCTTTTGAGTGTTCCTAGGAAATGGTTTACTACTAATAGCAGTGCCTTGAAATCTCGTGGAATGCATCACCCTAGGTCTTGCACCTAAAATTCCGTCTTTTCGAATCTGTGCCTTTTTGCTAGCTTCTTCTAGATAATAGTTCTTCCACAAGTCATTCATATCATATGAATTCTGGGTTTTAATGCTTGGTTTTGACACTGTTTTCGAACTATTCCTACAAGTGTTGGGAGTAGAAGCATTATTCTTAGGTAACTTAGGTGAAGTGACTGATTTTGACAAAACTTTTATCGCATCAACTTGGGAGGCAAACCGTGTTTTTGAAAATTTTGGTCTTTCGGATATAAACGCAGTAGGCTGCCTAACAACGGACCGGTTTCTAATGGGATGAGAAACTGGTTTCCCCAAGGTTGATGGTTTTGTAAACTTAGTGATCACACTTTTCCCTACAGTTTTCCTAAGCTCATTTTTTAAGGCAACAATAGCAAAACTCTTTTCCTGAAGTTGCGCTTTGAGTTCATCAATTTTTTCTATCAAAGAGTTGGTTTGTTCTATTGACTTAGTTCTAGCTTCTTTGACAGAGTCACTTAGTTCTATGTGATGCTTTCTCAAAGACTCATTTTCCTTTAGTAATTTGGCCACACAAACCGCTAATTCATCATTTCTCATTTGAATATCATCAATAGTATTAACATCAGAATTACTTGTAACCAGATTACTTTTCACATGCACATTAGAAATATGTTTCTTCAAATTGTTGATAGTTGAGTTTTTGTCTTGAAGCTGAGCTTTCAAAGTGGTAATTTCAAAAAGTTCACGGAATTCAGGAAGTTCCGGATTTTTACATGGTTTGTTAAGTTGAAAACTTTCTTCTTTACTCTGTATCGCAATTTCAAGTGAAATGCAATGTTTTTCAAGTTTTGAGAATTTGTTTGAAAGTTCATCAAAAGCCTTTTTATCAACCATATCATATGTTTTGAAATTATTAGACTCAGCCTCAACCAAGGAACATTTATCAGAATCATGTTCAGTATTAAGATCAGTTTGTTTAGGTACATTAGCAGATGCACTATGTTGAACAGTTAAGGGTACCTCATCACATGACACCTGTTCATTTGTCGGTCTGATATTTGCATCCACATCATGTGTAACAAGAGTCACTGAACTACTGGTTGTTTCAAGCTTATTTGTCTCTGAGCCTCTGTATTCAGTGTCAACTGATTCATCACCCGATGCCTTACTGGTCTCAACACAACAATTTATTGATTGTACCTGACATTCATCCCCCTTTCTGATTAATGCATCCACTTCTTGTGTGATAGGAGTTACTGAACAACTGGTTACATCATTCTTTGTTGTCTCTGTTATTCTACATTCAGCAACATCCAATCTTTCAACTGAAACATTACCCGACTCATCACAACAATCTGTCAACTGAACCAGACTCTCATCTATTTTTTCTTCTTTCTGAGTAACTTCCTCAATATACTTATCCACATTATCCATGAGATGGATAAGTGTCTCTATGAACACGCTAATTTCCATTCCAGTGTGTCTCTTGAAAGACATCTCAGTCATGTCTTGATCATAATCTTTTTGAACCTTTTCTTTATCAAGTTGTTGTTTCAATTGTTCTAAGTTCAACAGTAATGTACCCGTTAATGTGGATAAATCTTGACGGAAAAGGGCAATACATGTTCGTTCCGTTGTTGTGGGTAGAAGTAACATGAGGTGAGAGTGAAGTTGTTGATAGGGTATAATGCAGCATTCCTTTTTCATGGCATTCTGTACCATTAGCAGGTGCAATTCATTCTCATTGTACTCAGAACATGAAGATCTCACATCCTCATTGATTGATTCAAACATCTTTAACCGTTCAATGTAGCATACATTATTATTGTTGTCCACAACATCATACAATTTAAGTACTTCTGAAATCACTGGGTCAGTAGTGAAAGACATGATGTTGTAGTATGCACGGGATTTTACAAGTCTATGATTTAAACCGAGAAATAGATTCTTTCGCGGGATTTTACAAAATCAAGAAGAAACCGTGATATAATGACCAATACAACGTGTTAAGATAACTGATGAACCCACACAATGATAGAGTATTATGTGTTAGGAGTGATGATTGTTTGAAGGATTAGCTGAAGTGTTATTTGGTTGTGAATTGGTTTTGTTAATGCACGTTTTTACGGTGAAATTTAGGTCTAAAAACTTAAAAGCTTAATAACTTCCTTTCGGAGAGGACTTGGGCCTCGAAAAATTCGTTTCACGACTTCTTGGTGAAACCTCACAATATTCAGCCTGTTCCGGTCGTTTTGACAGGTATTTCGCTGAAAACGGAGTTACGGTTAAAAAGTTATGGCCGTTTGAAGTTTTGACGTAAAAAGTCAACTTTTGGTCAAACCGCTTCAATCAACTCGCATCCAGGACAACTCGCTTCCAAGACAACTCGCTTAAACGAAAACTCGGTTAAGGTACAACTCGCATAAGATGACAACTCGCTTCCAAAGCAACTCGCTTAAATGACAACTCACTTAATTTACAACTCGCTTAAACAGACAACTCGCTTAATAGTCAAGTCGCATAATACAACTCGCTTTAAAAGGCAAGAGGCTCAACTCGCATAAGCTGTCAACTCGCTTTCAAAGCAACTCGCTTAAACGACAACTCGCTTAAGCTGACAACTCGCTTAATAGCCAAGTCGCTTTAGAACTCAAGTCGCTTAAAGAAACAACTCGCTTAGAACCCAAGTCGCATAAAGAGTCAACTCGCTAAATAGCTAAGTCGCATATACCAACTCGCCTCCAATAACAAAGAAACTCGCTTCGAAGAAACACAGCTCCGAGGCTCAACTCGCTTCATACAACTTTCAAAAATAACCACTTTATCAATAAAAAACAACCAAACCACAATGATTTAAGCCTTCCAATTCAAAACCTAAACACATATGATGATCCTAAACACAAAAGTACAAACAAAATTCAAACTTTAACACTAGAGATGATCCAAATGATGCAAAGTACTCTAAACTCATTCAAACCCAAAAACCTTATGAAAACCACTAGAAATCCAAGAACATGAAAGATGAGTGATCAAACCATGGCTCTGATACCAATTGTAATATTTTGGATTTCATAAACACATAACAAATCAAAGTATGGTTCGAATGAGATGAAGTAATTTAGAGAGAGAAAGTAGTGTGGGAGCCTTTCTAGAGAGAGAAAGTAACAAAAGAAAGAATATTAGATTGAAAGGTCCAACCCTCTACCTTGGGAGGTAGAGGGTATTTATAGTTACATAATAAACGTCCTCCTACGGACTGTGGATCAGGCATACAGTGGGTAAAGACCCGTTCTTCCTCCACGGTGATGCACTAAACTAAATAACTAACTAAATAACTAGTAAATAACGTAATGTCTACGAGCTAACTTATGCTAGATTATATTTGGGGTGACCGATACTGTTAGCCTTGATTATTTTTATTAGAAGTGATGGTCATTCACGATTAGGAACTTTGTAATGTGTGTTAGATATCGTGATAGAATAGTCAACGGGCTCGTGGATTGGGCTAAGCTAATTGGGCATAAGTTATGTTAAGCTAGCCTTGTCTAGTTCGTGAAACCCAAGCCCAATCCAAGTCCATCTCAAGGCCCATGGCCAAGCCTTAGGGCATCATCCTCTCTTACTATAAATACCCCTCAAGTATGTCATTTGAGGGGTGTGCTTGAGTGTGTGTGTGTGTGTGTGTGTTTTTCCTTTGAAGCAATATAACATCTTATTGTTTTCATCTTTCTTCTCTCTACCTCTCTAAACATACACGCCTAATATATACATCAAGTCACCAAGTTCTTCTCTTAATCTTTCTTTGCTTCATATATACGCATAACATCTGTGTGTATAACGTGGGTGTTTGTGTGGTAAAGGTTGTTATTGTGATAAGGTATATGTAATAAAGGGGCATAACAGATACTTCACTATGGAATTTTCTAATTCCTAACAGGATTCTTTATACTTATTTTTTCTAATATAAATTAGAACAAATAGGAAATTTTGTCACTATTTAACTTATATTCGGTTGACCCGAACCCGAATTGACCTGACACGAGTTGACCCGACCCGAATTGACTCGAACCCGACTAACCCGAGTTTAAATAGGGTCGGATTCGGGTAAATTATTTTTAGCCTCGACTTGACTTTGATCCGACCCGAATTAACCCGAACCCGACCCGACTAACACCCCTACACTAAAACTTGTATAAGTTAATAATGTTGGGATCGAGATATTTTATTAATTTATCAAGATA
>BPTQ01000005.1:196584572-196709572 GCA_019973895.1 Chrysanthemum seticuspe | reverse complement strand
ATTTTACCCTTTTTATTTAATTACCAATTTGTTTAATTGTAAAATCACAATTTCCACATGGCATTTAGTGTATGGGTTCTCACTTTTAAAACTTTAAGAAATCTCTCATTTGATCTCAATTCTATATATATATATATATATATATATATATATATATTTATATATGGAAGGGATCGGGTGCGGATTACATTTTAAGTAGGGATGGTGCGGATAATATCACAGTAACATTCAAAAAAAAAATAATTCAAAAAAATTTGAAAAAATAAAAAAAAGAAAGAGGACAACAATTTATTAAGAATCGCTGAAAAAAATTCAGAAAAAAAATCATTTTCATAATATCGTTAATATCACGGTAGAACTCATAATCAAAAAAACAAAAATTGCTCAGAAAAATCTGAAAAAATTAAAAAATGAAAGAAGATAACAATAGTAAGGATTGCTGAAAAGGAAAAAAATTAAAAAAATCGTTTACATGGTTAATTGCTACCGTGAAGATAGCGCAGATCTTGACTTTTTTACAAAAAGTCAAGATCAGATCTGAAATGGGCGGTCCAGATCAATCCGCACATCCGCACGAATTAAAAAAATCCGCACTTGATCCTCACTCTATATATATATATATATATATATATATATATATATATATATATATATATATATATATATATATATATATATATATATATATATATATATATATATATATATATAGGGAAGGGATCGGGTGCGTATTCAATTTTAAGTAGGGATGGTGCGGATAATATCACAGTAGCTTTTTAAAAAAAAATTCAAAAAAATCTGAAAAAATTAAAAAAGTAAAGAGGATTATAAATTATTAAGAATCGCTGAAAAAAATTTCAGAAAAAAAATCTATTTCTTGATTAAAGGTATTGTAATATCACATAAACCTTTTTTATTTTAATACAAATTGTTAAAATCACACTAACTTTTTTTTGATATCACACTACTTTTTTGTTTTTTTACTAAATATTACTAATATCACCGTTACCTTTTTAATAAAAAAATGTTAATATCACGGTTTCTTTTTATTATCACAGGTACTTTTTTTTCTTTTTTTAATATAATTGTTAATATCACCGTAACTATCATATGTTTTTTAAATAAAATTGTTAATATCATAGTAAATATCATATGTTCCTTAATATCACGGTTCAATTTTACATGTAAAAAAACTTAATATCACATTTGGTTTTATAATATCACCATTTTATAATATCACAACTTCTTAATATCACAATAGAACTCATAATATCGTTCTCATAATAAAAAAACTAAAAAGTGCTCAGAAAAATCTGGAAAAATAAAAAAATGAAAGAAGATAACACTAGTAAGGTTCGCTCAAAAGGAAAAAAATTAAAAAAATCGTTTACATGGTCAATTGCTACCGTGAAGTTAGCGCAAATCTTCACTTTTTTACAAAAAGTCAAGATCAGATCTGAAATGGGCGGTCCAGATCTATCCGTACGTCCGCACTAAAATTAAAAATCCGCACATAATCCTCACTAGATATATATATATATATATATTCGAAAATTTATAGTACAATATTTGTCGCTAGGGGGCATGTGACCCGACACTTTTTATCTCCGCCTCTGAATACTAATAGGGATCTTTGAACGGGTGATGCAAATTTTTTTTTATGGTACTAAAGTTTTTATAAATAATTTATTAGGTAAATTTGAAGGTTGCACATGCACAAAAAAGACATATTTTATCAAAAAATTCTATTTTGTGACCTAAAATCCAGAGTGAGATGTAACAACACCCATCTCCCATTGTTTCGATTTGATATATTGTTAATGTTTAAGAATCCAATAGTTTGACTCAAGATTGAGGTCTTACCTTCATTGGTTTTAAATATCAGTTTTTAGATAACATATATTAATCCAACCTGCATCATGCATGTTGTCATTTTATACCGAATCCTGAACATATTCTCCCTTCACATGTTTTATCTATCTCAAAATCATGTCGATGTTACAAAAAGTTACTTTGTATACAATAAACAACCTACTTATATAACTTTGTGCATGTATAGTGTTATGCCAAAAATTTTAATGTGCTTTTGGTTGGTGGGTGTAGGCCTAAGGGTTTGGCATGATGGTAAATTTTTTTTATTTTGTATTTATTAGTGGGACTCATAATTGGGATTTAATACCAAATGAGCGGGGTACTCGCACGTTGCTGCAGAAATGTTGTGTTAATCTAAATTCGAAATGATATGATTATAAAAAAAATATTTTTGTTATTAAGGACTAAATATGCAAAATGTTGATAACCGCAATTTTTTTTTCTTCTCATTGGCCACGAAGGTTCACCTGCGACGACTCCGAGCTATCCAAAAAGGTAGTCGTCCTAATTTAGTTGACTCAAAATGTCAAGTTAGAAACACATGTAAAAAATAAAAAAAAGAAAATTACTATTCAAAGCACTGTTGTGCTACAGTGCTTTGAATAGTGGCAAAAAATGCCTTTTAAATATAAACCACTCATTTAATGTAGATTTAATTAATACTATCAACTTTTGAATTTTTTATTTGCTTTTATATATGTCGACTTAATTTAGTCGCTACTTTTTTATTTACATTATAATATTAATTTCAAACCTTATTATAATATTATATTATATGTTTTATCTCTCCAAATCCAAACTCAAATCCTAAACTAAATCTAAATTCAAATCATAATCTTAAACCATCTACAAATCAAACGGACTCTTAATTAATGTGTTTCCATATAAGTCACAGTACATTAAATTTTTTAATTATTTATATACAGATTGTATACTTTTTTTTATCGAAACACATTAATTCAAAGTACTATGACTTTTTGTTTACATACAAATTGTATACTTTTTTATCGAAACACATTAATTCAAAGTACTATGACTTTTTATAAGTAAATATACTAAGTTATTTAAGTAACACTTTCCTATAACGTTATGCTAAATATTTTATATTTATATGGTTATAATACCAGTACACAAGAGTTTTTATACAATTTTTTATTATGTATGAATATCAATCAATATCATACTTTAGATAATAGACAATATATGATTTTACACGTTTTCTTTCGTATTTACACGTTTTCGCCTGTTTTTACACGTTTTCTTCTGTTTTTACACGTTTTCATGATTATTTACACGTTTTCGTCCATTCTTACACAACTTCATTCGTTTTTACACGTTTTCGTCCATTTTTACATTTTCTTCTAGTCTTCATACATTCTCATCCGTTTATACACGTGTAAATACAGATGAAAACGTGTAAAAACGGAAGAAAATGTATAAAGATCGGACGAAAAGTGTAAAATGGACGAAAAGTTGTAAATACGGATGAAAATTGTAAAAATGGACAAAAACGTATAAATACGAAAGAAAACATGTAAAAACATATGCAAACGTGTAAAAACGGATGAAAACGTGTAAAACGGATGAAAATGTATAAAAACGGAAAAAAACGTGTAAAAACGGACGACAGCAAAATGTTTGGCTATAGATAGCAAGCCAACCCAAGTTGTTTTCCCATCCCTTTCTAGCATAATCACATACATTCCTTCTCTCTATTATTTCTAACTCAGTTTCATATCATTATAGTGATCCTCTTTTGTAGCAAAGAAGATCAAGGCATAATCAAGTTTCAACAAATAGTTGGAAGTCTTATTTGTTTTGTTGTTGTATGATCTAGTCTTGTTCATACATCATTGTTGTACCAAACCATCTTAAACCTCTGAGTGTGAGTTGTTAGTATTTTAGTCCTTAAAATATATAGTGTGTGGGAGTGGTTGTACCCTTGTAAAAGAACTCGACATCTAGCTTTGTTTTGGAATTAGTGTGTAAGTGAAGTGTAAAGGTTTCTCCGCTGGTTAAAGGAGCTTGTTGACTAGTGAAGATAAACTCTCGAGTTGGAGACTCAGGGAGTGGAGTAGGGCAAAGAAAAAGAGTCCTTGTAGACCGAACCACTATAAACAACTTGTCGTGGTTTGATTGTTTCTTTCCTTATTTACTCATTATATATTGCTTGCATATTGTTTATTATTCACTAACATATCTTTGATCAATATCAATTGATCTTACAATAAGTTTCAAAACAATGATTTTAAATGGTAAACTATTCGACCCCCTTCTAGTTTTCCACAAACATATCTGAGGTGTTATTCTCTGATATGTGAACACTCAGTGTATCCCTTAGAACTACTGTTCTTCCCTTCAGTGGTTTTTGACTCTGGCTTCACTGAGGTTCGCTCATAAGGTGTATACCTTTGAGTCTTTTAGATAGATGATAATGATCACCTGTGCTGATCATTTAGTGTTTGTCCGATATATTTTTGATACACCATGAATTGTATGAACAAAAGCTTGGGCAAGTGAAAGTAACAAATGTTGATTAGAAATAATAGCATGTTTACATAATCTTGACCTGAATAAACAAATAATACCCATTTGTACATTACGACAATATCCGTCTCACTTTAGAGTTTAAGGTGAAGGCTTTATGAGGGATAGTTGCGGAATATTATACCTAGTAATGACAAATACTACTCTTCAAGTTATAAAGAGGAAGATCCCACTT
The DNA here is from genome assembly GCA_019973895.1 of Chrysanthemum seticuspe. Lineage (NCBI taxonomy): Eukaryota > Viridiplantae > Streptophyta > Magnoliopsida > Asterales > Asteraceae > Chrysanthemum > Chrysanthemum seticuspe. Next base: position 196,704,978 of record BPTQ01000005.1, on the reverse strand, counting down.
ATAAAGGAAGATTCTAGTGGTGGAATATGTTACCTATCACTACTACTAACCTCCCTTTATATACTAAAGAGATACAATGTCAGTAGTTACAAGAGAAAAGTGATAACTTAACTAGAATCAAATTGAAAGTAAGGTACACGTGAAATTGTGTGGCTAAAGTTTCTTTACTGTGCTGACAACTTTAGTACATGCAAATTTCTTTCCCTGATATCGATGAATCCTTATCTTTACAAGGGCTTTTCCGCTTTGCCTTATCTCAAATTTCTTCCGCCTAACCGTGTCTAAGAACATCAGTTAGATCTAAGGATATACTTTGCAAGTATGTTGAAAAATACTCTAAGTGTATCTGATCTGTAAAACTGGTTCACCTACATGGATTAAGATGATAAGTCTATTTCAGAGCCTAAAGACATTTGTCAGTCTTTTAGGTCTCTAATAGTTTTGTCTCTTTTTTTCTCTTTGCTAGCTGACTCCATTATCAGGTTACAAAGTTTTTAATTCAGTTTGGATTTCGTCTTTTGTGAAATCTGACTGTTTTACTGAAGAAGACACATAACATATCTGAGGTGTTATCCTCTAATATGTGAATATTAAGTAAGTCCCTTAGAACCGCTGGTCTTCCCTTCAATGGTTTTTTTTTACTCTGATTGCTCTGAGGTTCATCATAACGTGTATACCTTTGAGTCACTTGGATAACTGATAATGATCAGATGTGCTGATCATTTAGTCAGGGGGTAAACATTGCTCATGGTTTACGATTTGACTATATCAGAAAGAGAGTTGGGTCTCTAATGAGATTTGTTATCTTAACTTAGATAATTTAATGATTCAAATACTTGTGAGGTATAATTTAGTCAGAATTTGACTAAAAAATCTCCCCCTATTTGAACATAAATTAAGCATAAGTTTTATCATAAGTAAGTGAGCATAACGGCTTCTTCTTACTTTCTGATCTATAATCAAGACTAAAAAACATAAATATCTGATTCTAAGCTAGTCTAAGTTTATCAGAGGTAAGTGAGCATACGGCTTCTTCTTACACTCTGATTTACATCAATTTTATATATGTACCTGTCTAGGTGGTCTAAATTTATCAGAGGTAAGTGAGCAAATAGGCTTCTTCTTACAATCTGATTTACAACCAACGATATAAATATAAATTTAAGAAGATGTCTGATTTCTTCAGCGTTCCTCAAATATTTGGCTTTATCCATAAGCTCTGTCTTGGGTCTTTTATGTTATAGAGACTCCAAGACTTGGAGCTTCTCCTATAAAAGGATGCCAGGCTCTTCCTTGATTGGAACCTTGTCTTCTATTTTAAGGAATGTGTCCCTTAAGTCTCTGATTATAGTATTCTCAGAGACCAATAGATGGATCAGGTGATGAGGTATGAGACTAATAGGTCTTTAGGGGTCAAGGACAATTTTTGAATCAGTTTTTGATGAACTTGGTATGGAGAAAGGTTTTGTGTTTCAGTGTAAAGTTGATAATAGTGACTAGTATACTATACACCTTCACATTCACATATACAGATGATGAAGGCATCAATTCATCATCCTATCTTTGATCTTCTTGTAGCTTCTGATTCTCTTCAATCCCTGATGTATTAGTGGCCTAGGTTGAGGTGTCAGCTGTGCTGCTAGTGCCTTCTTACCCTTGGTCAACTTCCGCATTAATATACCTAAGTTACAACTCATACCTTTAAGTATGTCGCTGAAGCAAAACAAACTTAGAAACCTTGATGTTAAAGATCGTTTAAGCCCATCTAGGATATTGTGACAATGATTTGCACAACGGAATAACAACACAAAAATCAAAGTTACTACTAAGGTTTTATTTTATTCACTATATCAAACTAATATATAAACTAACTAACTAATATACACATGCTTTATGTGGTTTGTCTAGACTCTCATTGGGAGAGTCATATGTTTTCTAGATACCTCATAACCTATTCTCTGCCTCTCTTTATAAACTAGAGAGTTAGGGTTACAAATGACTACAAGGGACTAGATAATAAATATTATTTTAACAAGTAGGTCCTTTGTCTTCATAAGTCCTTCATCTTTCATATTTTGTCATATCAACTCAATTATAATTTCCAACAATCTTCCCCTAGTTGATAATCACAAAACCAATAAGCATAAACTTCCCCTGAAGTTAGTATGATGAAAGATAAACGAACTTCCCCTTACACCATCATGGATCTTCAAGCTGCAAAACATTAAATCGTAAAACATCAAATCTTCTTCCCCTTTTTGTTATTATCGAATAGGGGTCTGCTGTAGATATGCAACTTGAATAACACTTCCCCTCAATTGGTGCATGTAGATGGTTAAACATTTAATCAATAAGCTTCCCCTGAAACTAATATGTTTACCATCTCTTGAATCACGAACTCTGTAGGCTCTATGTAATGATTACTGATGAAGAAAACTGAGTATAACGAATTTGATGAAGAAGTAGAATTTCCCAAACTTGCGTCTTATGTCTTGTACTATCCACGTGACTCCGAAACTCATACTCCCATAAAAAGCATAAGTTGACCGCAACCTCTTGACAAATCCTCAACTATACGAGACACTGAGCACAATAGCGTAACTCTTTAAAGTGATAGCAAATGTGAGCATTAAGCACCATCAGTTTGTAGATCACACACTTTTGCTAGATTCATCAAGTCTTTGTCACATCATTAAAGCACGAACAAGTTATCTCCAAATGTTGTAGGCCATTTGAGATATGATAAGAACACGCACCTGTGAAACTCAACTACAACATCAAATAAGCAATATTCAATTGCCTTCATAATCACATCTTCAAATAATCTCCAAAACGAGCCATAGAATCAATAAGTATAAACTGAAAGAATTTCAGTTTTGTTCGAGATCCAAAACGTATGTGTCACCCGGTATCTGACCAAACCAGCAGTATACAAAATGTATCGGATAACACTAGCAATATTAACTTCGAAGAGCAGAACTAATGAACAAGGCTAGCAGTATTAACATCTACTTGGCAGTATTAACGAGACAAACTACCATAATTAATACCAAGAGCAGTATTAACGAACCAAAGATAGGATTAATCATGTCAAGACAATCTCGTGTTTAAGCATTACTCACCAAAATCCCATTAACAAGTATAAACCAAACTCAATTCATAAATCCTTGGGACCACGCAACTCAATTTTGTTTACCCAATGTATAATAAACCAAACGTCCATATGCATGTATACCTTGTTATACCACCGTCCCATGTTAAGTTATATTCAAAAACCTTTTGTTGCACCAATCAAAATTTTTTAGCAAAGTTGGGACCATCAGTACTTAGTTTCTAGGACCAGTACTTAGATGATAGGACGAGTACTAAAAGAGCAACAACCAATATAAACATCATACGATGACCAGCCAACTACCAGTACTATGTCTTTCATTCACAACAGCTTGAACCATGACCTGCTCATTCCAAAGTCCTTTCTTACTATCTACAAACAGTACCACATCATGCAAGTATAACCAGTATAAACCAATCATTATTACCACTTGTGCCCTACACCTTTTTATTTAACCAATCGTTAAAAACCAAGCTGTTTAATCACATGAACGAGCAGCATATTCCAAAAACAAATAGAGTGTATCATGTATGAGCAGTAGATATGGTTTGCAATTAGGGTTTACCATAGATTCATGAGTGTTACAATCAAATTCTTTAGTATCAATGCATCTTCAATTAAGCAAATTCCAAGTTGTGATCAAACATAAAGATCAAACCCTAGTAACCAAAAAACTTGAAACCCTAGATCCGCATAAATCATTATAACCATCCAAATCTGATTAGATCCATGAATTATAGACACCAATAAACATATATCCAACTTTCATAACGAATTAATTCAAGCAAACGCAAATTAAGAAAGTTGAATATCAATAAAACCCTAAAAATTCAAAAGTTTCTACCTCCCTTTGCAGCAGTTTTCACGACTGAATAACTTTCAACTCGGAGCTCAAATGGAAGATCCTTTCAGTGAAAGGTAAGCCAGTAGTACAGAGAACGTCCACCAAAAATTTCGTCTCGATCCAACGGTTAACAAAACAGTTATTGCTGTTTGAAAACAGCCCTGCAGAAACATTACAAAAAATTTTCCAAATTCGAATTTTTACCTTTTTCTTCAAAAAAAAAACCTTGTAGATCCCTAGATCAAGAGCTTCCCGCTCTGATACCAATTTTTAAGGTCGTTTAAGCCCATCTAGGATATTGTAACAATGATTTGCACAGCGGAATAACAACACAAAAATCAAAGTTACTACTAAGGTTTTCTTTTATTCACTATATCAAACTAATATACAAACTAACTAACTAATATACACACGCTTTATTTGGTGTGTCTAGACTCTCATTGGGAGAGTTCTATATTTTTTAGATACCCCATAACCTATTCCCTGCCTCTCTTTATAAACTAGAGAGTTTGGGTTACAAATGACTACAAGGGACTAGATAATAAATACTATTTTAACAAGTAGGTCCCTTGTCTTCATAAGTCCTTCATCTTTCATATTTTGTCATATCAACTCAATTATAATTCCCAACACTTGACTTTCCAGGTTTAAGTGAACCTTTTAGATTCTGGGGTTGCTAAGTCTTTTTCAGCGACTTATTGTAGTATATTCAACGAAAATCAGAGACTGTTTTCTCAGCTTTTTCAAATCAACAATCTCTTCCCATAGCCTTAAGTTTACCCGCTTTACCCAGTTGTAAGAAAGTTTTCCAGTATGTGGCCTGCTAACTGAGTGTCAACAAAGGTTAAGAGAAAATCATTGATTCTCAACATTTGTTGATTGGCGTCTTAGGTGGTGTATGGACTATTCCAGTATCTAAGAATTCCCTGATGTATGATTTGTACCTATCCAACAGACGCATCCTCTTCCCCCTTTCGTTTTTGCATTACCCCTATTATTAACAAGAATCTCTTACATTTTTTGTTGTTACTTGGGTTAACGAAGTAACATTCCAAAATTTTACCACTCTTATGGCTTATGAGAGGCTGAGTTCTCATGAAGCTCTTGCCATCTAAGGTACCTTTGGGATGTAAAACATTTACTCTAAACTTGGTCATTCAGATTAATACATTAGAGATCAAAGGTACTTGAAACTCTAGAGTACCAGTACGTTAAGAGTGGTATGGATAAATGGGTTGAGAGAAGGCCGATGGAATTACTTTTCACACAAGAAAGGTTTGAGATCAACGATATTGTTTGAAAAGACATTCGAGGATGTTATGAAGGGGAATATTTGTGTGTGGCTTTTGCTGAGGATCAGGTTCGAATGTTATTAGCCGTCATTCGAGAACATCTTGGTATTATTAGTCATCATTCAAGAACGGATCTAGATCATGGGAGTGATCAACCCACTCTGATACCACTTGTTGGTCTGATATATATATGAAATATCATAAATTGTATGAACAAAAGCTTGAGCAAATGAAAGTAAAAAATGTTCATTAGAAATAAGTGCAGATTTACACAATCTTGACATGAATAAACTAATAATACCCATTTGTACATTAAGACAGTATCAGTCTCACTTTAGAGTTTAAGGTGAAGGCTTTATGAAGGATAGTCGTGGAATACTATCTCTGGTAATGACAAATGTTGCTCTTCAAGTTATGAAGATGAAGACCCCACTCAGAAGAGGAAGATTCTATTGGTGGAATCTGTTACCTATCACTACTACTCTCCTCCTTTTATATACTAGGGAGATACACTGTTAGTAATTACAAGAGAATAGTGATAACTTAACTAGAAGCAAACTGGAAGTAAGGTACTTATGCACTTGTGTGGCTAGGGTTGTTTTATTGTGCTGACAAATTTGGTACATGCAAGTTGCTTTCCTTGCTCTCAATGAATCCTTATCTTCCCAAGGGTTTTCCCGCTTTTCCTTTTCTCAAATTACTCCCGCCTAAGCGTATCTGAGAACATTAGTCAGATCCATGGTTATACTTTACAAGTATGTTGAAGAATACTCTAAGTATATTTGATTTGTAAAACTAGTTCACCTGCATGGCTTAAGATGATGAGTTTGTTTCAGAGTCCTAAATATATTTGTCAGTCCTTTAAGTCTCTGATGGTTTTGTATCTTCTTTGCACTTTGCTAGCTGACTCCGATATCAGGTTATAAGTTTTTCATTTAGTTTAGATTTAGTCTTTTGCGAAATTTGACTGTTTCAGCAAAGAAGATACATAACATATATGAGGTGTTATCCTCTGATATGTGAACACTCAGTGAGCCCCTTAGAACCTCTGGTCTTCCCTTCAGTTGTTGTTTTTACTCTGACTTCTCTGAGGTTTGCTCATAAGGTGTATACCTTTGAGTCATTAGGATACCTAATAATGATCAGCTGTATTGATCATTTAGTTAGGGGGTAACTTTGCTCATGGTTTACGATTTGACTATATCAGAGAGAGAGAGAGAGTTGGTTCTCTGATGAGATCGACTATCTTAAATTAGGCTGATTTAATGATTCAAATACTTGTGAGGGATAATTTAGTCAGAATTTGACTCAACATTTAGTTAAGGGGTAAACTTTGCTCATGGTTAACGATATGAATTTATCAGAGAGAGAGAGAGAGAGAGAGAGAGAGAGAGTTGGGTCTCTGATGTAATAAGTTATCTTAACTTAAGCTGGTTTAATGATTCAAATACTGGTGACAGATAATTTGGTCATTATTTGACTCAACAATCTCCCCCTATTTGAACATAAATTAATCCTAAGTTTCATTAGAAGTAAGTGAGCATAACGACTTCTTCTTACATTCTGATCTACAATCAAGACTAAAAAAACATAAGAATCTGATTCTAAGGCTGTCTAAGTTTATCAGAGTTAAGTGAGCATAACGGCTTCTTCTTACACTCTGATTTACACAAAGTTTATATACGTATCTATCTAGGTGGTCTAATTTAATTAGAGGTAAGTGAGTAAACAAGCTTCTTCGTACTCTTTGATTTACATCCAATGATATACATATACATTTAAGCAAATGTCTGATTTCTTCTGTGTTCTTTTAGATGATTGGCTTTATCCTTTAGCTCTATCATGGATCTTGTATGTGACAGAGACTCCATGCCTTGGAGCTTTCCTTGAAAAGGATGCCAGACTCTTTCTTGATTGGAACCTTATCTTCCCTTTTAAGGGCTATATCCTTTAGTCTTTGATTATAGTATTCTCAGAGACCAATGGAGGGATTAGGTTATGAGGTATGAGACTAGTAGTTTTTACTAGGTCTTTAGGGGCCAGGGACAATTTTGGAATCATCCTTGAGGAAATTGGTTTAGAGAAAGGGTTTATGTTTGAGTGCCAAGTTGATAATAGTGACTAGTATACTATACAACTTCCTTTACAAACACAGATGATGAAGGTATCATTTCATCATCCTTTCTATGATCTTCTTGTTGCTTTTGATTGTCTTCAATCCCTAATGTATCAGTGGCCTGGGTTGAGGTGTCAGCAGTGCTGCTAGTGCCTTCTTACCCTTGGCTAACTTTCGCATTGATATCCTTGAGTTGAAAATCATACCTAATTTGTATCAAAGAGTAGAGCATTAAGAATTACAATGCTTACTCTTTGATGCTGCTGAAACAAAAAATTCTTAGAAGCCTTGATTTTTTTTTAGATTGAAGTGAATCTTCCAAAATCAAGGGTTGAGAATATTTTGCTTTCAGAGTTCCTCACTCTAGGCTATCTTAAGTATCTTTTTAAAGATAGTTTGATCAGCTGTTTATGGTCAGCTGTTCTTGGCCTTATTGTCTTTTATTTATCTTAAGACCAGCCTAGTGTAATCAGATGTGAGTGAGCAGAACGGCTGCTTCTCACATCTGAAGTTACAAAAACAAGCAGAAAGATATGTTCACGTAAGTTTGAGCTTTGTTGTTGACGTCTTCTTGGTGAAGTTTCTTGAGGATCATGGACTGTTTGTTCACTGAACACTCCCCGATGCACCAGCCTCAACTTCACAGAAGACTGATCCTTCTCATTTCCCCTAACACTCCATCATCAAAGGGCCTTCATATTATTTAAAAATAAAATGATTCTCCATTCTTCCACATTTCATTATTTACAGAGGATAACTATTGACAATGATTTCCACACTTATAGCTTGTGTCTCTAGAGAACATATTTGTGCAAGAACTTTCCGAATCAAAAATATTTCATCTAAAAGTGTTTACTCAGAACAACTTGTTCTGGTGAATGTTGTTTTTGACCTCAGTTACTTGCAAAAAGTCAATACTTATAATCGTGGTTAAGAGAGCCGAAAAGGAGGTATTGTGGATCATTGGTTACCAAGGAGTGTATGGAAGTACTCACTGTAGTAGTGAAGATGGTGGCGATTGTAAGAAGGGTGTTTTTGGAGGGGAGTTAGTGAGGATTGGGTTCGAATGTTATTAGCCATCATTCGAGAATGGCTTGGTATTATTATTCGTCATTCAAGAACGGATATAGATCATGGGAGTGATCCACCCGCTTTGATACCACTTGTTGGTATGATATTTTTGTGAAATAATCATGAATTGTATGAACAAAAGCTTGAGCAAATGAAAATAACTAATGTTCATTAGAAATAAGAGCATGTTTACACAATCTTGACCTGAATCAACTACTAATACCCATTTTACGACTGTATCAGTCTCACTTTAGAGTTTAAGGTGAAGCCTTTATGAGGGATAGTTGTGGAATACTATCTCTAGTAATGACAAATGTTGCTCTTCAAGTTATGAAGAGGAAGATCCCACTTAGAAGACAAAGATTCTAGTGGTGGAATATGTTACCTATCAGTTCTACTAACCTCCCTTTATCTACTAGGGACATACAATGTTAATAGTTATAAGAGAATAGTGATAATGTAACAAGAAGCAAACTGGAAGTAAGTTACACGTGCACTTGTGTGGCTAGGGTTGCTTTACTATGTTGACAAATTTGGTACATGCAAGTTGCTTTTTCTGCTCTCGATGAGTCCTTATCTTTCCAAGGGTTTTCCCAATTTTCCTTATCTCGAATTATTCCCGCCTAAGTGTGTCTGAGAACATCAGTCAGATCCATGGATATACTTTGCAAGTATGGTGAAGAATACATTAAGTGTATCTGCTCTGTAAAAATGGTTCACCTGCATGGCTTAAGATGATAAGTCTGTTTCAGAGCCCTAAAGACATTTTCTAGACCTTTAGGTCTTTGATGGTTTTTTCACTTCTTTTATCTTTGCTAGCTAACTCCGTTATCAGGTTACAAATTTTTTCATTCAGTTTAGATTTCGACTTTTGTGAAATCTGACTATTTCAACAAAGAAGATATACAACATATCTGAGGTGGTATTCTCTGATATGTAAACACTTAGTGTGTCCCTTAGAACCACTGTTCTTTCCTTTAGTGGTTTTTGAATCTGACTTATATGAGGTTCGCTCATAAGGTTTATACCTTTGAGTATTTTGGATAGCTGCTAAGGATCAGTTGTGCTGATCATTTAGTCAGGGGTACACTTTGATCATGGTATATGATTTGACTAAATCAGAGAGAGAGAGAGAGAGTTGGGTCTATGATGTAATCATCTATATTAACTTAGGCTTATTTAATGATTCAAATACTTGAGAGGGATAATTTGGTCAGAATTTGACCCAACAATGCTTTTAAAAAGTTTGCACATTTCCATTCTTCCGAGGGCTAGGTAGTGATTTCAGGTAAACCTTATTCACAATAGGCTTAACGATCTTGTTCTATTCAAAATTCTCATGCATTGGATCAGGTATATAGCATTGGTTTAAAAAGAAATTGCATTTTTTTGACAAACATGTTTTTCCATGAAAAATTATGACCAAATGACTGTCCAAATCAATACTGCCTAGTTAATGCTATCCAACCTGAAGACCTGACCTAAATGAACATCACACAATGAACACTAAACTTACACAGGACCTCAAATATACCTAAAAATTTATGGAAACCATATCTTCTTCGAAAAACAGTAGAAATCATAAAAGCCACAAATCAAGCGACATCAAATCTTCACTTGACACTTCAATCTAAAAAATAACTTGAAGTGTGGTAATATCCTGAAATGCAGAAACTATTGATGATGCTTCAAAGTTTGCTTCGGTTCAAATAAGCTAAAATGTTTCTCACGTAAAGAATTCTTTACAAGTAATTCCATAATTCACGTCATGACCACGTGAAAGGACACCTGTAAAATCAACACAAATTGAAAGGTGTGGCCCGAAAAATGAACTTTTATAGGCAACTTATGAGTGCAAATCACAAATTCTATGACAAAACACTTATGACAATTTGCTATTAGAGTGCAATAAAATCAACAATTATGACCACATTTAGCCTTTAAAAGACATGTTGAGATTTAAAAAAACAAAAACACATGCCCATAAATATGGAACTTATAGCTTCGTGCTATATTTCAAAAACCATATAAAATGCCTACCTATAAAAACATATGAGCCTTCAAAAGCTACAGAAATGTTTTTAAAAAAGAAGACAAAGAAAAAACGATTACGTCTTTTGATAAACAGGTTTTCACATAAAAAAAGTATGACTAAATAACTGTTCAAATCACTGTAGCCTAGTGACGGCCATTTATCCTAAAGATATTGCAATAAAATAGGAGGAAAAAAATGAAATAACATTGTTCTGACCCAAGGTATTCACAAACATAAATCGTCGCCATGAAATGTAACTTTAAAGAAGCACTAAATAGTGCATTTAATGGTACGAAAAAACTGATAACTTAAGAGTATTCAAATATTCTATGAGATATAACGTGATTGTTCCTCCTCCATCGTTTCAAAATTAAGTTGCTCCATCTAAGTTCTCATACCTCTTTCTATAATGTAGGAAAGTCTTGAGTGTTTGTTGACGAATGCCCTCCTTCAAACATCATACAGTACCTTTATATCGGTTTCTCCAATCATTGCCATAAAATGTAACTTCGAAGAAGCACTAAACAATGCGTTTAATGGTATGGCAAAACTGAGAACTTAAGAGTATTCAAATATTCTGTAAGATATAGTGTAATTGTTCCTCCTCCATCGTTTCAAAATGAAGTTGCTTCATCTAAGCTATCATATGTTGCATCCCCTTTCTAAAATCTAGGAAAGTCCTGAGTGTTTGGTGATGAATGCCCTCCTTCAAACATCATACATGACCTTTATATCGATTTCTCCAATCCTCCTCCCATGAACATTATTATATCTAGTTGACATTTCCTATATACGCTAAATACAATAGAAATAGAATATTAACAATTGTATCAAGAATAAACATGTATCAGTTTAAATATTATACTGGATTAAAAAAAGTTACATTTTCTACCCTAAAACGTCTAATAATGTAAAGCATCGGCGCAAAAAAATAAAAAATAAAATAACAACTTAATTGACTCACTAACAACTTTCAGCTACCCAGATATAAGAATATGTCCTTATTGAGTGTTGAAAATGTAATCAAAATAAAAAACTTTTGCAATTACTGGAAGTTCAGCTGTTTGTGCCACATAGTTAGATAAAAGTATTTTCAAACTCTGACCAACTTCATTTAGATAAATGATGAACAATAGATTTATTATCATCAATTGTTTTTTTTTGTTACAACATAATTACAAAGCACCATATGACAAGAATTATTACATCCAGGCTAGCATTAAAACATTTCATTTGGCCTAGCACTATTTGTAGATTTGATGAAACACTTTTTGCCTAAACAGACAAAAATATATACCTAAAAACCCATCAACAACCTATAAACTATAATTACCACAACTTGTAGCAAACCATATGAAATGAGCACTTAATTACATGACATTATAACGACATAGCCTAAACGGCATACAGAGAATTGATCGAAACAACAACCGAAAATACGACATTCAAGGAAGTTATTAGCCACTTATTAAAGCACAATAATCTAAGAAGCGTCTAAAAAAAGAAAGTTAGATGGTTTTATTGATCAAACACAAAGAAAACATCAATCTAATGCACACGCAAATCACTTAGCAAGGCTCAAATTAGTTAGACATAACTGCAAAATTAATAAGTTTCCTAGCGTATATGCAAATATTTTTGCTATAGCTGAAATTCTAACAATAATTAAAGTCTATCATCACAACCTCTTACACTTATAAACACAAACTGCATTGAAACTCGTGAATCAAAGTTACGCTAAATGGTACTGTTGATGGTGTGCTACACAAAGGTATTCAAAGTAAAAATCGGCAATACACTACACATGAAACTCATTTCATAGAGCTCGAATCAGCCTGCAAAATTAGTATGTTATCTCGCCTAGATGCAAACTATCTCCATTTTGCCAATAAGTCTAAAAAACAATTTAAGTATTGTCAAAACCTCTCACATTGACCCATAAACATAAGCTTTGGAGAGTTAGTAACCATAAATAAAATGTTTCAAAAGCCTAAAAGACATTTGAACTCTATCATAACAACCTCTTACGTTGCCCTATAAACATAAATTTGTATAGAACTAGTAACTACGAGCACATACTAGCCTTTAAAAAACTTTATAGGATATCACAAAACACCCGTGTTGACAAATTATACAGATTGCATGTCAAAGTTTAAAAAACAAAAAAACAAACCATAAATCATAGAAACCCTAAGTCCAAAATTAATCGACGTACATTTAGCATAATGATAACGCTCACATTGTACATGTTTCTAGTAGCGTTATGTGTGCTTTTGTATATGTTATTCGGTTATATTTACGTGATTTCAGTGCTTAATCGCATCAAAAGATGTTTGTCTAGTGTTTATAACCAAGTGCAGGAAAACGGAAGGAAAAGTAAAGTAATGTTCAACAATTAGAAGATTTCCGTTTTAGTGAAGCATGTCAAGCACAAATCAGTATCCCAAGTACCTTTGAGGACCATAGTGATTGAAGAACCAAGTTCTACAAGACAAACAGAAGTAAAAGATCAATTTTCCGTATCCTAGGAAATCCAACCAGATCGGTTGGAAAATGACCAAAAAGTGCCAAAGACGCCGTCCCAACCGTTCGGTCGCCGCCCGCAATCGGAACGGTTGGTTCCTTGTAGAAGACCAACCGGTTCGGTTGGTCATGTAACCGATCCGGTTGGAATGGCCTGTATCTACCAAATCTTCATCACTAAGTTTCCTCTTTGCATCCAAACGATTCTATGTCCTTCTCTTGGTGTATTCTAGTCCCTTCCTAACTCCTTGGAGGCCAAGTTCAGCAATTAATACCCTAGGCCTTGGAACTAGTATAAATAGAGGCCTTTTGTGAGCATATGAGACACACACTTCAATACAACTCTCTCTACTCATCAAACAAAGCTCTTATGCTCTCAAACTCATCCTTAGAAGTCCAGGAAAGTTTGGAGTTCCAGAAGTTCCACATTTGGAGGCCAAGGCACCAAGAAGTCTACCCCAATACTTTGGGAATCATTACTTCACCATTTGTAATCTTATTCCAAGCATTGTAAGACTTTTAATCATGTTTTCTAATGTTCAAAGTTCTGAGTTTATGTTCATGTTTGCTATGAGTGGCTAGTTTCTTTATACACTTGCTTAAATGATGTTGATTATCATATGATTAGTTAGTGATTGTGTTAACATGTTTTAATTCAATTTCAAGTTAATTCTAAGATCCAATTGTGCTAAATTTTCATAGTGACATTTTTTAATCAAGTTTGACTAGTTGATAGTAATCGTAGAGGTCGAAAGAACTTATGTTATTCAACTAGTTATAATCATTTTGTCTATGGATGATTGTTTTTATCCATTATTCTTGATTAAACAAACGAACTAAGGTGTGGTTGTAATAAAAACGCTTTTTGATTATCAAATTGGATTGATTGGAAACATCTAAAAGGTCGTAAGATTAGTTGTTGAGAATCAATTGTAGCCTTTTTTCTATAATCGGTTACCTTTTGTATTGACCATTTCTTAAGCAATTTGATGAAACAAGTGGATGTTTTTGTGTTTAAGTTTATGAAAATGAACTTATGAAACTTGAATTGATCTTGAATTGATTGGTTAAACGTAATGCTTGCTTTTATAAATTAAAATCTTGACGAATGTTTAACTTGTAAGAACAATAGATTAGTACACCAACTAATTATCACAACCAACATGTTAAGAGGTTAACACAATCACACTAGTATAAGATATGAAACTAGTTTAAGCAAGTGTAGTTTTTAATCATCTGAATTTCATTATATCTATTTGCATTGTTATATGTTTTGGATACACTCTGTTGATTCAAACTTGTTAATTAGATTCACTCAAATCCCTGCGAACGATCTCGACTTACCTTCATAATCTTGCTATAACGGACGAGTGCACTTGCTCGTATGTGTTATTGGTAATATTGGTAATTCACCTTTTATAAATTTAAAACTTGTACACACGTAGCACATCAAGTTTTTGGCGCCGCTGCCGGGGATTTGATTGTGTTTCAGCAAGTTTTGAATCCCCATCAATCAATTCATTAAAAAAAAAAAAAAAAAAAAAATCTCAGAAGTTTCAACTGATTCGGTTGCCTTACAACCGAACCGGTTAAGCCTTTAAACTACCCCAAACTGATCTAACCGATCGGTCGCACCTCGCAACCGATCCGGTTACCCCTTCTGTCCCATAAAATTGTTTTTGTTGTTTGTCCGTGTGTTTAGATATTGCCTGGATTCTCTAGGACATTGTATGAACACTCGTGCAGCAGGAATATAACCAATTACACCTCTTACCAACCCCGAATGTTTGATTCGAAGAAGAGGAAGAACACTTTTCATACCATTGGAAAATTGTGTACGAAGAGTACCAAACCCACCATTGTTTACAACCCTTTCACCAATTTACATTTTCCCATGGCGGACGATCAACCCATGTGGGGAACCAACCAAGCCGTAGCACCAACCCCTGGGAGTGCTATTGTTGCTGTCAACCTTGGTGACAACTTCACCGTGAAGGGTCATCATCTTTCCATGATCAAAGACCGTCAATTCAATGGCCGTGCGCGGGCCGATCCGCATAAGCACATTGTCGAATTCATCGAAATTTGCGGCATGTTCCGTTATGGCGACACCGAAGTCAATGCCATCAAACTCAAACTTTTTCCATCATCACTCGCCGGAGATGCTAAATTATGGTACAATGAATTAACCCCAGGAGTTATCAACACTTGGGAGGAGATGAGGCAAGCCTTTGTAAGCCGATTCTTTCCACCTGCCATGATTGATCGATTAATGGGAGAAATTCGTGCTTTCACACAAAATCCTAACGAATCACTTGTCGAAGCTTGGCTTCGGATGAAAGATTTGCTTCGTAGTTGTCATGGACATGGATTATCCAAAGGAACCATTATCCAAATCTTCTACCATGGACTAGATGAAATCTCTCAAGGCATCCTTGATGTTGGAGGAATTTTTCTCTATAAGACTCCTAACGATGCACACCAATTACTCGAGGATCGAGTACTTCTCAAACTCGATTGGTCCAAAGATTCCAAAACCAAACCTCTTCGAAAAACCGTTGCTATTGTCGAAAACACCGATACCTCAAAACTCATGGAGAAAATGGAAGCCTTAACCTCAAAAATCCACTCGCAATACAAAGATATCAAGGATGAAATGAAGGAAATGCGAGACGGATGCAAAAAGTGTGGAGGAAATCATCGATCGTCCGAGTGCGACGATAAGACTATGGGTGGACCTAACGAAGGAGAAGCAAATTATGCCCAAGGAGGATATCGTGGAGGAGGATATCGTAGTAATTATTACGGTCGAAATTCTGGAAATTGGCACGACCGCCGACCAAGGGATGACAACCGTGATTCTCAAACACGAACTGACAATCCACCACCACAAAACTCCGAAAAAAAGATGGAAGAAACCGAATTCGAGAAAACCATGAGAGAATTCATGGCTGCTCAAAAATCTGCAAATGATTTGATCAAAAATCAAATTTTCAATCTCAAGGCCAAAGTTGAGCAGGGATAGAAAATCATCAAGCATCTATCCAAGATCTTGAAAACAAGTTTGGTAGATTTTCTGACCAACATTCCTCTCGACCATCTGGTTCGTTGCCAAGTAATACCCAATCCAACTCAAAACCATCAAATGATAAGACGTACCGTCCACCACAAACAAGAAACGAGCATATCAATGTTGTCTTCACAAGAAGTGATCTCTCGTACGATCCACCACCAAATCCTAATGAAAATAATCCTATCACCGAAGATAGTGAGGATGAAGCCGACACAACTCAAACCACCAATAAGAAAACCACCCCATCTGTCAAGGCGTACACACCAAAAATTCCTTATCCTCAACGCCTTAAGAAAGAGAAAATGGAAGAACGTTATAACAAGTTCATTAAAATAATCAAAGAGGTTAGACTCAATGTTCCTCTCGTTGATGTCTTAGCCGGAATGCCCAATTACGGGAAATTCTTGAAAGAACTTCTTAATAAAAAAAGCAAGCTAGAGCAAATATCAGCTACTTTCCTTAACGAAGAATGCTCAGCCATTGTCCAAAACAAGATCCCACCAAAGCTCAGAGATCCTGGGAGCTTTCTTATTCCATGTACTTTCGAGAATAATATTAAATGCGATGCTTTAGCCGATCTTGGCGCAAGTATCAATTTGATGCCTTATTCGATGTATTCCAAGTTATGCAACAACAGCCTAAAACCAACAAAAATGAGCATTCGATTAGCAAATAATTCTTATCAATATCCTGTTGGTATTGCCGAGAATATGCTTGTTCAAGTCGGTAAATTCATTTTTCCCGTGGACTTTGTAATCTTAGAAATGGAAGAAGATAGTAAAGTCCCACTCATCTTAGGAAGGCGTTTCCTAAATACCGCCGATGCAATCATCAAAGTGAAAGGAAAAGAACTCAACCTTGGAGTTGGAGAAGATTGAATTACCTTTCTGATCGATAAAGCGATGCGCTATCCACATTCCAATGATGACACTTGTTTTAACATCGATGTTATCGATGAAGTCACTGACGAAGAATTGGATGCATTACTTAGCGAATCCGATCCATTTATGACTACTTCTGAAAAAATCAATGAAACAGACTTTGACAAAGAGTTTGATGATTTCATGAAAGTAGAATTCGAAGGAGATAACACGGAAGAGGAAGAAATGGAGGAAGAAAACTTTGAAGAAATAACTTTCAATGACGAGATGCGAATTAAATCCTCTATCGAAGAACCACCCACTGATCTCGTGCTCAAACGTCTCCCTGATCATCTTGAATATGCTTACCTGGAGGAAAACTCACTTCTTCCAGTACTCATATCTTCATTACTCGAGGCCAATGAGAAAGAAAGTTTAGTTTCTGTCCTCAAAAATCACAAAAAAGCTTTCGCTTGGGAAACATCTGATATTCCAGGAATTAGTCCCAATTTCTGCAAACACAAAATCAATTTCGAAGATGGAATCAAACCTGTGGTAGAACATCAACGTCGACTCAATCCCAACATGAAAGAATTTGTCAAAAAGGAAATCATAATACTTCTCGATGCTGGTATCATTTACCCAATTGAGGATAGCCCTTGGGTAAGTCCCGTTCACTGTGTTCCCAAGAAAGGAGGAATGACGGTAGTGACTAATGAACTAAATGAACTAGTTCCAGCTAGAACTATCACTGGCTGGCGCGTTTGTATTGACTATCGGAAATTAAACAAAGCCACCAGACAAGATCACTTTCCACTCCCGTTCATGGATCAAGTGCTTGAAAGACTAGCAGGAAATAAATTCTTTTGTTTCCTCGATGGATTTTCCGGATATTTCCAAATTCCAATCGATCCTAATGACCAAGAAAATACCACTTTCACTTGTCCTTTTGGAACCTACGCATATCGGCGTATGCCTTTTGGTCTTTGCAATGCACCTGCGACTTTTCAAAGGTGTATGATAGCCATATTTCAAGACATGCTTGAAACCTCCATGGAAGTTTTCATGGATGACTTTTCAGTCTTCGAAGACTCATTTGAAGCTTGTCTTTCCAATCTTGATAAAATGCTCGAAAGATGCGAAGCTACACATCTTGTCCTTAACTGGGAAAAATGTCACTTCATGGTGACCGAAGGAATTGTGCTTGGCCACAAGATCTCCAGTGCAGGCATGGAAGTGGACAAAGCAAAAATCGACGTTATCTCGAAACTTCCACCACCAACTAACGTTAAAGCCGTTAGAAGTTTTTTAGGACATGCCGGTTTTTACCACCGCTTTATCAAAGATTTTTCAAAAATATCCCGTCCGATGACAAAACTTCTTGAGAAGGAATCTATCTTTGACTTCAATGCCCATTGCATAAAAGCTTTCGAAACGTTGAAATCTCAACTAACTAGTGCTCCGATCATGGTTTCACCTAATTGGTCATTACCTTTCAAACTTATGTGCGATGCCAGCGATTTTGCTGTTGGAGCCGTCTCAGGCCAACGTAAAGGAAAACACTTTCGGCCTATATATTTTGCTAGCAAGACACTGAATAGTGCTCAGCAAAATTATACCGTCACCGAAAAGGAATTACTGGCCGTAGTTTTCGCATTCGACAAATTCCGATCCTACCTTGTTCTCTCAAAGACAGTCGTTTTCACCGATCACTCATCACTCAAATATCTGTTCACCAAGCAAGATGCTAAACCGCGTCTTATTCGATGGATTCTGATACTCCAAGAATTTGATATCGAAATCAAAGATAAGAAAGGAGCAGAGAATCTAGCTGCTGATCATTTATCTCGTCTTGAAAACCCCGATCTTGAGGAGTTAAAGGAAGAAGAAATTGATGATTACTTCCTCGATGAAACTCTCATGACCGTCGATGGAACTGACAATCCTTGGTTTGCTGACTTTGCAAACTATCTCGCTGGAGGAATTCTCAGAAAAGGTTTAACTCATGCTCAATGGAGCAAATTCTTTTCGTAACTTAACTACTATTTTTGGGAAGAGCCATATCTTTTCAAAATTTGTCCTGACAGAATGATCCGAAGATGTGTTTCTGGTTCCGAAACCCGAAAAATTCTTGACGAATGTCATCATGGCCCAACTGGGGGACATTATGGTCCTTCCACCACAGCTAAAAAAGTTTTTGATGTTGGATTCTATTGGCCAACAATATTCAAAGAAGCACATACACTTGTTCAGAATTGTGACGCATTCCAAAGAACCACAAATATTTCACGAAGAGATGAAATGCCATTGACAAGCATCCAAGTGTGTGAAATATTCGATATTTGGGGAATAGATTTCATGGGACCTTTTCCTAAATCCCACAAATACGAATACATTCTCGTTTCTATAGATTACGTGTCCAAATGGGCAGAAGCTGAAGCTTTACCAACGAATGATGCTCGCGTAGTCGTTAATTTTCTCAAAAAGCTTTTTGCTCATTATGGAATTCCCAAAGCCCTGATAAGTGATCGAGGAACCCATTTCTGTAACCAACAAATGGATAAAACCATGAAAGGATATGGAGTTCATCATCGATTCGCGACTGCCTATCATCCACAAACTAGTGGGCAAGTTAAAAACACCAAAAGAGCTCTCAGAAGAATACTCGAGAAAACAGTGAAGGACAATCCTTCAGTGTGGGCGAAGAAACTTGAAGATGATCTGTGGGCGTTTCGTACGGCTTATAAAACTCCTATTGGCACAACTCCGTACAGACTCCTGTATGGAAAGACTTGTCATTTTCCGTTCGAAGTTGAACATCGTGCTTACTGGGCTCTCAGAAACTGTAACACCGATCTCAAAATAGCTGGAGAAAAGAGATTCTTGCAATTGCACGAACTCGATGAATTAAGACTCCGAGCTTATGAAAATTCCAAACTGTATAAAGCTAGAACAAAAGCTTATCACGACAAAAAGCTAAGAGTTTGAAAAGAATTCAAAGCCGGAGATAAAGTTCTGCTTTTCAACATGAAATTCAAATTCAAAGCTCCTAAATTACAACCAAGATGGTTTGGACCATATATCGTTAAACGTGGATATCCATCTGGGTATGTCGAACTTTATGACAAACAGGGTGGAAGTTTCATTGTTAATGGGCACCGAATCAAGTTATATTACGATAAGGAGCAAATGAATGAAGTATCAGTTGCAACAGTTTCCCTCGAAAATGAATTCGAAACAATCACCTTTGTAGCACCTTTTCCAGGAAGAATCCCACAAATTGCTCCTTGGAAACCATCTGCTGAGTTCGTCTGGGATGATATTGAAGCTACTGGTGAAGAATTCATGTATATCCCCGAACTTTTCAAAATGTTCCAGGCTGCATCTGTGGCCAAGTAAATTTGGGAAGATTCGAGTCAGGCTCATGACTCGTTAATAAAATAAGCGCTTCTCGGGAGGCAACCCGTGTGTTTCCAATTTGATTTTCTATGGTCACGCCCGAAAGTTTAAACCTCTGGTTCAACTTAAGTATGGGGGTGCCACTGATGAGTGTGCAAATACTCATCATTTTTGTACCTTTTAGACTGCAAAAACATCTGAAAACACTCAGAAATGCATCAAAATGATAAAAATATCACAAATAAGTGTTTTATGTGTTTTAAATGCAAAAATCCCAAAATCAGATGAAAAACGTATCAAGTTTGCATAATTGGCAGTTTTAGTCCCCCAAGTTTCAAAACTTGTCAAAAATAGTCCTCGGATATTTAAAAATGGAAAAGTATCAAATATTACCCTTGTACTATTCATAAATGGCATATTCGGTCCTTGTGTTAACTTTGGAAACTTGTCAAATCAGGCCCCTCAACTATTCAGAAATTACAAGAATGGTCCTTGTGATAAACTATAAACCAAATGGACCCTTTTGTATTATTACCCCAGCCAAACCCAAAAGAACCCCCTGTCAATATCCTGTGACCCCCCATT
This sequence comes from Chrysanthemum seticuspe, assembly GCA_019973895.1. Taxonomy (NCBI): domain Eukaryota; kingdom Viridiplantae; phylum Streptophyta; class Magnoliopsida; order Asterales; family Asteraceae; genus Chrysanthemum; species Chrysanthemum seticuspe. The sequence goes on along the minus strand of BPTQ01000005.1, from coordinate 196,684,068 downwards.
TTGAACCCCCACCTTAATAATTAAAACGGGGTCAACGAAAGTCAAATCCCAGCGTTACTGTTCATCTCTCACAAAATCCCACCAAACCAGAAACCACCATGGTTTCAGCCACCTTTCCTGGTTTCCACCTTTCCACCTCACCTTACTAGCTGTTTACCCACTCCCTAACACCTCCACATCTAACAAAATTCTTTAATTGCTTCCAAACCACTACTCCTGCTCAAAAGACTTTTGGCGCCAAAGTGCCAAATGGACAGTTATGATGATTTTGAAAGATCCAATGGCCAAGATGAAGTAGGAAAGTCTCAGAGATGTCGACAGAGTCTAAAAAGATCATTATAAAGAAGAGATGAAGCAATGTGAAGACTATCTAGTGTAATTTTTAAATTTCTTAGTCGTTTTAATTACTTTAAGCTTTCCAGTGTAAAATTTAGATTTCAAGTACTTTGTTTAAGTTATTTCAGTGTATGTGAACCTTTTTCAATAATCAATTTCAGTGTTAAGCTTCATTTTCAGTTTGTGCAATTTTAATGTCAAAATTCTCATATTAGCTCAAAGTTGTTTATAGTTGTTGTATTGGACTTACAAGCTCATATAAGCTCCTTATATAGCTTGTGTAAGCTATTAGAAACCATAAAAGTCAGTTTAGTATCAAAAAGAAAAATTACCAAAAATACAAAAAAATTAGTTATAAATCAAAAATCAATGAAGAAGATGATCAAGAAGCTGGAGCAGGGTTGATTGTGGATTGCCCTGGTTTAGTGCTTCTTGGGAAGCTATAGGTTGTGTTCTCAGTTCTTGGTTCTCTGTTTTGTGCTTGAACACAATTTGTAAGCAATTTCTTCAAAATTTGCATTTTCTAGTTTAAGTGTTTAAAGTGTATTAATTTTGGCTTAATCCTGTCTCATTTTAGTTAATATAAGTTAATCAATAGATCTCTTAGTTTAAAAATCTGTTTTAATACTTAAAGCTTCAAAACAGTTTTATAAAGGGTTGTTTGGATTTGCTTTGTAAACTGTGTTAGAGGTTGTTAATGCTATTGTTCTTGGTTGATATATGTTACATTAGGTCAATATAGCTCAGATATACAAGAAAAATCAGTGCTCATTTGATAAAAAGTCAAAATTTGCTTTTAATCCAAATCAATTGCTAACTGTTGGATTTTTATGTTTCATAATCATGCTATCATGTTTATAAGTTGTTAGAATTGATCAAACCAGTCTTAATTTACCTTATAACATCATAATCAGTAAGTAGATTTGATTCAAAGTTCATATACGTCAACTTTAGTGTTTAACTTAAAAAGTCAAAATTTTCTTATTTGAAGTTTTTGAATAAAATAGATAATTTTCTATAGGATTTAATATGGAGTTTCATGTTTGATGCTTTTAGGTTTATAATATTTAGTTGCTAATCTTAATCATAGTATTTTTAATAATTTTTAGATAGCTAGTTAAACTGCTTATTTCTTAGCTTATTTTAGACACTTTTCTAAAAAAGTGCCCTGTGCACAGTTGAATAGGTCTATTTCACAAGCTCATAAAAAGCTCCTCAGTGAACCTTAGCTTGTGTATTTTGGTTTTTTGGAAAGCTAACCTAGCTATCTTAAAGTTCCTAGCTTAATTTTTTACTTTCTAGCTTATTTGGTAGGGCTGCTACTAGCTTTACCTTGTCCCATTTCTGTGTACACTAAGTATTCAGTGTTTACAAGCCACTTTCACAAGCTCACACAGAGCTTAATAGTGGGCCCAACCTTGTATATTTTGGTTTTCTGAGAAGCTCACCTAACAAGCTTATTACATCCAGGCTTATTTTTGGCTTTGGAGCTTTTGCCCCTAGCTTAATCTAGCCTCCAAAATCTGTGTAGGCCTGTTTGGTTGCTTAGTTTAGAGTAAGTGCTTATTAGCTTATTAAAAGCTTATTAGTATGTTTCTTTGTGCTTTTTAGCTTCATTTAAGTAGCTTAAGCTTGTTTGCATCTTAATTTACCTTTGTTTCTAGCTTGTTAGCTTATTTGATAGCTTAGTTGAGCTTAAAATCATTAAAATAAGCCAAAAAGCTCAACTGTTAAGATAATAAGATCTCAAACTGATTATTTTTAAGTTTTAAAATTTTTGTTTTCATTAAAGTTGCTTATTATCAGTAGTATAATAGGTTTATAAAAGAAAAATCACAAAAACATCATTTTAAAAATAGTGATAGCGTTTATTTAATAAAAATTAGCTTTTTAATTTTCTTTTTTCAACTTATTATTAAGCACTTCCTGTTTTTATAATTTTCTTAGCTTCCTGTCATCATAGGATATTTATAGAAAAAATTTCAGAATTTTCTTAGCTTGTTTAGTATTTATTAGAATTTAAAATAGTTAAAAAGTATTAAATAATTAATAATAAATAAATAAAAAACATAAAAAATATCTTTTCATTTTTAAAATTAGTTTTCTAATACTTTAGATTTTTCTAAGTTAAAATTTCATTTTCCAGGTTAATCTTATATTTTCTTGTATTTAAGTGTATTTTAAATAATTAATAAATAGTAATTAATTAATAATAAATAAATAAAAAGCATAAAAAATATATTTTCAGTTTTAAAATAAGTTTTATAATATTTTAGATTTTCCTAAGTCATAATTTCACTTTTCTAGCTTTATTTCATATTTTATTCTATTTTAGGCTATTATTAAATAGTTAAAAACAGTTTTTAATTAATAATAATTAAATAAATAGTCATAAAAATAATTTTAATTTTCCAATAATTTTATTTTATTATTAGGATTGTAAAAATATCATTTTTATATCCATAGGTGTTTTATTCTTTTAAATTCACGTTTTATTTTGTACGTTTACGTAGAATTTAGTAAACGTACGCGTTTACATTTGTTTAATCTGATTGTTGTGCTTTATAATTCTTTATCCAAATACAATTCCAATCAATCAGTAGTGTAATTATCCACCAAAATCCTTACAGATCATTATCCTTAGTGATCATTCGACGTCTGAACGTTGTCAAAACACCATTAATCCTCCGTGGGACTTAACGACCTGGGGAAACACTATACTCCTTTGGATTTAATTGCATTGGTTTTAGACTGTTTGAATTTTATTACGGTTGACCATTCACAAGTGGTTGACTTGTGTAATAAACTTGACAGTTTGGAAGCGATCAAAATTTTGGCGCCGCTGCCGGGGAGGCTTTAGCGTGTTTTAAACATTCTCAGACCCATACTTGCACATATACCACCGTTTGTAAACAGTTTTTGTAAAGTTATCAAAAAAAAATCAAAAAGTTCATTAACACTTTCCCTAAAGTGTTAACAACACCAAAAAAAATATAAAACAACAAAACCATCGTAACGTTTTCTATCTTGTATTTTCTTTAAGGTGATTCTTAAAGCAGTACGATTTGGTTAAACGAGACGATTCCAAAAATATTGTCCAAAAGTATTTAAACCCTTAGCACAAATCCATACCTACGTCTTTTCAGTGGTACTTAAATACATAAAAATCAACCACCGCAAACCAAGGCAGAACACCTACCAACTGGGGGTGTGAACATTAATAAGTTCCCAATCTTAAAGATCAAAACTTTCCTTTGTGTCCTTGTGATTTGGTATACCTTTTTCAAAGAAGCCATTTCATTTGTGATTATTGGTTTAAGTTCACTTGTCGTTTTGCCTCGCATTTGTTTTTGAAACCGATTTTTATACTTAGTGCATGCGCACTCGTTCTTCCAGCTCCACAAGTCCACTTTCAGAGCTTGCAAGTATTCCACGTAAACGTAGAGGACGTTCTGCTCCTTCAGCCGTGACTGAGGAACGTCTAGCACCACCACCCCCTGTCGTAATGGCAGAAGATAAGACGATGAATGAGCTTCTCCAAGCACCCATCGAGGGTTACAGAGATGCCATTGTTGTCCCAGCCATCGTGGCTGATACCTTCGAGCTCAAAACCGGGTTGCTTAATCTGGTAACCCAAAGCCAATTTTATGGTTTTGAGCGGGACGACCCTCATGCACATATTCGATGGTTCAACAAGATTGCATCGACCATCAAATACAAGAATGTCCCACATGAAGCAATTAAGCTTCTTCTGTTCCCATTCTCTCTAGAGGGACAAGCCCGGAATTGGCTTGAGAAACAACCCCCTCGTTCCATTGAGACATGGGAGGATTTAGTCACTAAGTTTGTTAACGAATTCTATCCTCCATCGCGAACTACAAGTCTTAAGAATGAGATAATGAAATTCTCTCAAAGATTTGATGAATCATTCGGTGAGGCATGGGATCGTTACAAAGAGTTGCTCCGAAAGTGTCCACATCATGGTTTTACCGAGTTAATGCAAATGGATACTTTCTACAATGGTCTGAACCAAGCTAACCAAGACTCTTTAAATGCCTCCGCGGGAGGTAACTTCCTCAGCAAGACCACAAAAGAAGCCTTGCAAATCATAGAAAACAAGTCCCAGGTCCGCCCTTTCCGAACAAAGACATATCAATCTCAGTCTAATGCAGGACCTTCTACTTCATCTCACGTGAGTACATCTAGCACCGATGCTAAGATTGACAAACTCACGGATGCTGTTCAGGCTTTGGTTCTTGCAAACCAAAAGAAAGTCACTTTCACACAGACACCATCACATGGTGAAGTGAAGAAAGTCGAGGTCTGTGTTACTTGTGGTGGCCCTCATGCATACTACAACTGTACTGCCACCGATGGTAGTCCATTTGAAGCCAATACTATAGCCGGTACTTCACATCAGGGAGGTAATCAATACCGTCCTCAAAATGAACCAAACTACCGTGCTAATACTTATCAAGGACCACCCGGTTTTAACCAGAATCCTAACATACAAAACCGGAATCAGAACCAACCTAGAATAAACCAAGGTTATCAAAACCAAGGTAATTTCTATCCCGGACCAAATCAAGGTTTCCAACATCAAGGAAACCTTAATCAAAACAATTTCAATCGAGGAAATCAATTTCAGGGAAATGTGAATCCTAACCAAGGGAATTTCCAACAACAAGGTCATAATCAAAACATACGACCTCAAAATTTCCCTCCACCTCCTCCAGTATCAACATCTGATGAGCTTTTAAAGCAATTCATGAAGTCTCAAGAGGAGACAAACAGAGTGTTGATCAGTCAGATCGCTGAACTAAAGAAATCTTTAAATGATCAACCCTCGGGCTCAGGAAAACTTCCGAGCAACACGATCGCTAACCCGAGGGGCGATGCAAAGGCGATCACAACAAGAAGTGGTGTATCATACGATGGACCCGCTATTCCTACTACCTCTTCTTCTTCTCTCCCGAAGGTAGTGGAAAGTGAACCTGAGGCGACAAAGGACAAGGAACTTCCTACTAATAACGGAGGTACCAACGATGTCCATCCTCAAGTTATCCCGAAACCCAAGTCCAATCCAGGAGTTGTTTTTGAACCTCCTGTAGCTCCTATTGAAAATCCCAAATCCAAATCTTCTATTCCTTACCCATCACGTTTGAATGAGCAAAAGCTCCGCGAAAAAGCCAGTCATCAAATGGACAAATTTTTTCAAATTTTCCACGAACTACATTTTGACATAAGCTTTGCGGATGCTATCATGCTGATGCCCAAGTTTGCATCAACTCTCAAACACATGTTAAGCAACAAGGAAAAGCTGTTTGAGATGGCTAAAACTCCTCTGAACGAGAATTGCTCAGCAGTTCTGTTAAAGAAGCTTCCCGAGAAGCATGGAGATCCTGGAAAATTTCTCTTACCTTGTGTATTTCCAGGGATGGTTGAATGCTTTGCCTTAGCCGATCTTGGTGCAAGCATCAATCTGATGCCTTATTCAGTATGGAAGAAACTTTCTCTTCCGGACCTTACTCCTACATGCATGACTCTCGAGCTTGCAGATCGTACAATATCCCGTCCACTTGGCATTGCCGAGGACGTATTTGTGAAAGTAGGAAAGTTCCATTTTCCAGCTGACTTTGTAGTTGTTGATTTCGATGCTGATCAACGGGTTCCTCTCATTGTTGGACGGGGATTCCTGAGAACGGGCCGTGCTCTCATTGATGTATTTGAGCAAGAAATCACATTACGTGTGGGTAATGAAGCTGTCACCTTTAACCTTGATCAAACTTCGAGGTACTCCGCAAACTATGATTCTGAGTCGGTTAACCGAATAGATATCATTGATGTTGCTTCTGAAGAGTACTCTCAAGAAGTTCTCGGTTATGTTCATAATTCTTCGAGTGATAATCTCACTCATTCATCTCAACCCATCATTGCCAATTCTACTCCTTCTCTTACTCCGTTTGAGGGAAGTGACTTCATCTTGGAAGAGATTGAAGCATACTTGGCTAGTGATTCTGTTCCATGGGAAATTGATCACGCTCCCATCGACATCGAGGGGGACATACTTCTCATTGAGAAGTTGCTTAATGATGATCCATCATCAATCCCCCACGCTAGTGATTCAATTCCAGATGAGATTAATAACAATGAGATTAATCTGGAGGGAGATATTCTTCTTCTTGAGAAGTTGTTAAATCAGGACACTTCTCCTCCACTCCCTCCTCAAGAACTTCATAACAAGGAAGTCAAGTCAGTTGAGAAAACTGAAGAATTTCCTGAAGTCGAACTTAAGGACTTACCACCTCATCTCGAGTATGCATTTCTTGAGGGTGATGATAAATTACCCGTCATTATTGCTAGAGATTTGAGTAAAGATGAAAAGAATGCTCTAATAAATGTCTTGAAGTCACATAAGCAAGCAATTGCTTGGAAACTCTCCGACATTAAGGGTATCAACCCTGAGTTTTGTACTCACAAAATCTTGATGGAGGATGACTTCAAGCCAGCAGTCCAACATCAGAGAAGAGTAAATCCAAAAATCCATGATGTTATTAAACAAGAGGTTCTCAAACTTCTTGATGCAGGATTAATTTACCCAATCTCAGATAGTCCTTGGGTTAGCCCAATTCATTGTGTTCCTAAAAAGGGTGGCATAACTGTTGTCACAAATGAAGAAAACGAGTTAATTCCAACTCGACTGGTTACGGGATGGCGTGTTTGCATTGACTATCGTAAGTTGAATGACGCCACACGAAAAGACCATTTTCCTCTACCCTTCATGGACCAAATGCTTGAGAGATTATCAGGGAACGAATACTATTGTTTCCTTGATGGTTTCTCGGGGTATTTTCAGATCCCCATTGATCTACAGGATCAAGAAAAGACCACATTCACCTGCCTATACGGAACTTTTGCCTACAGACGTATGCCTTTTGGCCTATGTAACGCTCCTGGCACGTTCCAACGATGTATGATGGCAATATTCCACGACATGATCGGGGAAACAATGGAGGTGTTTATGGATGACTTCTCGGTCATTGGGGACTCGTTTCAAACATGTCTCTCCCATTTAGAAAAAATGCTCAAACGGTGTGAAGACACCAATCTTTGTCTAAATTGGGAGAAGAGCCATTTTATGGTCAAAGAAGGCATAGTCCTTGGCCATAAGATTTCAAAAAACGGGATTGAGGTCGATAGAGCAAAAGTCGATGTTATTGCCAAATTACCTCATCCTACTACCGTCAAAGGTATTAGGAGTTTTTTAGATCATGCCGGTTTTTATCGCAGATTCATACAAGATTTTTCTAAAATCGCCCGGCCTATGACCCACCTTCTTGAAAAAGATGCTCCTTTTATCTTCTCACCTGAGTGCATCGAAGCTTTTGAAACATTAAAGAAAAAGCTTACGGAAGCACCCATTCTCGTTGCCCCCGACTGGGACTTACCCTTTGAGCTCATGTGCGATGCAAGTGATTTTGCTATCGGTGCAGTCTTAGGGCAACGTAGATCCAAGCATTTTCAGCCTATCCACTACGCGAGTAAGACTATGACTGAAGCTCAAACCCATTACACCACCACAGAAAAAGAGCTACTAGCCGTGGTGTATGCGTTTGAAAAGTTTCGGCCATACCTAATCTTGACCAAATGTGTGGTGTATACGGATCACTCGGCTCTCAAATATCTCTTTGCAAAACAAGATGCAAAACCGAGATTGCTCCGTTGGGTTCTCCTCCTGCAAGAATTTGATATAATTATACGTGATAAAAAAGGAGCTGAGAACCTGGCTGCTGATCATCTGTCCCGTCTAGAAAACCCACACCAAGATGTTTTCGAGAAAAAGGAAATAAATGAAACATTTCCTCTCGAGACACTCAATGCGGTTTCTTTTCGTGGAAATTCTACTACCCCATGGTTTGCTGACTTCGCAAATTACCATGCGGGTAACTTCATAGTGAAAGGGATGTCGACTCAACAGAAGAACAAATTCTTCAAGGATGTTAAACATTACTTCTGGGACGACCCCTACTTATTCAAAATCTGTGCGGATCAAGTCATCCGACGGTGTGTTTATGGACAGGAAGCTATGGACATTCTCAAAGCTTGCCATGCTGGACCCACCGGGGGCCATCATAGTCCAAACTACACTGCCAAAAAGGTGTTTGATTCCGAGTTTTATTGGCCTACTATTTACAAGGATGCCCACGAATTTGTCAAAACTTGTGACGCTTGTCAATGTCACGGAAATATCTCTCAAAGAAATGAAATGCCGCAAAACGCCATTCAAGTATGTGAGATCTTTGACATCTGGGGCATTGACTTTATGGGGCCATTTCCATCATCTCGAGGAAACAAATACATACTTGTGGCTGTTGACTATTTGTCAAAATGGGTTGAAGCAAAAGCTTTGCCTACCAACGATGCCCGAGTTGTTGTGAAATTCTTAAAATCTCTTTTTGCTAGGTTTGGAACTCCACGAGCTATAATCAGTGATCGTGGTACGCATTTCTGCAATGACCAATTTGATCGAGTCATGCAAAAATATGGTGTAAATCACCGTCTCTCTACTACATACCACCCCCAAACAAGTGGGCAAGTGGAAGTTTCCAACCGAGGTATAAAAAGAATTCTGGAAAGGACAGTAGGCGAAAACCGTGCCTCCTGGTCGGATAAACTGGATGACGCACTCTGGGCCTTCCGTACAGCTTATAAAACACCCATCGGGTGTACTCCATACAAGCTTGTGTACGGAAAGGCATGTCATTTGCCAATTGAGCTTGAGCACAAAGCATACTGGGCCTTAAAACATGCCAATTTCGATATTCAGACAGCTGGTGATCACCGGAAAGTTCAAATGAATGAATTAAATGAACTACGTGATCAAGCATACGAGAACTCTTTGATCTACAAACAAAAGACAAAGAAGATTCATGACTCCAAAATCAAGAACCGCGTTTTCAACGTCGGTGATCGAGTCCTTCTTTTCAATTCAAGATTGAAGATTTTCTCAGGAAAACTAAAATCCCATTGGTCTGGACCATTCACCATCACTAAAGTATTTCCTTATGGAACCATTGAGTTATCTCAACCCGATGGTCCAAATTTTAAAGTGAATGGTCATCGATTAAAGCACTATTTTGGAGAGGACATTCCACCTGTGGTTGTCCCGGATCTACAAACTTTCCCCATGAACCAATGAATGCGGGGATCGAGTCAAGCTAGTGACTCGGGAATCAAAAACAATAGCACACCACATGGGTTTTCACCCGTGAGTACCACCCTAGTGTGGGGGAGTTGCCCCTCGCTGTTGTATATAAGTTTTCATAAAAAAAAAAAAAAAAAAAAAAAAAAAAAAAAAAAAAAAAAAAAGATGTGTATATATCAAAAATAAAATAATGGCCGTAGTATTTCCCTTTTACGTTCTATGTTTCGGCATAACCGCCGGTACTTTGAATATTGAGGGCAATATTCATTTCTAGTGTGGGGGGGAATTCTCACGAATTTTATCATCTAATTATTCCACCTAATTCCCCCATTTTTGGCCAAATTTTTTTTTTGGAGTAAGTGTTTTGCACTTACTCGGCTTACGGTTATCAGTCCGCCATGTCTAAAAAACGAAAGGATTGGCTAATCCATGAGCAAACGGCTCTTGGTAAAGATATCTCAAATCCGTTGACGGCTTGCAATTTGCCCAAAATTGTATGGTGTTCAGCTCGCCATATCTTTAATTAGTGAAAAGTTGGCTAGCCCGCAAGTTTATGGCTTGTGGTAAAGGCAGTTGGAAAACCATAATTGGTAATCGACTCACCAAAGATATTTTATCTAAGAGTTGGCTAGTCCAGAAGCAAACGGCTTCTGGTAAAGACAAATCAAAACCGTTGAAAGCTGGTGATTTGCTCAAAATCATTTGGTTATCATTGTACCAAGGTTCTTACTTGAACTAAAACAATTGGCTACTCCAGAAGTAATGGATTTTGGTAAAGAGATGAAATCCATTAAGTTTTCTCAAAATATTGCTAGGGACTAGCAATATCTTAGTGTGGAGGATTGATGAGTGTGCAAATACTCATCATTTTTGTACCTTTTAGACTACAAAAACATCTGAAAACACTCAGAAATGCATCAAAATGATAAAAATATCACAAATAAGTGTTTTATGTGTTTTAAATGCAAAAATACCAAAATCAGATGAAAAACGTATCAAGTTTGCATAATTGGCAGTTTTAGTCCCCCAAGTTTCAAAAGTTGTCAAAAATAGTCCCTGGTAAATCAAAATAAATCAAAATAATGAAAAATGTTATTTAAAGTCCATAGGGATTCATGAGTTGTCAAACTTGGTCCTTGAAGTTTAAAATTGCAAAAATGGCAACTTAGGTCCCTAAAGTTTCAAAAATGTCAAAAATAGTCCTCGGATATTTAAAAATGGAAAATTATCAAATATTACCCTTGTACTATTCAGAAATGGCATATTCGGTCCTTGTGTTAACTTTGGAAACTTGTCAAATCGGGCCCCTCAACTATTCAGAAATTACAAGAATGGTCCTTGTGATAAACTATAAACCAAATGGACCCTTTTGTATTATTACCCCATCCAAACCCAAAAGAACCCCCTGTCAATATCCTGTGACCCCCCATTTTGAACCCCCACCTTAATAATTAAAACGGGGTCAACGAAAGTCAAATCCCAGCGTTACTGTTCATCTCTCACAAAATCCCGCCAAACCAGAAACCACCATGGTTTCAGCCACCTTGCCTGGTTTCCACCTTTCCACCTCACCTTACCAGCTGTTTACCCACTCCCTAACACCTCCACATCCAACAAAATTCTTTAATTGCTTCCAAACCACTACTCCTGCTCAAAAGACTTTTGGCGCCAAAGTGCCAAATGGACAGTTATGATGATTTTGAAAGATCCAATGGCCAAGATGAAGTAGGAAAGTCTCAGAGATGTCGACAGAGTCTAAAAAGATCATTATAAAGAAGAGATGAAGCAATGTGAAGACTATCTAGTGTAATTTTTAAATTTCTTAGTCGTTTTAATTACTTTAAGCTTTCCAGTGTAAAATTTAGATTTCAAGTACTTTGTTTAAGTTATTTCAGTGTATGTGAACCTTTTTCAATAATCAATTTCAGTGTTAAGCTTCATTTTCAGTTTGTGCAATTTTAATGTCAAAATTCTCATATTAGCTCAAAGTTGTTTATAGTTGTTGTATTGGACTTACAAGCTCATATAAGCTCCTTATATAGCTTGTGTAAGCTATTAGAAACCATAAAAGTCAGTTTAGTATCAAGAAGAAAAATTACCAAAAATACAAAAAAATTAGTTATAAATCAAAAATCAATGAAGAAGATGATCAAGAAGCTGGAGCAGGGTTGATTGTGGATTGCCCTGGTTTAGTGCTTCTTGGGAAGCTATAGGTTGTGTTCTCAGTTCTTGGTTCTCTGTTTTGTGCTTGAACACAATTTGTAAGCAATTTCTTCAAAATTTGCATTTTCTAGTTTAAGTGTTTAAAGTGTATTAATTTTGGCTTAATCCTGTCTCATTTTAGTTAATATAAGTTAATCAATAGATCTCTTAGTTTAAAAATCTGTTTTAATACTTAAAGCTTCAAAACAGTTTTATAAAGGGTTGTTTGGATTTGATTTGTAAACTGTGTTAGAGGTTGTTAATGCTATTGTTCTTGGTTGATATATGTTACATTAGGTCAATATAGCTCAGATATACAAGAAAAATCAGTGCTCATTTGTTAAAAAGTCAAAATTTGCTTTTAATCCAAATCAATTGCTAACTGTTGGATTTTTATGTTTCATAATCATGCTATCATGTTAATAAGTTGTTAGAATTGATCAAACCAGTCTTAATTCACCTTATAACATCATAATCAGTAAGTAGATTTGATTCAAAGTTCATATAAGTCAACTTTAGTGTTTAACTTAAAAAGTCAAAATTTTCTTATTTGCAGTTTTTGAATAAAATAGATAATTTTCTATAGGATTTAATATGGAGTTTCATGTTTGATGCTTTTAGGTTTATAATATTTAGTTGCTAATCTTAATCATAGTATTTTTAATAATTTTTAGATAGCTAGTTAAACTGCTTATTTCTTAGCTTATTTTAGACACTTTTCTAAAAAAGTGCCCTGTGCACAGTTGAATAGGTCTATTTCACAAGCTCATAAAAAGCTCATCAGTGAACCTTAGCTTGTGTATTTTGGTTTTTTGGAAAGCTAACCTAGCTATCTTAAAGTTCCAAGCTTAATTTTTTACTTTCTAGCTTATTTGGTAGGGCTGCTACTAGCTTTTACCTTGTCCCATTTATGTGTACACTAAGTATTCAGTGTTTACCAGCCACTTTCACAAGCTCACACAGAGCTTAATAGTGGGCCCAACCTTGTATATTTTGGTTTTCTGAGAAGCTCACCTAACAAGCTTATTACATCCAGGCTTATTTTTGGCTTTGGAGCTTTTGCCCCTAGCTTAATCTAGCCTCCAAAATCTGTGTAGGCCTGTTTGGTTGCTTAGTTTAGAGTAAGTGCTTATTAGCTTATTAAAAGCTTATCAGTATGTTTCTTTGTGCTTTTTAGCTTCATTTTAGTAGCTTAAGCTTGTTTGCATCTTAATTTACCTTTGTTTCTAGCTTGTTAGCTTATTTGATAGCTTAGTTGAGCTTAAAATCATTAAAATAAGCCAAAAAGCTCAACTGTTAAGATAATAAGATCTCAAACTGCTTATTTTTAAGTTTTAGAATTTTTTTTTCATTAAAGTTGCTTATCCGAAATAGAAATCCATCCTTGATTGCCATCACCTCTTGTTCCTGCTCCTCTTTCTTCGCTTCGGGGACGGAGGTCCTACGGTAGGTAACAGCAGGTACAAGCAAATCCAATGACTTTGATTTGTTCGTACCATCTCTAGAACATAGAAAAGCAGGATGTCCATGACGTGTACGTGTCGGATGAACCAAATCCGGAGCCACAAGGATCTTCAACGGGTTCGAAAGAGGAAGGATATCGAATGATCAATTCACCATTGAGAGCATTAAGCTTATCAGTAGTATAATAGGTTTATAAAAGAAAAATCACAAAAACATCATTTTAAAAATAGTGATAACGTTTATTTAATAAAAAATAGCTTTTTAATTTTCTTTTTTCAACTTATTATTAAGCACTTCCTGTTTTTATAATTTTCTTAGCTTCCTGTCATCATAGGATATTTATAGAAAAAATTTCAGAATTTTCTTAGCTTGTTTAGTATTTATTAGAATTTAAAATAGTTAAAAAGTATTAAATAATTAGTAATAAATAAATAAAAAACATAAAAAATATCTTTTCATTTTTAAAATTAGTTTTCTAATATTTTAGATTTTTCTAAGTTAAAATTTCATTTTTCCAGGTTAATCTTATATTTTCTTGTATTTAAGTGTATTTTAAATAATTAATAAATAGTAATTAATTAATAATAAATAAATAAAAAGCATAAAAAATATATTTTCAGTTTTAAAATAAGTTTTATAATATTTTAGATTTTCCTAAGTCATAATTTCACTTTTCTAGCTTTATTTCATATTTTATTATATTTTAGGGTATTATTAAATAGTTAAAAACAGTTTTTAATTAATAATAATTAAATAAATAGTCATAAAAATAATTTTAATTTTCCAATAATTTTCTTTTATTATTAGGATTGTAAAAATATCATTTTTATATCCATAGGTGTTTTATTCTTTTAAATTCACGTTTTATTTTGTACGTTTACGTAGAATTTAGTAAACGTACGCGTTTACATTTGTTTAATCTGATTGTTGTGCTTTATAATTCTGTATCCAAATACAATTCCAATCAATCAGTAGTGTAATTATCCACCAAAATCCTTACAGATCATTATCCTTAGTGATCATTCGACGTCTGAACGTTGTCAAAACATCATTAATCCTCCGTGGGACTTAACGACCTGGGGAAACACTATACTCCTTTGGATTTAATTGCATTGGTTTGAGACTATTTGAATTTTATTACGGTTGACCATTCACAAGTGGTTGACTTGTGTAATAAACTTGAGACCTCTTAATAAAACTCTTTTGTTTGTATATAAGATTTTGTGCAGGTAATGATTACTCTAGTGGACGCTAGGAATGAAGAGAATTTAAGCTGACAAACTCATTGGAATATCTGGGTTCATCTCTATTTTCCCTATTTCTATACTTTGAAGTTCGGCTTTTTTCACATTGAGGACAATGTCTAACTTAAGTGTGGGGGGTGAATAGGAAAAATTAGAGTTTTCATGCTTAAAATTAAAATTAAAATTTTGTTTGCCCTTGTGATCTAGTTATTTTTCACGCTTTTAGGATAAATATAACCACTGGTAAAACTGGTAATGTTTAAAACTTCGAGATGTGTTCTGATTATTATTGCAATCCATTCTGGGATCAATAAAAATTTGCTAGCACAAATTATAGCCCTTACCACTAAATTGTGAGGATTTGAGCCTATTCTATAGAAAGCATACATCCTTTATGCTTGGATGTTTTGCTATGAGTGTGCCGGTGATTTTATTTATTCTAGAACTTGTACTTGTAAATCATTACCAGACAGCAGTGAGATCGCATTCGTGCAATATAAGTGAATTCGTGTGATAAAGAGGCACCTTAGGATTTAACCCAAATGGCCTTCCATTTTTCATATCATGCTATATTAGCTAGCCACACCGGTTAGTTAACCACCTACATGGACCCATTTGTAGTGCTCATTTTTAGCACTAGATACCCTTAGTTACACCCTCTAAGCCATCCTTTTCATTTTTGCTTCATCCAGAAAATACAAAAAGATTTTACACTTTAAACCTTAGCCTAACCATTGTCAATGTCTAAACGGTTGGTTGCTAGTCACCTGGAAAGCGAAGATTATTCAAATGATTATGAGTACCGCATCTTGTTAGTTGATTGAGTCATTTCAGGGAGTGCCATGAGTTTATGTTATGTTCAACAAAAAAAATGTTGAAAGTATTAGCCAATGTGCTATGTTCGGAGAAAAATTGTCATGGCGAAGCAAAGCGAATAATTGTGGAAATCCGAAGAAAAGAAAATGAAGCTTTAATCATTTATTGATTCGCGGATTGTTTGGTAGCTAACAACACGGGTATTAGACTTGATTTTATTTTTATTTTAACACCAATTTCATAAACACTCCCATGCCTTATCCATACCTTTAACCCGAATCCATAACATTGTAACCCGAATAAAAGTCCTCTTTAGATGTTTTTGCTTGGTGTTCACGCCACGTCGGTGGAGTTTTGTTTCTTGTACAAGCATATGGTAATAATCTAATCATGACTGAGCTATGAGTGTGATTTATCTTGTTACTCCACTAAATTAATTGAGTGATTGAGTGAATTATATTCCGTTCCTTTTTCGTGAGGTGTTTTGAAATATTAATCATGCAAGAAAATCATTGGATATCGTCAAACATCTTGAAAGTTTCACTTTTATAAAACATACTTGTACTTGGTAGATTTGCATCATATTTTCGTAATGATGACCTTGTGCCAGTGGATGCTTTTTTTTCCTAGATTTGCTTGAGGGCAAGCAAAGTTTAAGTGTGGGGGAATTTGATAACGCTCAGATTGTACATGTTTCTAGTAGCGTTATGTGTACTTTTGTATATGTTATTCGGTTATATTTACGTGATTTTAGTGCTTAATCGCATCAAAAGATGTTTGTCTAGTGTTTATAACCAAGTGCAGGGAAACGGAAGGAAAAGTAAAGTAATGTTCAACAATTAGAAGATTTCCGTTTCAGTGAAGCATGTCAAGCACAAATCAGTATCCCAAGTACCTTTGAAGACCATAGTGATTGAAGAACCAAGTTCTACAAGACAAACAAAAGTAAAAGATCAATTTTCCGTATCTCAGGAAATCCAACCGGATCGGTTGGAAAATGACCAAAAAGTGCCAAAGACGTCGTCCCAACCGTTCGGTCGCCGTCCGCAACCGGAACGGTTGGTTCCTTGTAGAAGACCAACTGGTTCGGTTGGTCATGTAACCGATCCGGTTGGAAGACCTGTATCTGCCAAATCTTCATCACTAAGTTTTCCTTCTCTTGGTGTATTCTAGTCCCTTCCTAACTCCTTGGAGGCCAAGTTCAGCAATTAATACCCTATGCCTTGGAACTAGTATAAATAGAGGCCTTTTGTGAGCATATGAGACACACACTTCAATACAACTCTCTCTACTCATCAAACAAAGCTCTTAAGCTCTCAAATTCGTCCTTAGAAGTCCAGGAAAGTTTGGAGTTCCAGAAGTTCCACATTTGGAGGCCAAGTCACCAAGAAGTCTACCTCAATACTTTGGGAATCATTACTTCACCATTTGTAATCTTATTCCAAGCATTGTAAGACTTTTAATCATGTTTTCTAATGTTCAAAGTTCTGAGTTTATGTTCATGTTTGCTATGAGTGGCTAGTTTCTTTATACACTTGCTTAAATGATGTTGATTATCATATGATTAGTTAGTGATTGTGTTAACATGTTTTAATTCAATTTCAAGTTAATTCTAAGATCCAATTGTGCTAAAGTTTCAGAGTGACATTTGTTAATCAAGTTTGACTAGTTGATAGTAATCGTAGAGGTCGAAAGAACTTATTGTTATTCAACTAGTTATAATTATTTTGTCTATGGATGATTGTTTTTACCCATTATTCTTGATTAAACAAAGGAACTAAGGTGTGGTTGTAATAAAAATGCTTTTTTATTATCAAATTGGATTAATTGGAAACATCTAAAAGGTCGTAAGATTAGTTGTTGAGAATCAATTGTAGCCTTTTGTCTATAATCGGTTACCTTTTGTATTGACCATTTCTTAAGCAATTTGATGAAACAAGTGGATGTTTTTGTGTTTAAGTTTATGAAAATGAACTTATGAAACTTGAATTGATCTTGAATTGATTGGTTAAACGTAATGCTTGTTTTTATAAACTAAAATCTTGACGAAGGTTTAACTTGTAAGAACAATAGATTAGTACACCAACTAATTATCACAACCAACTTGTTAAGAGGTTAACACAATCACACTAATCTAAGATATGAAACTAGTTTAAGCAAGTGTAGTTTTTAATCATCTGAATTTCATTATATCTATTTGCATTGTTATGTGTTTTGGATAGACTCTGTTGATTCAAACTTGTTAATTAGATTCACTCAAATCCCTGCGAACGATCTCGACTTACGTTCATAATCTTGCTATAACGGACGAGTGCACTTGCTCGTATGTGTTATTGGTAATATTGGTAATTCACCTTTTATAAATTTAAAACTTGTACACACGTAGCACATCACATAACACAAAACCTGAAAAAATGAAATATCATAAATCAATTAAAAATATCAAAACTATAATTTCCCACTTGTCTACTATTTAAAGCAAAATCAACAAAATCATGACCGTGGCATAAGAGACTTTCAAATTTGAACTTTAAAACCATAACTAATCTTGCACGACACAAACTGGTTGAAGGTCTTCCAAGGTTTCGGTATTCAAAAGACCACTTTATGCCCATCTTGTGTACAAGGAAAAAGCACTCGTGCACATTTTCCTCCAAAGGTTGAAAACAACACTCAACATGTTCTTCACCTTCTTCATATGGATTTGTGTGGCCCAATGTGTGTGTAGACGATTAATGGCAATGCTACATTCTCGTAATCATTGATGACTACTCCAGATGGACTTGTGTTTATTTTCTTCAAAGTAAAGATCAAGCTCCACCAATGATCATCACCTTTCTCACAAAAATTCAAGTTCAGCTTCATAACAAGGTCAGACAAGTCAAAACAGACATAGGAACTGAATTCTTGAACCAAAATCTTCAAGATTATTATAAGAAAGTGGGAATTGACCATCAAACATCCATTGCAAGAACACCCGAACAGAATGGAGTTGTCGAAAGATGAAACCGGACGTTAGTAGAAGCTGCAAGAACGATGTTGATAAATGCTGAACTTCCAGATTACTTATGGGCAGAAGCTGTATCAACTGCATGCTATACTTAGAACCGTTCAATGATCACAAAAAGCCACATCAAAACACCTTATGAGCTTATCCATCACAGAAAACCAAACTTAAAACACTTTCATGTATTTGGTGCTCTCTGTAAACTAAATAATGATCGTGATGAATTTGGAAAGCTTAAAGCTAAAGCTGATATTGGAGTCTTTGTAGGATACTATGAACAATCTAAAGGATATCGGATCTGGAATCGTCATACAAAGGAAATTATGGAGACTATTCATGCTAATTTTGATGAGCTCACAGAAATGGCTTATGAGCAACACAGCTTAGAACCCGAACATAACCGTCTCAACTTCCCTGAATCATCAGCTGACAAAAACTTTCAACTCACTCGTCGTCAAATGGAAACGTTGTTTGCTCCTCTGTTTAATGAATATTTTGATCATCATGCTCCAGATGTAGAAACTATTTCCGCTACTCATCCTAATCACATTCCAATACCTGATACACCTGAAACAACAACAACTGTTGCTGATGCACCTCCGGTCGAATCTCCAACAACAGCTGAACAAACCGCTTCAATGACAATGACCCATCTAATGATCCTTTAAACCATAATGTACCTGAACCTACGAATTATGATGGAAAGGCATTTTTCAACCCTTTTGCATCTGAAACAACCAATCCAGATGTTGTTGAATCTTCTACCAGCCATATGGATCCACCTAATCTGCACAATGTATATCAGCACCAACCTTCAACACATAGATGGACCAAAGATCATCCTCTTGTTAATATTATTGGCAACCCAAACCAACCAATCATAACCAGACAATGCATTCACACTCATGGAGAATATTGCATTTATGCACTCATCGTCAGTCAAACCGAACCCAAAAACATTAAGGAAGCAATGACTCATGACAACAGGATTGAATCCATGCAAGAAGATCTGTACCAGCTCAAACGTTTAAAAGTGTAGGAATTGGTTGAAGGACCAACAGGGGTCTACATTATTGGTCTAAAATGTATTTGGCAGAATAAGGTAGATGCTAAAGGACCGGTCAATCGAAACAAGTCACGTCTGGTGGCTAAGGGTTATAAATAGGAAGAAGGTATCGATTTTGAAGAATCATTCACACCGATTGCTAAACTTGAGGTTGTATGGATTTTTCTGGCATTCGCGGCTCACATGAACATCACCATCTACCAAATGGATGTCAAAACTGCATTTCTGAATGGAAAACTTAAGGAGACGGTGTATGTTAGCCAACCAGAAGGATTTGTTTATCCAGAGTTCCCAAATCATGTCTCCAAATTGAACAAGGCTCTCTATGGTCTCAAACAAGCCCCTCAGGCGTGGTATGATAAGTTGTCATCCTTCTTACTTGCTCATAAATTTATCAAAGGATCAGTTGACCCCACACTGTTTATTCAATATCACGGGGCACATTCAATATCACAGGGCATACATTTTAATTGTTCAGATTTATGTGGATGACATCATCTTTGGTTCTACCCACAAAAAGTAATCAAATGGTTTTTCAATACTAATGAAAACAAATTTTGTAATGTCAATGATGGGTGAGCTTACGTTCTTCTTTAGACTTCAAGTTCATCAATCACCCCGTGGTATTTTCCTAAGTCAGTCCAAATATGCTCTTGATATTTTGAAAAAACATGGTATACAAACCTGTAACACCTATAATACACTAGTGGCCCATACCAGTAAACTGGATGTTGATTTACATGGGAAACTGGTTTACCCTACCAAATACAGTAATATTAGTGGGTCTCTCATGTATCTAACAGCCAGTAGACTCGACAATGTATTTTTTGTATATCTATGCTCGCGTTATCAGTCAAGACCCACTGAAAAACACCTCTTTGAGGCTAAAAGAATCCTCTGATACATCAAGGGAACCAGTAACTTAGGGATCTGGTATCCGAAGGATTATAGTTTTGAGCTAATAGCATTTTTAGATGCCGATCATGCAGGGTGTTTAGATACACGTAATATTACTTCTGGCGGTTTACAATTCCTTGGTGTAAACTGGTGTCTGGCAATCGAAGAAGTAGGACTGTACATCGTTGTCGTTAACTGAAGTAGAATATGTAGCCATGTCTACGTGTTGTGCTCATGTCATCTGGATGAGAACACAACTCATGGATTATGGTTATTTATTTGACAAGATTCCGGTGTACTATGATAACAAAAGTGCTATTGTGATCTCGTGCAACATGGTTCAACACTCAAAGTCAAAGCACATTGCTCTTCGCTACCATTTCATCAAAGAGCATGCAAAGAAGGGAACCGTGGAACTATACTTTGTAGGTACAGAACACCAATTAGCAGACCTTTTCACAAAAGCCTTGCCTCCCGCAAGATTTGCTGACTTGGTTTCATTCTGATGTGTTCTGTTATAAATTTGTGAACATGAAAATGTTAGGATGTGATAATAATCATATTAGTAACATTTAATTAGACCATAAACTTCAAAATCTTCAAAATCAAATGATTAGGGTTTATGAACCCGTTCATATTGAATCTTTTGATTTTGTTGACATATGTTGTTAATATGTGTTTAGAATATCTCATATGCACTCTACGAAACAAAGCTTGAATTTGATGGCTAGATTTCTTATTCGAAACATTAGGGTTTTAGGGTTTAAAAACACTTTACGAATAAAGATTCTATGAATGTGTAAACTGTTTAAATGCCATGATTGTGTTTTGAATGATGATTGAATTGAATTGTAATCAGTGAATTGATGTTTTTGTTAATAGGATAATTATTCGAAAAAATTGCTAAGGTTTTCAAAGTTTACGAATGAGCAATTTTTTTATGAATAAGCAACAAATCTTTTACGAATAAGAAGGGTCTACAGGGACATACAAATTTCTTGGAAAGAAATTTGTGAAATTGGAATGGTTTATGAATAAGGTCATATTCTTACGAATAAGGCTTATTCTTACGCGTAACCTTATTCTTACGAATAAGGGAACTGTGTTACGAATAAGCACTATTCTTACGAATAAGCACTATTCATAAACATAAGCATATTCTTACGAATAAGCATAATGTTTACTAACATGTATTACTCATAAGCTAAATCTTACGAATAAGCATATTCTTACGCATTAGACTTAATCTTACGAATAAGCATCCAACTTTACGAATAAGGATTCAAGTTACGAATAAGTTATTGTTTACGAATCTGTTAACTGTTACGAATAAGTCACAATAATATGTTGTCTTCAAGGTTACGAATAAGCATACAAATGTTAAAATGTTATGTTTAAGTGATAAATGAGCATGTAAACGGTAAAACTAACACGTTCACTTAACTTATCATCACAACTACATGCATAATGACAAATGTGACTTAGGACATGTAACAAACATCAATGTGATAACATCAAACAAGGACTTAGAAAATGAATCAGACTAATGCTAACACATTGTGTCTTTCAATGTATGTTTCTATGTCTAATGTCTTTCAGATCACAAAATGGTTGCACAACAAGTTGATGTCAATGCTCCCTTGGAACTCACTATGGCCAACACATTCCCACCTGGATATGATAAAGTGATTGGAAAGAACAACCATTGTGTTGACTTCAACAACTTCACATGATCTGAATCTTCTTGTAAAATTGCTATGGACATCCTTCGTCAGCACCCCTACAGATTCATGCTTACTAAGTCATCATCAGTTCCTGAATTCTATATCCATCAGTTCTGGAATTCCATGGAGAAGATTGATGGAGAAGATGCGGTTAAGGTCACTTTACACACTCGTGAAGTCACGGTTACTGTTGATGATCTTCGTGCGGTTCTACTACTTCCGGCTATCAATTCGCAAGCTGACTACATCAGGATTCCTACGAAAACAGAGATTTTGGATTTCTTGATTAACATTGGGTATGATGAGACTTCTGGCATAATCTATACTCATTCCAAAGTTGATGTCAAATTCATTCCACAACCATGGAGGAATCTATACCTCATTATTGCCAACTCTGTACCAGGAAGAGACAACGGTCATGAGCACCCCAAGCTGACTCACCTGCAAACATTCTGGGGGATGGTCAATGTTCAACACATTGACTATGCTAGCCTCATATGGGAGCATAACGCGTCGGGTTCTTGGATGAAGTTATTCATACTCTAGCAGTTAAAACCAGAGCAAAGAAATTTGGAAGTTCAGGTGGTACCACAAAGTCAAAGATCTCTAAAAGAGTGGTAAAGAGGAAAATTCCCACTCAAGTTTTCAAGCCCGAACCTTTTCCTGAGCCCACATCACAACATGATGAGGACTCAGAAACAAAGTCAGATGAACACGTGATCTACAACGAAGTTCATATTGATGACTCTACTAAAGAGAATGAGAAGCAAAAAAGTCCAACACTTATGAAGCTTGAGGAGGATATTGATGATTATACTTCTACTGATGAAAGTAACAAGATCGATAAAGGGAAAAGACTTCTCACTGAAGAAGAACAGCATGGCTCAGACTTGGAGCATGATCTTAAGGAAGAATAAAGATTATTTCAAAAAACACTTAAGCAGAAGAGGATGGAACATCAATCCTCTACCTTTGAGGTTAATTAACCCAACGGCGTGGGAGGTTCTAGTAGTGGTGCTCCACCTACCGAAGAACCACCTCTTGTCACCCAACTCAAAACCGATCCGGTTAATCAACCCAGTAAAGGCACGAGGGACACCACAAAGATTATCGTTTAGGAAGAGGAAAAACAAGAAGACGAGGAGATGTATGACGATGGAGGTCATCATCATGATCAGGCGGAAAGGATTACCGATGGTGATGTTCAAGAGGTTACAGAGGAGATTAAGGTCAAAGAGGCTGAAGCAGAAGCGGCTAGGGCTGAAGAGGAACGTTTGAAAAGGGAAAAAAACAACTATATTGTTGACAATCCATCATACAAACCTCAACCTTCTTCTGAAACACCACTTGTCACCTCCAACAGACCAGAATCATCATCACACTCATCACTTCCACCAACACACACAACAACCAAATCAAAAACAAAATCAGTTAAGAAGAAGGCTGATACTTGGATGTCTTGTACTAAGTCCAAAATTCAAAATTCGGTGAAACAGTTCTGGGCAATAAAGCAGAACTGTTTACAAGAACAAGTTAACACATTTTCCGACTTGGCCACCGATATTACTGTACATATGTCATCATTTCAAGAATCCAAAGATGCTATTCAGGAGTTTCTCGGCAGGAATGTTCAGGGAAAAATGAATCAGCAAATCATTAACTACACTCGAGAATTTCTTTCCGCAAACATTCCTGAGGTCATAAGAGAACTCTTCAAACGACAACTCCAACCCATGATTAAGCACATGGCTAAGCAGGTTATCATGACAACACCGGTGGTAATGAAAACGAAACCGGTCAAGCCCTAGTAGTTACCGAAGATGAATTAATTGCTGAACTAGTCACGAAAATGGTTGCTAGAGCTACATCTTTTACCAAGGAAGATGAAAAACTCTACAATCTTCTAATTGCACGTCAACTTCGTACACCTTGCAAGGAAGATGATGATCAAGATTCGATCCCCAATGCCAAGAAACAAAAGAAAACTGGCGGATCATCATCCATGCCACCACCACCAACCAAGACTGACACCACCTCCACACAACAAGCATCTCAGCAACCGTCATCTGATAAGCAGAATGACTCAGAAACCACACCACCATTTGAGAAACCGGTGATCACTTTACTTACACTAGTGGCGATGATTATGAGACACCAGAGCCTCAACTGGAACCTCAACCTACACCTTAACCGTCGCCAAAATCAAGACCTGAACCGTCCTCAAAGAAGAAAGAAAAGAAACCTACAATTTTCTCCTGGTTAGACAATGATAACACGGAGGAATATGAGTGGTTCAACAACCTGGTCGAGGCACAACCACCTCTCAAAGATGATCAAGAGCCTGTGGATGGTCGCACATTGGAACAAGTCCATGTACTCAAAAATGAGTTCAACATCAAGAGGATGACCAAGAAGGAACTTCGACGGATCAAGAACAACGCTTTCACATTTCTAAATGAAAGATCCGGAAGCGCGATCGAGCTTGAGTATCACATGGAAAACATTTCCATGCAATGTCAAACAACATTGATTGGCTCAATCCAGAGTCCAACATTGATCACTCAATGAAGGAACATTGACCCTAGTACACTAATTGGACCAAGCCACTCCCTACGATCAGAAGACCCGAACAACCCAAGATTTCGTTTAAGTTCTTCTTCAACAATGACCTTGAGTTTCTTCAACATGGAAGCTCCATAAGCAAGAAGTATGCTACATCCTTAATCTTCATCAAACCGGCTGCCTCATTCTTCACCAACAAAGCTATCGAAGAAGACGCCACCAACTTGTTTGTTGATAAAGTAGTAGAGTAAGACAAAGTTATTTTGTTTGGGATTCATCACTGGCCAGAAAGGCTAAGGCTTTTCTACGGAAGCAGCAGACTCGGCAAGTCAAGAAAGCATGTGAAGCATTAACAAAGGATCATTGCAATTATGTCAGCATCTACGGCTTCCAAGTGGGATTACTCCTTCTTAAACAAGATCGTGGTGAAACGACAAGATGAGAAGGAGTACGAGTTCTTCGAAGCTGACTTTCCTGATTTATATCTTAATGATATTGAAGACATGTATCTACTCAAGGTACAAGGAAGGATGCGTCAGTTTCCGACGGATATCTAGATAAAGTACATCACTGCTCTCCTTGTATTCATCCGCAGCAAGATTATCCAAGAACTTGTTGAAGATCCCCAGCTCGGTGTTGAAAGTTACCAGAAGCAACTCAACCTTAGAGCACCGCTTCTATACTTCAACGAAGTCAACAAAGAACCACAATACAAACTCTTCCATAAACCAAAATTCATGTTCGTGTTGATCCCAGTGGAGCAAACGATCTAATATAGAAACTGACTTAGAATAAAAGCTTATTAAGTATTACGCGGAATTTAACACTTAATCTTAAGAAGAAGAACAGTAAACATTCAACACCTTAATATTATTTATTAATACTAATACTCTTACAGTATTAGGGTTTTGCAACCTTGAAGTGTATCGACCTTAGATATAGAACATACATATCTAATCTAACCTAGGACCTCCTTTTATAGGCTAAGGAGTCCTTTACATTATACAATACGTAACCTACAAGATAAATATCTTTTCCATATTTATCTAATACAAAATACTAAACCGACTATGAAATACTAGCAGTGGTTACAATAATCTATCAGTAGTTACACAATACTACTAGCCGCGGTTTGTCATCATCCGTGGTTACATTCTTCTGTCCGTGGTTATATCAACTCTGTCTGTGGTTCCAGTACTTAGAATAATTCTTGATTCAAGGAACCCAAAACCCAACAATCCTCCCCTAAACTCGATACATTCCAACAGAATTATCAAGTTTCTTTTAAGCTCAAAACATCTGAATTGGAGAATGTAGCCAAACACTTACCAGATTTAAGAATATTCTCATACTTCAGCAACAAATTGTAAGCTTGACCATCATAGGGTAACAACATCTTGATAATACCAGGCTTCAACATCTGAGCAATAACTGCTGGATACTTATTCAATTGAGGATAATCACCTTCTACAAGCATATGAATAACTTCTCCAGAAACAGTTAAAACATGAACTCCACAAGTTTGATATAAAAACCATCTAGTAACTTGACCATTGTAGAGTCCTTTCCATTCAGGTTCATCATGAGTAGGCTCAAATAAAATCTTCAAATGATGATAAACCAGTCTCTCATGATAATCATTTGGATGTACTTCACCAAACTTATTCTTGTAAAGTATCCAAAGATTCATCAAATCATCTCTATCAAAATACTGAAGCATATGTGAAAATTTATTATACTCATAAACTTCATTGTTGAGTCTTTGAATTTTCCAAACTCCTTCACTTCCAACTTTAAGCTTAAACTCATAAGAAATAATTTGATTAACATCTTCAACTACTTTCAGTCTTTTAGAATCAGATGTCTCCTGAACCTCAGATTTTCTATTTCTTTTACTTTGAATCCATTCATCATCCTTTTTAATCCACTCTTCTTCCTTTTTAGAATTCATTGGACATAAATCATCATTATTAATTCTCATACATCTCTCATAAAGCTCATAAATTCTTTCAAATGAACACCTATTAAGATTATCAGGAACATGTATGCCTGAATTCTTAATAATCTTCATTAATACATTCCTCATCTGTGCAATTGAAGGAGGTTTCTTTCTTATAACTTGCTTCCTTTCTTTACCAACCTTCCTTGCCCATTCACCCAAAAGTCTAGCTTTTTCCTCATCATCCAACAAAGCCCATTCTTGTGCAGTATACTCATCATTTATTAATTCAGAAGCTTGAAGATAATTTTGTGATTCATACCATGTAGCTAACCATCTCTGACTAGCTTCTTCTTCATCTTGCTTCCTTTTCTCTAAAGCTGCTTGTTCATCAGTAATAATACTTTTTGCATACTCTGCATCATAAGCTTCTTGTTCTGCTTTACTTTTAAACTTCAGCTCTGGTACTGCAACCCCTTTACCTTTTCCAATATCAGATTGAACCACTTTCTTCTTCAAAGGTTCACCAATAACTAAACTTTTTCCTTTGGGTTTAGTTGCAGTAGATTGAACAGATAAAACAGGTGCAATGACAGGTGTAGAAATAGATGAGGTTTTGCTTAGATTTATCAATGTACTTGCAGCTTCTTTCTCAATTTCTTTAGATTTAGGTGGTGATACAGAGAGAGTTGTGACAACAGTGGAAGTGGTTATGATAGCAGTGGATATGACAGTAGTGGGTATAATTGCTAAGTCTGAAACTGCAGCAGTGGTTACGAAAGTACTAACCGTGGTTGCAGACCTACTATCAGTGGTTGTATCCTGCACTACTTCATCTTCTACAACATTCTTCAAATTTTCAAGAACTGCCTCATTCCCATCTTTATCAGATACCAAAATTTCATTATCTCCACTATCAACATCTTCATCCATAGGTTCATCAACAGCCTCCCCTGAATTCATGCCTTCACTCCTCCCCTGTTTGGATACATTCGCCATATTCAGAGCTGGAGAGAAGTCCACCTTCATTTTCTTTCGTCTCATAGCTTTCAAAACAGCAACCCCAGGTCTTCTTACTTTTTCCAAAACCAACACTCTGTGCTTCAATATCCTAATATCCTTTCCCTGAAACACAGCCAACTCCTGTAGACCTGAAATTGTATCCTCCATTTTGGCACACTTATCCGTCAATTCTGTGGAAAACTAGAAGGGGGTTGAATAGTTTTACCAATTTAAAACTTCCTTTTAAATATTTAGATCGACTTATGTCAATCTATTTGGTTGTTTATGTTGGACGTTGATAGATAGATATATAAACATATAATGAAAGATAAAGAGTAAGAAGCACA
The DNA here is from genome assembly GCA_019973895.1 of Chrysanthemum seticuspe. NCBI lineage: Eukaryota > Viridiplantae > Streptophyta > Magnoliopsida > Asterales > Asteraceae > Chrysanthemum > Chrysanthemum seticuspe. The sequence continues at coordinate 196,656,257 of BPTQ01000005.1, read as the reverse complement.
TCACCACGACACAAGTTATTTATAGTGGTTCGGCTACAAGGACACCTTCCTTGCCCTACTCCACTCCTCGAGTCACCAACTCGAGAGTTCGTAAGCACTACACCAACTCCTTATGGCGGAGAAGCCTTCACAACGTCGCTTAACCTTTTTCCGGTACAAAGCTAAATACCGAGTTCTTTCACACCAAGGCGAACCACACCTAACACAACGTCGCCTACCCTTTATACGGTGCTAGGCTAACCACCGAGTTCTTTCACACCTTAGGAGAACTAATCCTATCACAACGTCGCCTACCCTTTATTAGGTACTAGGCTAAGTACCTAGTTCCATTATGGAGGAACTACTACCCTTCACGACACAACACCTATTATCAAGGAGATCTACTCCTTGTTACAACATCATCAAGGATATCACCATCCTTGTGAATAAATAAACACTTATATGTATAACGATGCACCTCATCGATTATACGACCTAAGCATTCTTCCCAAATGCTACTTGATTTGATTATTCGGCATCCTTCACTAATGCCTTTGACACAACGCTTGGCATCCTTCACTAATGCCTTCGTCTTGACACCTTAAGCATTCTTCACTAATGCTTTGACGCGGATGATCAGCATCTTTCACTAATGCTTTCATCTTGACACTTTCGGCATTCTTCACTAATGCCTTCAACCCAACATTTATGGAGAAAGGAAGAACTATCAACAAGAGAACCTTCGTTGTCTTGATGATGACGAAGCATGGCAACTCATGGACTTGAGCTTGCACGTCTTCAAGATGTGGTGATCTTTCCTTTAAGAGGAACCTACAAGATCACACATAAACAAAAGAGAAAAGCTACATAGATCTCTTGGATCTGAGGTTAGAGGGTTAGAGTACTTGGGGAAAGTATGTGTGTAAAGGGATGAATAGAAAGGAAGAAATGGCTCTCTATTTATAGAGGAAATTCTCTACTGTTTCCCCGGATCCCACGGATCCCTTCCACTTGGGATCCGGCTAGCACAAAGCTAGGGATCCGTGGTCCGCTCCTCTTTGCCCATGGGTATTTTGGGTTATGGGTCATGGGTTATGGGTTGATCCATGGTTTTCAATCTAGATACAATGTACCTTAAGGATACATTGAACTTGTGTAAGTGGTATATATAAAACCATGGGTTATGGGTCAAAAACCATTTGCTAGTTTTAATCTATTTAGTATATACTTGCTTTTACCCATTTTAGTATATACTTGTTTTTACCCATTTTAGTGTACTTAATATAAGTATGTATTAACCCAATATGTAAACACTAGTTGTTGTACATATGTATCTAACTCATAGAGTTACTTAAACTTGTTAAGCCAATATGTAAACACTAGTTGTTGTACATGTGTATCTAAAATATAAAATCACTTAATCTTGTTATAGTGTTTTATGTGAAAACGTAAGTGTGTTATAAAACTATTAGTTCAAACCATTTACGTATTTTATTTGTTTCGTTAATATGATTTTACTTTTGTTATCGACAAAACATTAGAAGATCGTAAAATATAAATAAACGTTTTTACGGCTTATTTGTATTAACAATCTCCCCCTTTTTGTTGATGACAAAACATAAAATTATTTTAAGGAAAAGCTAAAATTCGTAAATGTTTGAATTTGTAGTTTTTACTTTCTTCTCCCCCTTTTTGTCGAAACAAAAAGTGTTTGAAGAAACTAACACAATTTTAATAAAACATTATAAAAGATGTAATGAGAGCAAGTGACGGGAATGGTACTCGTCTTAACTCCCCCTTGACGAGTCCATCCCTTTTAAAAAGGGCGTCAAGGACATAATGTAAAATAAGCTACTTGTGTTTGCAATTAAGTTTGCAAATGGTTCGTCTAAGTGACGAAAACATGCTCCCCCTCGAATATTGCAAAGTTGCAATGGGGTATCATGAAGTATAATCCAAAAATGGATTAAGTTGCAAATGATTTTGCAATATTGTTTGACACAAAGCTCCCCCTAGCTTTTATGGTGTCAAAATCTTCATGTGTTATTTTGAAAATCTACAAAGTAAAAGTTAGAAAAACAAGAGTATAGTGCATAATTTCCTGCAAAAGAGACTCAAGTTAGTAGAAATTTGTGCTTCTGTACCACGGATCCCACGGTTCCCTTCAAGGAGGGATCCGTCCAGTTATCAGGAAGGGATCCGGCTATCTGTTACAGTTTCTTCAGCAGTGAAGAAATGTCAATGAGATAAGTGTAATAATACAAGCACAACACATATAATAATCATGACATAAAAGTATTCATTCAATAAAACAAGAGATACACAACCAAATCTCTAAAAACTAAGAGAATGAACTTTAGCCATATAAGTACTACTAATACTAATCTTATTTCGGGATTTAGAATGTGACAATGTGCTTAAGTCTAGGGATGGGTAGACTTGTTGAATTGATCCAACTTTGCAAGAAGATGATTGAACATGAAATGTATCTCATTTCGTACTTCTTGAACAAGTCCTTGAGTTTTTAGACAATTTGGGCAAGTATTGTCATGGTTTGGCCCCGAAGGAAAAAGGATGTTTTGAGGGGGCTCAATGTGTGTTTGAGGGTCTTCATTTTGAGAAGTAGGTAGAGGTTCTAAAAATGAGGGTGGTAATGGAGCTTCTTCCATATGATCAAGGTTGTTCCTTGTTTCCCATGATGGGCTAGTTGGTGTTGTAGGTGGTTCCCGATTCAATGAAAAGGTTGGTGAATAGGAGGTTCTTGGTGATGAATGAAACAATGAATATATGTTTGGATGCGGAAGAGGTTCATTCAATGAGTGTAGTCCATTCTCAATGAATGAAGGTTTTGATGGCTTGCTAGAACTATCCATGTTAGGTTTGGAACTAGATGATCCCTTTTCTAGTTGGAAGGATTTGATGCTAATCCTTGCGGTTCTCTTAGCTTTTGTTGGATGGGTTTCATGAGGTGGGATTCTAGAGTCATTATCTTTAATAGGGGATGTTTCGGTGGATGAAATTTCATGGATCATTTGACCCTTTCTTTTGGATGATCCTATGTTTGAGGAGTTGTTGCTAAGAGCTTTAGTCATGGTGATGAAGGTGCTAATTGTGAGCTTCAAATTTCTGATTTTTGAGATGTGATTAAGAGTGGTGACTTAGTCCTAAGGTGTGTTTGGTTATAAAGGAAAATTTGAAATAGGAAATTAAATCCTTGACCACTTAGAGGATTAAGCATGCTCTTGAGATTTTGATCAGCTCTAGGAAGGTAATTAATGAATGCTTAAAGGTGGTTAGAGAAAAAGGTAACTTGAATTTGAATTAAGGAGGCTAATCGTTATTCTTTCTGTATGTACTGATCCCGCGGATCCCTCTCAGTAGGGATCCGCCTGGTTATAGACCAGGGATCCGGCTATCAGACAGGTTCTAAGTGAAGTCATCATGCCTTTGTAAGGTTTCAAGTGATGGATTTCGAGGTTTTGACTTAACTTTGAAGTTTATAACTGTTGGATATCTCAAATCCTCAACCATAACACGTAATGGTACTTAATGATGGTTAGACTAAGAACACTTACCTTGGGTAATCTAACAATTTATTAGTCAAGGTTTCCTTTCAATATGTTGTGAGTAAAATGATGATACTAAGTTCTAAAGAGTCAGATGATGTCCTATAATAGATTCACTAAAATCTATAAAAATAAAAAGAAACTTATTTTTGGCTCTAATTTTGAGTCAAAGGAGATTGAGATCAATTTGCTAAAATTGAAGGACATATCAAACTAAGTGCTATCAAATGTGATGGATAATGTGTGAGTGTTGGAGCGGAATAATGGTGAGTTTTGACTAGTTGGAAGTGTTTTAGTGGACTATTTTGATGAAGCTAAATCTGTTTCTCACATCAGTTGCATACGGATCCCACGGTTCCCTTATGGGAGGGATCCGGCCAGTTGAAAATCTGGGATCCGCCAATCTGTAGATCAGAAGGTTTGCAGAAAATGTACAGCTTATGCATATTATAGAAAATGCTTTTCTTAGTTGTTTCTAAGTAGACTAAGGGCAAGAACATAACTAATAAGACTTGTATCAAAGTGGGAAACACTCGAGTTCCTAGAATGAGTGACAACGACCATACCAAGAGGTCGTAAAATCTCATTTTCAAATACCTAAGCTAGAATGTTTAGTGCCAAGATATGGCAATACCTACATACTACAAGCATAGTTAAAGTTGTTTACAAACCATTGTTTCGAAACTGTTCATCAAGTACTTAAGCTTTAGGACTTTACCTTTCTTCACTTCTTCACCCGTCCTTTATCAAAAAATCTTCACTTCTTCTTCCTCAAGAAATTGGCGAAGCATTTGAAGATTCCCTTGGTTTGTTGCCATTCGGGCGATTCATTGGGGATGTTTGGAAATTGGTTAATGTAGTCAAAAGGGTCAAGATCAATATTCTCAAGTGGGTTGCTACTACTCCCTTCACCTTCACCTTCTTCTTGCCTCTCCCTTTCGTCCGAGGAATCCGTGGGTGGATGTGGCCTTTTGCCTTCTACCATGAACCTTGTTGTTCTACCCTCGGTTAGTGGAACCATGACCTTATTGCAAAAGTTATGATCAAGGGATTGTGGGGAAGGATCTAATGCAAAGATGAATTCGGCAAGACGGGTTAGAAGCATTGCATACGGGAGTACCATCTTGTCCATGCTTCTCACACTTGCCATTCTTTTGACCATGTAGTAGGCAAGGTTGAATCTAGTATTGGTCACTAGACAATATATCATGAAACTTAGGCAAGCATTGGGGTGATCCTTGTTTCCTACTAGACATACCACATTTTCTCTTATCACAACTTCCCATTTCTTATATAGCCCATACATTTCAGAAAGCTTCATTTGAAAAGGATCCCTATAGATCACTTTTGACTTTCTTGTGACTCTTGATAGTGATGCTCTTGGCATAAATACGGTGTCCCTCACCGTGGTTGCTTCTGGGATCAAAGTGTGGTAGATATCATGGTGATCAACCATTGTGTGTAGTTGTTCCAAAGACCATTCATTTGAGTACATACAAACGCCATCATATGTAACCCCTAGAATTCTTCCAAGCTCCACAAGTGAAAGAGTATACTTATGTCCATTTATGGTAAATTCAATTGAGATGGACCCATCATCATTTCTAATTATACCCATAGTCTTGTAAAACTCAAGCACAAAGACCGGGCAAATTTGCTCGTTTATATCCAATAAACAATCAAACCCAATAGTTCCAAATACTTCCCTCATGTTGGTATTTGCAAGAAATGATGGATCAACAACTCTTCCTTCATGAAAGAGTCTCCTTTCAAGTAACTTAAAAGCTTTCCTATCGTTCGGATTTAATCCATTTTTCCTATGGTACATGGGAATGTAGTGAGTGGTGTCTTGGTAATCTTGTAGCTTGTTGCTTGGCATGATGTTCCTAAACAATGTAACCACAATGTGGTGTTAATGGTGAATAGTAACCTAGAGGGTTTCATCACAATTTTGTTCTCCTCATCTTTGTTGGGTTCAAGAAATGTGTTTAATTTGTATTAACAATGTTAAATCTTTGATTTAGATTATCTTAGAAAACAATGTGATGACAAATAATGGTAAACCCATTTGAACCCAACTCTTAAAGATGAAGTAATTGTAATTCTAAGAATCAAGGAACTAGATTAACAATGTAGTGAAGATTAAACTTACACACGTGATTGTTTGGCTTGAGAAAAATGATCAATTAGCTCCTATGAACAGTAACAGAGTTCTTGTTCGTGAGTCTGTGAAATGAGTGATGGTGAAACATCCACAGTGATCATTTTTAGGTTATACTGTCTTCTGTTGCACGGATCCCGCGGATCCCTCTCATTTGGGATCCGTCTAGTATAAACTTAGGGATCCGGCATGACAGTAAAAGTCAGCTCAAGAAATTCCTTGATAACTTTGGTTTGGGAGTTCTAAGATACCTAGTATTTTGGTGTTAATGTTCTAAAACTTGTGGTTTGAGATTTTGATGATTAATGCTATTCCTATTAGACAAGGTTCCTTTTTTTTAAGAATTAGTCGTGATTCTTGGGAAGCTTTTCAAACATTATAATAAAATCCCATTTTATTATAATATAAGAAGTTTCACATGGATATTTATTGATGTGCATGAGATGTCAATAAATCCTTTGTGGTGAATAATGATTGATGTTATCATATAACTAGATATCATTATTATGAGTTGGTAATAAAGTCTTACAAAACAAAATCGGAGAACACTAACTAGAAAATTACTATAAAAGAATAATTACTAGAATTATTACTACTAAGACATGCAATCAAGATACTAATAATAACAAATAAAGATAAGTAATTAAAGATCATACCTTTGCCAAATATTCTTTTAAGGAAAAGAAATATTTAGATGTTTCTTGGAATCTCCAGATTAATGTTGTAAGGATACTTAAACATTCTTTTTGCGAGAGGAACAATTGAGGTGAATTCTTCATGATCTTTTTGGTAGTTCCAAATCCATGTATGGATAATGCTTAAAAAAATGTTAGAGCATTCTATCATTGTCCAACAATAAACAATATATATTTTTTTAATTTATGACAAAAATAATCCTTCTTTGTAGTTTTCAAACATACATGGATCGTATCAAGTTTTTAAAGTACAACATGCTCTAAGAAACTTGGTAACGAAGCTCTGATGCCAATTGTGGAAAACTAGAAGGGGGGGTTGAATAGTTTTACCAATTTAAAACTTCCTTTTAAATATTTAGATCGACTTATATCAATCTATTTGGTTGTTTATGTTAGACGTTGATAGATAGATATATAAACATATAATGAAAGATAAAGAGTAAGAAGCACATCACCACGACACAAGTTATTTATAGTGGTTCGGCTACAAGGACACCTTCCTTTCCCTACTCCACTCCCCGAGTCACCTACTCGAGAGTTCGTAAGCACTACACCAACTCCTTATGGCGGAGAAGCCTTCACAACGTCGCTTAACCTTTTTCCGGTACAAAGCTAAATACCGAGTTCTTTCACACCAAGGCGAACCACACCTAACACAACGTCGCTTACCCTTTATACGGTGCTAGGCTAACCACCGAGTTCTTTCACACCTTAGGAGAACTAATCCTATCACAACATCGCCTACCCTTTATTAGGTACTAGGCTAAGCACCTAGTTCCATTATGGAGGAACTACTACCCTTCACGACACAACACCTATTATCAAGGAGATCTACTCCTTGTTACAACACCATCAAGGATATCACCATCCTTGTGAATAAATAAACACTTATATGTATAACGATGCACCTCATCGATTATACGACCTAAGCATTCTTCCCAAATGCTACTTGATTTGATTATTCGGCATCCTTCACTAATGCCTTTGACACAACGCTTGGCATCCTTCACTAATGCCTTCGTCTTGACACCTTAAGCATTCTTCACTAATGCTTTGACGCGGGTGATCAGCATCTTTCACTAATGCTTTCATCTTGACACTTTCGGCATTCTTCACTAATGCCTTCAACCCAACATTTATGGAGAAAGGAAGAACTATCAACAAGAGAACCTTCGTTGTCTTGATGATGACGAAGCATGGCAACTCATGGACTTGAGCTTGCACGTCTTCAAGATGTGGTGATCTTTCCTTTAAGAGGAACCTACAAGATCACACATAAACAAAAGAGAAAAGCTACATAGATCTCTTGGATCTGAGGTTAGAGGGTTAGAATACTTGGGGAAAGTATGTGTGTAAAGGGATGAATAGAAAGGAAGAAATGGCTCTCTATTTATAGAGGAAATTCTGTACTGTTTCCCCGGATCCCTTCCACTTGGGATCCGTGGTCCGCTCCTCTTTGCCCATGGGTATTTTGGGTTATGGGTCATGGGTCATGGGTTATGGGTTGATCCATGGTTTTCAATATAGATACAATGTACCTTAAGGATACATTGAACTTGTGTAAGTGGTATATATAAAACCATGGGTTATGGGTAAAAACCATTTGCTAGTATTTATCTATTTAGTATATACTTGCTTTTACCCATTTTAGTATATACTTGTTTTTACCCATTTTAGTGTACTTAATATAAGTATGTATTAACCCAATATGTAAACACTAGTTGTTGTACATATGTATCTAACTCATAGAGTTACTTAAACTTGTTAAGCCAATATGTAAACACTAGTTGTTGTACATGTGTATCTAAAATATAAAATCACTTAATCTTGTTATAGTGTTTTATATGAAAACGTAAGTGTGTTATAAAACTATTAGTTCAAACCATTTACGTATTTTATTTGTTTCGTTAATATGATTTTACTTTTGTTATCGACAAAACATTAGAAGATCGTAAAATATAAATAAACGTTTTTACGGCTTATTTGTATTAACAAATTCATTAAAACGTTCAAGAATATTCTCCCCACTTCGACCTGTGTGAACTGGTCCGAGAGGTGGTTCATTGGAAAAGTCATCATGTACCAGCGTAGGATCCGTCAATTCAGTTTCATGTTCCAAACGATCCTCATCACTTCGAGCTGTGTTAACTGCTCCGAGAGGTGAATCCTTGGATATAGTAAACATAGCATCAGACCTGGCCTGATCATCTATGCAACCTTTAGTAGCCAGTTGGCTAGGGATTCCTCCACCTGTGTTAAGTTCCAAAGAACTCTCCACGTTAGAAGTTACCAAAGGTTGGGTCTTATTTATGTTTCCACTATCCTGACCAGCATCTAAGCATGAATCAGTAGTAGAAGCCCTTCCAATCATGTCACCTCCACTCCATATGACAGCCTCATGTACAACACCACTAACACCAACCTGAGGTAGCTTAGTGCCCTTCTGTCTCCTAGTCCATACAATAGGTGTAATAGTGGTTTGGGTTTGACTAACAGTGGTTTGAGGTGTACTAGCAGTGGGTTCAGATGTACTAGCAGTAGGTTCAGTGATAATAGGTTGGGATTCAAGACCTTCATCAAACTCAGAATCAGTAGGCAAAGTAAGCATGTGAGGAAACAAAGGAACATCTCTAATCTGTACATTTGGCTTCTGATTCCTCATATGTGCAAAAACCTTAGGAAGCATATGATGTACTTCATACTCTCTAGAATGCTCAACCGGTTCATCAATTTGGCTTTCCACAATAAGTTGAACAAACCTAGGATACAAATAGTATTTACCCTTCTTCCTAATGTTTTGTACTAACCCCTCATAAATCATCCTAGACCAATTGAACTTTCTTCCATCAGACAAACAAATAACAGCAGTAGCAATTTTGGAAGGAAAGTCATTAAACCCAGTGGTCTTATTACTCATACACATCAACAAGGTATGAATAAGAAATTTCCATTGTGGTGAAAACAAACTCTTAAAAAATTGTACCTTATCACCCCTGTGTGTATATCCTAACCTTTCTAAACCAGCTACAATCTCAGCATCAGAAAGATTATCAATACCATCAGCATCATCAAACTTTAAAACTCTCCTTATGATCTCCTAATCAACTGAAATATCATTCTCATCCACAACAGTGCTAAACACTTCAACTCCTTCAACCTCTTCAAGCTTAGCATTCCTCCAGAACTGATGTATGTAGGCTTTAAGAATGATTGGTGTCACAGTTAAGGCATAGTGAATAGGACTGTGAACAAGGAAATCAATCATTTGATGAAACCCTTCAGATCGATCGTTCTTGGTGAGAATAGCAACAAGGTTATGTGTAGTGGAATAATTTTCCGCCATTGTGATTAAGGATGTAGATGATGTAGGTTTTGTGAAGTATGAAAAGGAAAGTGATTAGGGTTAATGTTGAGCGCCAATTAGAAGTGGTTTGAAGATCAAATAAATGATCCATCCGTGATTTGGGGAGATAATATACTTTTACCAAAGTTACCGAACAGCCCCTGTAGTATTCAAAACAAAGCAACAAGCTATCCGAGGTTTCAGAACTGCTATCCGCGGTTAGAAACACACCATCAGTGGATACATGGTAGCACATTAACCAAATGTCCAAGAGTTAGAGCAAGTAAATCTATGTAATAATAAGAGAGATCTCACAAAAATAAGAAGGATTACACAATTTTTTTTTTTTTTTTTTTTTTTTTTTTTTTTTTTTTTTTTAACAAACACAAGCAGCTAACACACCAGCTCCTGTGTACACAAATCCTTCATACCTGCAAGACAAAAACACAAAACAAACATAGAGAAGAAGGTTATTGTTGTCAGTGGTTAGAAAGAGCCAGAAGTGGTTCCAAATGACCTATCCGTGGTTTAGAACAGGTAGGTCAATATGGTCAACTTCAAGGATTAATATTAGTCCAACGCCCAAGAATCTCATTAACTCCTCCACCACATTTAAACTGCCTCTCATTTACTTCCATAACCCTTAACTCTGCTTATATAAAGAACCCCAAATCTCATATAACGCACACACCAATCAATATCAAAACCCTAATTACTCCAAAATCCCCAATCAACTACAATCACCATGTGGAACCCTAGTTGGAATAAACCAGAAGTTGTGGATCTAACATCCTCCTCATCCTCAGCATCATCTTCATCATCAAGTGAAGATTCTAACCCATGGCAGTCATACTTTCCTCTACAAGAACCAAGACTAAGAAAATCCCCATTTCTTCCATCATCTGAAGATGATAGTGTGGTGGATCCAAGTGAGGCGTCTGAGGACTCTGATGACTCCTCAAAGAAGAGAACTTCAAACCCCCAACCTTCATCATCCCAACCCCAACCAAGACCACGAGCAAGAAATCCACCACTCCTAAAGGACAGAGAGGTGGTTCTTGGTCTTCCTGCACCAAGTTGTGGTGCTTCTTCACATATCGTAAGGGGGAAGGAAAAAAGAAAAATGGAGTGATGCTTTTTGGTGAAACCAGCAGATGAATGTGTGATTAGACTATGTCCTTTGTGCTTCATCTACTGTATTCATCTTTATCATCTTCGGTTTCATCAATCCATCCTTCCCATTTTGATCCTTAGCTTGTCATGCATATCCAACAGTTGAGGATAGTAGTAGGAAATCATGTATAGAAGTAGTCTTTTAATTTGCACTTGAAGTTTCATTGTAAGCTGTAAGCTGTAAACTGTTTTGATGAATGAACAATTTAACTTCAGTACTTCTTTAGCATCTATAATGAACTTTCTTGTATCTGCAAAATGGTTAGTGGAAACACAGAACAACAAGCAGTGGTTTGCACAAAACTATCAGTGGTTAGAAACAAGAATAGCAAAACTAAGATTACATAATAACAGTCCAATACTTATACAAACTGGTACAAAACAATTTGAGAGTTTAGAGATTAATCATTCCAATACTAACAACAAGATACTGAAACCTCCCCACATCAAAAGCTTTGGTGAGAAGATCAGCAACATTGAAATCAGTATGGATTTTTACCATTTGAATCAGCCTTTTCTCATTACAATCTCTAATGAAATGATGCCTTATCTCAATATGTTTAGTTCTAGAATGTAAAACAGGATTTTTAATAATGCAAATTGTACTGTTATTATCAATGTAAATCTTAGTATGCATAAAATTGTACTCAAAATCCATCAATTGATTATGAATCCAAAGAACTTGTCCACAACAACTAGCAAAAACCACATATTCAGCTTCAGTTGTAGAATTAGCCACAATAGTTTGCTTTTTACACTGCCAAGAAATTAATCTGCTTCCCAAGAACAGACATCCTCCAGTAGTAGACTTCCTATCCAAACTAGCACCAACATAGTCACTATCTGTGTAGGCCACCAAATCAAAAGGGGAATCCTTAGAGTACCAAAGGCCCAATTTAGGATGACCTTTCAAATATCTAAAGATCCTCTTAACAGCATTCATGTGTGAGGTATTTGGTGTGACTTGAAATCTTGCACACACATATACTGAGAACATAATATATGGCCTAGATGCTGTGAGATACATCAAAGATCCAATCATGGACCTGTACAACTTCAAATCAACTTTGGGACTTCCATCATCTGGTAGCAGAGGTTTCTGAGTCTCCATAGGTGTACTTGCACTCTTTACATCTTGAAACCCAAACTTTTTCAAAACATCTGCTACATACTTGTCTTGACTGATGAAGATACCATCAGTCCTTTGTTGAACCTGTAGCCCCAAAAAGAAAGTGAGTTCTCCCATAGAACTCATCTGAAACTTGTCATGCATAACTTTCTCAAAATCCTTGCATAGCTCCTTGTTAGTTGAGCCAAAGATGATATCATCCACATAAACCTGAACCAATAGAATATCATCCTTGTGCTTCCTAATGAACAAAGTTTTATCAATCAGCCCTCTTTTAAATCCATTGTCCATCAAATAAGTAGACATGCACTCATACCATGCCCTAGGAGCTTGATGCAACCCATACATAGCCTTTCTCACCCTATAAACCTTGTCAGGATGATCAGGATCTTCAAAACCAGGAGGTTGACAGACATAACCCTCTTCATCAATTGTGCCATACAAAAATGCACTTTTAACATCCATCTGATACACAACAAAATTCTTGAATGAAGCGTAAGCCAAAAACAATCTAACAGCCTCTATTCTTGAAACTGGAGCAAACACTTCATCATAATCCAAACCTTCATTTTGTGTGTATCCTTGAGCAACCAATCTTGATTTGTTCCTTACCACAATTCCTCTTTCATCCCTTTTGTTTCTGAACACCCACTTAGTCCCAATTGCCCTTTTTCCATTTGGAAGATCAACCAATGTCCAAACCTCTTGAAGCTTAAACTGTAGAAGCTCCTCTTGCATTAATTCTACCCAACCTTCTTCTGTTAAAGCTTCTTCCACTCTTTTGGGCTCCTTTTGAGACAGAAAACAAGCAAACAGGCAATTTTGCAGATCTTTATGACTGTTTCTTTTGTGAAGTGATCTTGCAAAGAACCCATGTTCAGGAAAAGGTTCAGTGTTCTTAACCCTGCTTCTTGTTTGAACTGGAGTATTCAAGTTTCCAAGTATTTGTTCCTTGGGATGAATCTTGTGAATCCTTGTAGTGGTGATTGGACTTTCATTAATGACAGTTTCCAAGTTAGTCAAATCAGCATTGAAGAAATCATCCAAGTCATCATCATCAGTAGGAGTATCAATTTCAATTAATGCAGGCATGGAAGGATCATGTGGATACTCCTCATCATCAAATAATGGCTTTGCATGTGGTCCAAAGAAAGTACTATCACCAGTACTTATATACGGGGTTTCACTTGACCTATCAGTGGTAGAAGATGGCTTATCAGTGGTTGCAGTTGGCTTAGCAGTGCTTTTAGTAGGCGTAGCAGTGCTTCCAGAATTCCTTTTCTTCTTTTCAATTTCTTCTACCGACTATGAGTTGTCTTTCAATAACTCATCCTTATCTTGATGATGATCAACATTGCCTTCAGTATTCAGTACATCATCATCAGTGGGACCTTGCTTGTGAATGATGGAAGGAACAGAACCAGCTTTCCACTTTTCAACCAAATAAAACTCCTTTGGAGAATCAGCTTCCTTGGAAGGTGTTTCTGCCTCAGAATCCTTTTGTGTACCTGCATAAACATTAGTGGAAGTTCCTGCAATGATAGGTTCATAATTCATAGATTTGGTTAGCATATCAATGTTAAACAGCCAGTTTGGTCCTTTGGTCTCAACACTAGGAGTCTTTTCACTGAATTGAACATGTAAGTTTTCTTCAACAATTCTAGTCCTCCTATTGTATACTCTAAAGGCTTTGCTATTTGAAGAATAGCCTAAAAAGTATCCATCATCAGCTTTTTCTTGAAACTTGCCTAGGTAGTCTATGGTATTTAAGATGGTAACAGGACACCCAAAAGGTTTTAGGAATGCAATCATTGGCTTCCTATCATGTAACAGCTTATAGGGGGTCTTGTTTTGAGGCTTCACTACCTTACTTCTGTTCTGCACATAACATGCAGTTCCTACGGCTTCAGCCCAAAAGGTAGTTGGTAACTTAGACTCTGACAACATGGTCCTAGCAGCCTCAATTAGTGTTCTATTTTTCCTTTCAGCTACACCATTTTGTTGTGGTGTTCTAGCAACACTAAACTGTCTATCTATACCCTTTGCTACACAGAATTGATTCATCACATCATTCTTAAAGTCAGTTCCATTATCACATCTGATTACCTTGACCTTATGGTTTACTAGATTTTCTATCTTAGTAATAAAACTCTTGAGGATCTCACTAGTCTCACTCTTAGCAGCCAAAAAGTATACCCAAGAAAATCTACTATAATCATCAGTGATAACTAGGCAATGCTGCTTATGGTTCAAACTCTTAACAAAGGTAGGTCTAAATAAGTCCATATGAAGCATAAACAGTGGTTGTGTTATGGTGTTTACAGTTTTGGTCTTACAAGAAGCTCTATGTTGTTTTCCTTTTTGACAGGCCACACACAGTTCCTTACACTCAAAAACCTTAGAAGGTAACCCTCTCACTAAGTTTCCTTTTACCAGTTTATTGATTGTTTTGTAATTGAGATGACCTAGCCTTCTATGCCACAATTTTGACTCATCTACAGATGCTTTAGCAAACAAATATGTTAAGGACCTATTTGGAAGAACATCTTTAAGATCAAAACAATATATATGTTCCTTCCTAGGTACCCTAAGTTGTATAAACTTCTCATCAGGCATCTTAAACTCAGGAGACAACACCACACACTTAGTTTCCCCAAAAAGTACCCAGTTTTTCTTATCACACATTTGAGAAACACTGAATAGATTATACTTAAGTCCCTGTAGCAGATAGACTTTTTCAAAGTCTAAATTCCCTGTTCTGATTGTGCCTCTGCCAAGTATCTTTCCTCCCTTTGGATCATTGCCAAATGCCACATATCCTCCATCATAAGCTTCAAAATCTTCCAGGTTGCTCCCATCCCAAGTCATGTGCCCAGAGCAACCACTATCAAAAACTCCTTTATCTTTTAGCTCAGTTTGTAGATTGCCCTGCACATGAAATTAAACAAATTAGTTCCTTTTGTGGACCCTAGCCAATACTGACTTGGGTCTGCCCTGTGCATCAAAATATTCAAATTTATTTAGTTCCATTGATGCACAGTTGACATGTGGTAAAACCTTGGTCTTAGGCTTCCATTGCCAACTAGCTGAGGCCTTAACAGCATAAAAATGATTTCCAACCACTGTGTCAGTTATCACCTTTGGAATTTTTAAAACTTCTTTTGAATCAGTGGTGATATTTTGCTTAACAATGGTTTGATTCTGCTTAGCCGTGTTTACATTTTGCTTAGCAGTGGTTGGAACCCATTTAGGTGCAGCAGCGACTATACATTTTGTATTCCCATTCCTCATTAACACTGCTCTAGGAATCATGTTTTTGTTTGGATGAGGGTTTGTGTTCTTTGAAAAGTTTTGATGATTTACCCTCTTCCAATGATTCCATACTTGTGGTTTGTTTTTATAACAATTTCTCTGTAAGTGTTCAAAACTACCACATTTAAAACAAGCCTTGTTAACACATTGAAACTCATCTCCTAACCTGTTAGAAATTAGACCATTAAAGTTTCTCTGGTTTCCCCTAGGTATGTATCTTTTCTTTTGTTCCCTAGGCACTTCCTAGTACTCAACTACTCTCTTAGCAATTTGAGCTCCAAATCTAGGTACAAGGTTGACTTGCTGAGAATCAACTTTCTTAACCTTCTCTATCTCTTCAGACTTAGTTGATTCAGATCTATCTTCCTCAGAATCTGATTCCCAATCTTCAATTGTGGGAGCATCAGATGACTTATCAGAACTTATCTTAGATGTTTCAGTCTTACTTATCCCTTCTACAGGTTTGTTAAAACTGAATTCACTACTAAAATACAGTTCTTTAGCAGGTGGTGCATGTTGCATAAGAGTGGGTGGTGGCATATTATTGTATCCTATCCCAAAACCCTTCTTCATTAAATGACTCTCTATTGATTTATGAACCAGATCAGAAGCAAATTGTGTTTTAGCTACCCTAACAACATGTTTTTCTTTTTCTTCTAGGGCCTTTTGTTTTACACTCTCTGCTAGTTCAAGTTTCTCTTTAAGCATTTTAATCTCTCTATTCTTAAGATCAATTTCACCACCTAGTATATTGATCTTATCTACATACTCAAACTCACATTTAATACAGTATTTAAGCTTCTCTTCCACACTCTCTAGACCAACTCTATAACCTAAGTTGTCCATAGTCAGTCTGTCTACTTCTTTCCTCATACTCTCAGTGATAGCTTTTTGAGATTCTAAGTTATCATGACATGATTTAAAAGAACAAGTAGAATCATTAGATACCTCAGAATCTGAACCAGAAGATGAAGCATAGGCCATTAGAGCAAAGTTATGCTGTTTTGAAGCTTCACTAGCAAGAAAAGCTGCATTGGGACCTTCTTCAATCTGATCACTCCAATCATAATCACCAATCCCATCCTGAGCAACCAAAGCTGAAGAAGCAGCAGGCTCTTCTGTAGTCTTCTTTATGCCTTCAATTCTTTTAGGAGCTCGACATTCCCTAGCAAAGTGCCCTTTCTTCTTGCAGTTAAAGCACTCCATCTTGCTTTTGTCGAACCCAGCTCTCCTTTGACCATCATACTTAACTTGTCTTCCAGTCCTCCTCAGAAACTTCCTTGCTTGGAGAGTCAACATTGCCATTTGCCATTGAAGATTAATCTCTTCAAGATCATCAGGATCAATTTGATCCAGATCTTGATTCAACACAGTAACACTGGTAGTTAAATCAGCCAGAAAAGCACAAATTGCACCATCACTGACATTATCACTAACAGTGGTATTGTTTGCAATAGCCGTGGTTATACCATAGGCAGCAGTGGATACATCTTGTGGGCTCTTGTGATTAGTGGATACAAAAGCAATGTTTTGATTAGCAGAAGATGCATTAGCAAAGTTATCCTCAGACTCATAAACCTTCAAGTTGTTGAAGAGATTGTCCAGAGTCATCTTATCAAAGTCCACCTTATTTCTCCACACAATTGTATGAATAGCCCATTCAGATGATAAACTCCTAATGAACTTCAAATTAATATCTTCTTGAAGAACCTTGTAATCCACATACTTCAGTTGGCTGATAAGTTTTTGAAGTCTATTATATGTGCCATCAAGTTTTTCTCCACTAAGAGCAGTGAAGGTTTCAAATTGATGCTTGAGCATATTCATCCTTGACTTCTTTGTAGCTTCATTACCAGCAAACCTTATTTCAAGAGCATCCAATAAGTCTTTAGCAGACTTATATTGTTCAAAGTCCAAAGCATACTCATTAGGTATTCCCATGGAGAGAATACTGTGAGCTTTCATCTCCATTTTCCTTTTAGCTTCATCAATTTCACTAACAATAGCTATCTCTTGACCATCCTCACCCTTCTTAGGAAGAGTGTCTCCTTTTTCAACGACATCCCAGAGAGCATAAGCAATCATACGAATGTATTTCCTCATTCGCATTCTCCAGATTTGATACTCACCATTCTTGAGCATGGGTACCTTTGAAGCAGTCACCATGTGAGTTTCGTCAGACATCTTTACTTACTTGAATAAAGCTTAACAGAACTTCTTCTTGGTTATAGTTTCTAGATCACAAGCTCTGATACCACTTGTTGATCCCAGTTGAGCAAACGATCTAATATAGAAACTGACTTAGAATAAAAGCTTATTAAGTATTACGCGGAATTTAACACTTAATCTTAAGAAGAAGAACAGTAAACATTCAACACCTCAATATTATTTATTAATTCGAATACTCTTACAATATTAGGGTTTTGCAACCTTGAAGTGTATCGACCTTAGATATAGAACATACATATCTAATCTAACCTAGGACCTCCTTTTATAGGCTAAGGAGTCCTTTACATTATACAATACGTAACCTACAAGATAAATATATTTTCCATATTTATCTAATACAAAATACTAAACCGACTATGAAATACTAGCAGTGGTTACAATAATCTATCAGTAGTTACACAATACTACTAGCCGCGGTTTGTCATCATCCGTGGTTACATTCTTCTGTCCGTGGTTATATCAACTCTGTCCGTGGTTCCAGTACTTAGAATAATTCTTGATTCAAGGAACCAAAAACCCAACAGTTCGTCTATCAAAGTGAGAATCACCGTAATTGTTTCATGGCGTTCGATGAGATCCACAAGTTTTGCGATGATACTCTAAATATGGTTCGAGATGGATTGGCTTATCGTTTGAAGGATCTTGAGTTGAGTAAAAGTAAAAGATGGAACTCTTAGGATCAACGGGATGTTCGTAGGTTTATCAAGAGGATTGATGAAAGGTTGATACACCGTGATTAGATGAGGAGGCTGGAAAGCTACGTGGGAGGAAGACCAAGCTTTCCTATTATGATGTTCCAACATCCTCAGTAGTTGGTTTGTGTCGTGTAAACATTTGGTATTCTTGAATATTCTTAACTGTTATTTTGTTTGATATATATATATATATATATATATATATATATATTATGGTTTGTGCACATATAATAGTGTACAACCCGTTCTTGTAAAGAAAGGACCTTGTGGTACGATTCAGTGCGATAATCCTAATATAAGGAGCGAAAGCTTCTTACTTTTGAGTTAAATTAATCAAACTTACAATATTTTCATAATTTTGCTCAAAAGAACAAGTATTTCCTCTCGTATTTCAAAACCTCAAAAGTTAATATTACTTGTTGAGGGGGAGTATTTGCAAACAAATTTGTTCAAACAAAAATTTCTTGTGGAAATCTTTCCGCAAAACTCAGAATGGTCATATGTTAAATCAACATTTCATCCAAAATGACATCAATATGCCATTTTTGTGGGGGAGAAAAATATATGTGATCAAAAATATGTTGAAAAGTTTATGGAATCTCAAAGTGCTAAGACTTAACCCATAAATTGACGAGCTTTGAAATGTCAATAATCAAAAAGACTTGTCTTCAAGACGTGTCTTAGTAGATCGTACTAATTCGAGAAACTCTTGATAGACATGAACTTTGACGGGTTTGACCACCTTTTCAAGTTTCTTTGACATCTTCAAGGTAGTTACAAGAGCTAGTTGCCACCTAAAAGCTGACAATGGAACTCTTTAACTATACAACGTAACCGTGTCTCGCGGGGAATTGTCTCTCATGAGTCGATCAATTCAAAAGTGCACGCTCTACCCTCACTGTGCAGATTTAAGTCAAAACTCATAAGAACATGTGGAGGGAAAGTATTTCTGAAAATAAAAAACTCTCAAAGTGTTCCAAAACATGTTTCTATTCATAAACACTTTGACAGATTTTCAAGTGAATGGTTTTTATGGCAACATAGGATAGTCATGGAGTTATAAGGTGACTAAGGGTTAGGAAAATATGTCCTATGATCTGCCAGAGCCGGAGGGATCTACCCAAGGATACCACCAATAGGTATAAATTAGAAGTCCTTAGGTATGATTGAAAAAGGAGAATATGAGAAATGGAGAAAGAAGTAGTTGAAGAATTAAAAAGAAAAGTTAAAGAAAAGGGTGAAAATAAATAGCCCTTCATATGATTCAACTTAGGGCAGACACGAGTTCAACTCATATGCTACTGGATGTCACAAAGATGACACCGGTATTGAAGACAAAGTCGTCAAGGACCCAGTGACGCACTGCACTAAACCTTCTAAGCCACTCAAGTTCTCTCAAAAGAGCTTTTTTAATTCTCACGAGGAACCCTGCATAATCTATCAAATTTCTCTTAGAGATGGTTGGTATTGAAGAAGGAGACCCTCTCCCTAGTCTCCGCATAGGAAAAGCAAAGCGCACTAATAGAGTCTAAAGCCACGAGATTCATTAAAATATCTCTTAGGAACACTTAATATTTCATCACTTGTTGTTCAACAATAAGGACACAAGTGATATATTCTAGAGTCCTACGGAGATCTTAGTAATCTGCCGAGAACATTTATGTGAGGATTCACAATTGTGATCCTCAGTGATTAAATGGAAACTCCTGCCAGGGTCAACGTTAAACAGCCCTGACAGTTGGTCACTTCGGTAACCCCTTGTGGGTTACGCTTAGTGTGTCTTAAACGGTCTATAGTCGTGAGGTGATGCTTCGGTGTACCTTAGCGACTCACCTGAACTGTAGATATACTTCGGTATATCATGTTAGCCTACTTGAGGGCCTCCAGTTCAGGAACAACCTTTGTAAGAATTAGAGATGTGTTTTCACACTATGTTGTTAACACCCTCGCATTCGAACTTGTAAGTGCTGGAAATCCCGCTAAGGAGATTCCTTTCATGAATCGAGTCCTGAAGATGTGGATCATTACTTGAAAATATTAAATGTAATGCCAACTGTCCCTTATAGGATTTGGACGGCTAATTCGCCAAACCAAGGTGAATGGAATCAAGACATTCATCAGTAAAACAATCATAGTAGTCAATTCTTCAAGAAAAGCCCACCATGATTGGTTGGTATTTTTCACTAACATATTCATGCAGGTACTGATGATTGTTACTTGGAGGGAGGACCGCACCATCTCCCCATTCTCATACCAACAACATCACACATGAAGTTCTCACAATTTCAATGGAAAAACAAAAGTAAAGATGGTTCTTTGTCAAAGTCAAAAACTCTACAGAGTTTAAAGACTCGAGAACTACATAACTTTTGTTAGTCAAAGTTAAAAGAAGTGTGAGCATTGTGGAGAAAGACGTGGAGACACCTAACCAAAGAAGTTGATGAATGGCGGACAACTACATATGATCACCACATCCACAAAGAACTATGAACAAAGAAAACAAAAGACGTCAAGCTGATAAAGTTAAAGAATTCAAAACATGTCTACTTACGAGAAAGAAGAATGCTAGAAAGACGTCAAGCAACCATTTCTATTTGATGACCTACACTTAGGGGGATATTGTTGGGATTATGTGTAACTATTATTCGAGTGTTGGTCATTAGTATTGTCTTAGGTTGCTAATTCGGCTTATATGTTTGTATTAAGTGTTAGGCTTATGAAGTAAGCCCATGATCCTATGATTAGGCTAAACGAAACCAGGAAGGGACTAGAAGTGTTGCCCTAGCTCCCATGCCTATAAATACTATGTAAACCCTCTTAGGAGAGTGTTGGTTCTTTCATTTAGGCTTAATCATTTCTCATTCGTGTGTGTGTGTGATAGAATCTTACCACTCTTTCTCTCATCTCTTTCTATTTACATCTTAACTTACTTGTGTAATCATATAATGGTGACCTAACAAGGAGAGGTAAACAAATTGCTAACTGTTAATAGTTTAACAATAACCATTTTAAATATCAAAGAAGTTGGTAAATAGTAATTCATAAACAGTTTTAAACAAAAAAAAAATAGAAACTGGAGGATAAAGTTACAGGTAGCAAAACATTAAATAAAGTCAATCTTATTAAATGCAATAACAACAGTTTTTTGTAAATCATAGCATACCACATATAAGTATAACAGCTAGAGACTTTACAACGTCATCATAAATATTACCCCAAAAATTAATTTAGAGCAAAAAGCATAACATAAATTTTTTTCATGGTAATCATGAGCTATAAAATAACAGACAACAGATATGCAAATCTAACAACCAAAAACTTAAAAACAGCATTATAAATATCACAAACCTAGCAACGACAACCATCTTTTTACACAAAGCAAATGCAGATGATCACAATGATCTACCTAACCCTACATCTCATTCTAAAAACGAGGGCCTCCATGTAGCAGTGACAGATGGCGGTTTCAAGATAGTAACGCCCATAAAAAACTATAAAATAATCCATCCGTATACTTATAACACACAAAAGTTTGAGCACTATTCACTTCACTGTGCATTCCCTTACATAATCATTATAGAAACAGTAAACATGGATCGGGCATATATACATCGGCCCTTTTTCTTATCTAGCTTAAAGTTTGAGTTCACGCCGTCACATAGAAGCTATAAGAGAAATAGCTAGCAACTTATCCAATGGAGCCGGACGGGTACCAAAATAATATTTTCGAGTATGTTCTTACCAAACGCAAATGGGCCACAACTTTGAGCCACAAAGTTGTGCACATAGAAACCCCAGTAAATGTTATATTTTTATAATATCATGAATAACGCATTTAGGAGTAACCACAAAATGGTTGAAAATGTTCACGATCATACCTTGATAGAGCGCGTAGATTGACTAAAAGGCTCTCTCTTTCTGAATAATTTATATAGGAAAAATCACATTCTTGTTTAAGCCTTTTATCTAAAAAAGGTTATCATTTATCTAAGAAGATTTAAGATTGTTGAATATAGATACTAATAAATATTTGAGACGTTAAAGTGAAATGAAAATGATAGGATGTCCAATATTTTGTGGGGAAGAAAGTACATTAGACATTAGGTATAATGGTTACCATTAACTTTCAATCCTTCACTTTTCATCTCAAAACCACATCATCATTCAGAACCTCACCACTTATTTCATCTTTCACGTGCTGTTGATGCAAATAATGTCTAAAAACGTTATCGATGATAACAAAATGTAAAAAAAAACATTACGTCAAAATTACAACTTGAAAAATGATCAAAGAAGTGAATTTGTGTTTCAAGCTTCACATTTTTAATGTGACAAAATATTTTTTCTCAAAAATATATTTTAGAAATTATTTTTCAATATTAAAGACATGTTTTAATTGAAAAAATAAGTTTAAAAATCCCAACAGCTATCCCCCCCCAAACAACTCCTAACTTCTCCAAATAAAATTTCACCACTAAAAAATAAAAGATAATTTGTGTATGGGACGGTACCACTGTACCACTAAATTTAGTGGTACCTTCGGGTATTTAGTGGTACCGTGCATTGTAACGGTCAAAATTTTTGTCCTGAAAAATACCAACCCATTTCACAGTTTTTGGGTATCCTTTTTGACACAAAACTTTTTGAGTTTAATTCTCCTAACACACATACACTCCTTTGATCATTCAGATAGTTTTATTTTGTTTTAGAGTGATCCTTTCTTCCAACCAAGTGATCACCTTCATTCCTCTCCTAGTGCAAGAGAAGAACACATTGTATCAAGAAGATACTTAGTATTGTAGTCATAGTAGTGTGTACTTGTAACACTTGTTACACACTCGTTGTATCTTTATATACATCAAGTAGTCTTGAGTAATGTTTAGATAACTTGTGTGGATCATTGTAATCTCTTGAGATCTTGGAGATCTCTTGTTGTTTGTGAGTTAGTGTGTTGATCAAGTGGATCATGACTAGATTGTGGTGATCTAGTAGGTTGTATGATTAACAAGGATCGGGTAGATCGTGAGTGAGATTGGTACTAGCTAGATTAGTATTCGACATTTAACTTAGTGTTGGAAATTGTGATAAGCGACATTGTACGGTTTTCTCCGCCTTAAGGGAGTTTGTTGACGTAGTGCTTAGAACTCTCGAGTTGGGTACTCGGGGAGTGGAGTAGGGCGAAGAAGAGCTTCGTGACCGAACCACTATAAATCTCGTTGTCTCGGTTTGATCTTTCCATCTCTTACTCTTTACTTTCATTACTTACTTTCAATTGTTGTAGTGTATTCATTATAGTCTTATAAAATAAGATTCATATTATTGTGGTTTAATTTCACAAAGGATTCAATCGAAGTTTTTCACAAGTAAACTTTGATAACTAAATTAAAAAGCGGTAAACTATTCAAAACCCCTTCTAGTTTCCCACAATTTGTACCAGAGCCACGTTAGCCAAGATTTATAAAATATACTGTACTTTTAAGCTTGAATCGATCAATGAATTTCGACAAATATCAAGAATGGCAATCTATGCAAAGACCACCACTGTTTGAAACTGATTGTTTTATTATTGGAAAATAAGATTCGAAACCTATGTGAAATCAAAAAATATTGATCTTTGGCATGTTATTACCTAGGGTGATTTTAAACCTGTTGAAAAGAATTTGGAAACCAACAATAATGAAATTATTTCTTACGAAAAACAAAGTGATACTCTTAATAGAAAACTAGCCAAAAATGATGAGGCTAAAATGATGATTTATAATGCTTTGCCAAGAAAAGAATTTGAAAGAATTTTTATGTGTAATACAGCAAAAGAAATCTGGAAAACTTTGTTAGTCACCCATCAAGATAATAATCAAGTCAAAGAAAACAAGATTGATCTTCTTGTGCAATAATATGAATAGTTTTCCATTTCGGAAGATGAAACTATAGATAATGCTTTTGCTAGATTTAATACTATTGTTACTAGTCTTAAAGCTCTTGATGAAGGTTATTCTAGCAAGAATTATGTTAGGAAGTTTCTTAGGGCTCTACATGCCAAATGGAGATCAAAGGTCACCGCCATTGAATAGTCAAATGGACTTGGAGACATTATCACTTGATGAACACATATGAAACTTGAAAGTTCATGAAATGATAATCAAGAAAGACTCTAACATAATTAAAGGCAAAGGAGAGAAAGTAAGGTCTCTAGCATTAAAAGCCATGAAGGAGTCAAGTGATGAAGAAAGTTTGGCTTCCGATAGTAAAGACGAAGATTATGCATTAGCGGTTAGAGACTTCAAGAAGCCCTTTAGGAGAAAAGGTAGATTCGTTAGACACCTCGTGACGAAAAGAAGTCGTTCCCAAAGAATTGTGATGATAAGAAAGGAAAGAGCGATAGGAAATGCTTTAGATGCGGAGACCCAAACCACCTCATTGGAGAATGTCCTAAACCACCAAGAACCAAAGAGCTATCGTAGGAAGTTCTTGGAGTGATAGCGGTGAAGAGGAAGAGGAAAACCCAACGTCGAAACATGTCTCATGGCTCAAACTCCAAATGAGGTACATTTTGATTCTTCATACTATAGTGATGCTAAGTACTCAATAGATGATAACTCACTAATAGATGATTATAGTAAGTTATATGAAGTAAGCTCTAAAATCATATCTAGAAACAAGATACTAAAAACAAGAAGTATTAGTCTAGAAATTCAAGTTTTACAACTAAAAGTTAGAGTTAATAAACTTGAGAAAAAAAGAGGTTGACGTCGGATGTACGTCATGTCAAAATCTTCAAATAGAAAATGAAGAACTTAGGAAAAATGTTCTTAAAACTTCTAAATTTGAAAAAGGAACAAAAGCTCTTGACAATATGTTAGACAACATTAAATATAGTGAACATCCTGGAACGGGCTTAGGTTTTGATCCAAATAAAGCTTCGACAAGTGGAACAAAACAAGTAAAATTTGCAAAACCCACAAGTTTTGTTAAACAAGTAGACGGTACCGTTAAAACATTGGACGACACCACTAAAATTAGTGGTACCGAGGTGCCGTGTGCTGAAAAGTTTGAGTCAGCTTTAATTTTGAAAAACAGTTTAAGTCCTAAACCAAGTCATGTAGTAATTAATAATACCAAGGTCCCAATTTCTAGTAAAAGGTAGTTAAGACCTTATACAAACCATTTTATACTCTTGGATTTGGTTATGTTGAACCCGATACTAGATCTAAAACTCCACCACCTAGGAGAATAAATAATTCTAAACCAAGGTCTAACACACCACAACCTGGAGGTAACATTAGAAGGAGAAGTTATCCAAACAACTATCCCGTAACTTGGAACAACTTCCAACAATGTGGTTATATGCCTTGGGACATTTGTCCACCATTTCAACATCCTAACCGAATGTTTGGAATGTTGAAAACTAATAATCTTGGACCCATAAGATATTAGGGGCCAAATACTTGAGTTTTTGTCTTAATAAAATAGATATGCCTGGGAATTGACTTGTAGCCCGACGAATGGGTCAAGGATAGTGGATGCACTAATCATATGACGGGTCACCGAAGTTTATTCTCATCATAAAAGGCATACAACGGATGTAATGTCACATTTGGTAGTAATCTTAAAGGCAACATCATAGGCAAAGGTACGATCTCTCATAACTCTCTCATTATTAAAAATATTGAGCATGTAGATAATTTATGATTTAACTTGCTTAGCATTAGTCAAATGGTTGACAATAAGTAGTATTCTTCGAAAAGGGTAGTGAAATTATTAAGGATGGCAAGACCATAGGTAAAGGAGTTAGGAAAAATGGCTTATTCATTATGAAAACGGGGAATAAGTATGGGGATAAGATATGTCTAGCAACGATAGATGATTATTCCACTCTATGGAATAAAAGACTAGGTCACACTAATATGCTTCTAATATAATCTTTAGCATATAAGGATCTAGTTAGAAACTTACCTAAGCTTAAATTCGATCAACATTTTTGTGACGCTTGTAAGGTTGGAAAACAAGTTCACTCTAGTCACAAAGCTAAGAACTTATTTTCGACCTCTAGACGCCTAGAACTCCTTCACATGGATCTTTTCGGTCCATCTACCGTACGGAGTTACGGAGGAAATCTCTACACCTTAGTAATCATAGACGATTAGTCTAGAAATACTTGGACTAGGCTTCTTAAGAACAAGACACAAGCTTTCGATGAAATCAACTAGGTTGTACAATAGTTTCCATTAGGACAGATCATGGTCAGGAATTTGATAATGAAGTGAAAATTCAGAGCATATTATGATAGTAATGGTATTACACACAACTTCTTGGCTCCACGCACTCCTCAATCAAATGGGATAGTTAAAAGGAAAAATCGTACTCTACAAGAGATGAGTAGAACGATGTTAAATGAACTATCCATTGTAATGCCATAGACACCTCCACTTACATACTCAATTGGATTTTGATTAGACCAATCCTAGGAAAAACTCCATACGAAATCTTGAAAGGTAGAAAACCTACTTTAGATTACTTTAGAGTGTTTGGAAGCAAATGCTTCATTTTAAACACAAAAGACTACCTCACCAAATTTGACCCAAAGTCTTATGAAGGTGTTTTCCTAGAATACTCAAAAAATAGTAAAGCCTATGTTGTCCTTAATAAGAAAACAATAAAATTCGAAGAATCACTCAACATGACATTCGATGAAAGTCCTCCCCCAACTAAATCATCACCCTTGGTGGATGATGATTTAGATGAGGATGAAGCCATTAAGATTAATGGCAAGAAAACCTTAGAAAACGACATTGAGGATGAAATAGTTGAAGTTGATGAAATAGTCAACATCAAGGAATCCAAAGATCATCCAATAGAAAAAGTCATAGGCAATCTAAACCAAAGAACCCTTAGTTCACACGCACAAAAAAAGTAATTTCTTTTGTTTTATATCTATCGTAGAACCCAAGAACATCGGTGAAGCGATGAAAGATGATAGTTGGGTAGTTGTTATGCAAAAAGAATTAAATCAATTCACCGCAAATCAAGTTTGGGTTTTAGTACCTCCACCTAGGAACCAAACCATCATAGGAACTAAATGGGTGTTTAGGAATAAACTCGACGAAAATGGCGTCATATCTAGGAATAAGGCAAGGTTAGTAGCACAAGGCTATAACTAACAAGAAGGTATAGACTACGATGAAACTTATGCACCTATTGATAGATTAGAGTCTATTAGGATACTCCTTTCCTATGCTTGCGCCTTAGATTTTAAGCTATATCAAATGGACGTAAAAAGTGCATTCCTAAATGGTTTCATCAACGAGGAGGTATAAGTTGCACTACCTTTGGGATTTGTTGATTTTGAAAAATCGAATCATGTTTATAAGCTCCTAAAGCTTGGTATGATAGATTGAAGGCTTTCTTGCTTAAACATGAGTATACCATGGGAATGGTAGAAAATAGACTTTTCATGAAGAAACAAAATTCACATCTCATCATCGTTCAAATATATGTCAAAGACATTATATTCGGTTCAACTTGTCAAGAACTATGCAATGATTTTGCTTAAATCATGCATATGAGTTTGAGATGAGCATGATTGGTAAATTAAATTTCTTCCTTGGTATACAAATAAAACAAATGGAAGATGGTATATTCTTTAATCAATCTAAGTATATTAAGAGATGCTTAAGAAATTTAGTTTAGAAGAGTCTAAACCGATGAAAATGCCAATATCCACGAAAACAAAACTCACGAGCGATGAAGAAGGTGAGTCGTGGATAGTACTAAGTATAGAGGCATGATATGTAGTTTATTATACCTTATGGCAAGTAGGCCCGATATCATGTTTATTGTATGGCTTTGTGCTCGCTTCCAAGAGGATCCTAAAACCTCTCACCTTGAAGCGGTTAAGCGTATCTTCCGATATATTAAAGGCACTAATAACATCAAATAGTCCTGAATATTAAGTGTCAATTTCCCCCAATAATGCTCTTATTTTATATCATTTATATGGATTTATGTTTGTTTTCCTCTATATTTCACTTTCAGGTAAATTACGAGCATTGGAGCTAAAGAGACACGGATTTGGAGAGTTTATTGAAGATATATGATAATATGCTCATTTTGAAGATGTTCGGCATAACTACCCTCTCACATTACGCCGTAACAGAAGCGTGGCTCAGAAAACCAACTAAACTAAAGATTACGGCGTAACTCCTTCCAAAGATTACGACGTAACTAACTATGTCAAATGAGGCTCCGCGCCGCTGCAAGCTACGCCGTAACTATTGTCTCAGCTACGGCGTAACAAGGGTTTATTGAAGATACGGCGTAACTCCTTCCAGATGTTACGTTGTAACCAGCATTATTAGTGCAAATTACGAAGATAATGGTGTTACGGCATAACTCTCTACTTAAGTTACGATTTCCAGCATTTCTAATCATCTCATCTTCATACAAAACATCAGTGAACGTGAGTAGAAGGTTGAAGGCAGACCTTAGGGAGCATACGAAGCCATCTCCAAGGGAGAAATCACTCCTCTACGATAGGCATTAGCATTTTATCTTTTCTTTACTTTCAATTCATGTATTTCGTAATGTTAGACATTGAATCGATTGTTTTAGTTAATATGAGCGGCTAAGCACCTCTGGTGCTAGCCTAGTTTTGATTCCTTAATTGCTTTGTTTATGTTTAAATTGCTTCCGTATAATTATTTCTAGTGTATACGTGTATAGTTTGTTGGTAGCTACCTTTGTTTCGGTAGTTTTAAATGGCGGTAGTGACTAGTTACTTAGGAGTTATGACCAACTGACCCTAAGTAGGTAGACTGAGTGGGATGGGTAAGATATGACCAACTGACGACCCTTCTTCGCTTGTGCTATTTGACCAACTGATCACCTACCGTTTGGATGAACTTAAGAAGTCAGGGATGAGTGTTTAAGATGCTAGCGCCCGGGCACTCATTGTTACAGATCTTGCATGTAGAGGTACTTAATGACTTGGCTTAGGGGACTAAGAACAACTGGAGTTTTGACGGTGACCTGACATCTCCAGTGGAACCCTTTCTTGATAGGTTAGGGCGAACTGACCAAATGTTATCCTAGCGACTTTCACCACTCTTGAAGTAATTAGAAGTAATTAAACATGAACTTAGCTTGATAGGATGAATAACTAGGTTAGCACACTTCTCCCCTATTGATCACAACCCTTGCCTCTATTTGCTTTGTTTTCTTGTTTTAGTAATTAATCATTTCCACCTTAAAATCTATTAAAATCTGTGACACCTAGACTTAGTTTAAATCCGCACACATAGCTCTTGGGACGACCTCGGTTTTACCGAATACTACACTACACACGACCGAGTACACTGCCCGTTAGTGCATTAGGATAGACCATAGGTATAACGAGAACTTATAAATATTAAAACATGGTCAGTAAAATCTGCATCAAGTTTTTGGAGCCGCTGCCGGGGAGTTATATTTGGATTTTTATTAAGTCTTTCATTTTTTCTTTTAAATTTTCTTAAATTCTCACGATCTCTTTTCAAGTTTCAGGTACCATGGAAGTTGTTAACATTGATGACCTCACTCTTGAGGAATATTTAGCATTGACAAGAGAAGAACAAGGACCGGGGATCGTTAGGCCGGCCATCGCCGAAGACCACTACCTAACTATGGCTCTTGAAACTATTCAGAAGATGGCTGACCACTCTCACAAATGGCACAATGGAGGGAGCAATCGAAGTAAGAGTGGAAATGTGGAAGGCCTTGCAGCAATAAATAACAAATTAAAGAGTCTTGGAAGAGACATTAAAAAGCTCAAGGAGAATGTGCATTCCATACAAGTTGGATGAAATGAACACAATGGCACTCTCCCTACCAAGGAGTGCTCATCTAACGAGGAAGTTAAAAGGATTGAAGAAGTAAAGTATGGAAGTGGAAGTCCCTTCAACGATAGATGTAGGATGGTAGCCCGTTTGTTTTTTCATTTAAAAAAAAAAAAAAAAAAATTTATTTATTTATTATTTTTTTTTTCATCTCTCTTTTTTTTCGATTTTTTTTTCATACACTTTTACTCTACCATCCTCTACGATAACATCAAAATATAAGGTATTTATAGGCACATCCCTACACTTGAGTTTTTATTACTCTAACACTAATTTAACCCGAATTGAAAAGATCAAAACACTTGGAGTACATTATTATGTAGATAAAGGGAATTTGAATTTAAGGTTCTTTCCCATCACTCCATGAAATTTAACTTTACCCATGAGTCCCAATCGTCCCAAAACTGTATACAAAGGATATGACTCGACTTAGCAACCATGCAAGTAACTAGATAATTGAACTAAGGGCTTAGTATGATAACAATAATGCACTAAAAGTGAGTGCATACAAGGTAGACTAAGGCGATTTGGGTGTACATTTGGGGGTGGATTGTAAACAATGCTCTTCATTGATATTCCGGAAAACCGAAACATCATGAGAACCGCGAAAAGGATAGGCTCTGAGGGGTTATCTAGGGGTATCGTGTACTAAAGATGAGTACAACGCAAGGGTGTGGGGGAATTACTCAACCGATGTGGAAGAAGTAATTTTTAATACGGGTATCAAACAAGGGTTATCCTAATGCCTCTTATCATTTAGTTATTCCTAACTACACAAGTGTACTCTCACTAGCGATCTTGGAATGCATCACAAACAAGTTCTAGAATCTATTATACTACCGGTACACTCTCGAAGCATTAAAGGTGAATGCTTTAATTCCTACAAATCTAGGGGCGAACCTCACATTTTTGGGGTGGAATTTGAGTGGTAAAGGGTTTTTGTGCTAGTCATATAACTTCCTATCCATGAGACGCTTTATTAAGACTAAAGACCTACTCCTACAAGCCATGAAAATTTTTAAATTTGGTGCTAAAATTACCCTGACCGATATTTCTCATTGTTTATTGTTGCAATCGCTCTTAACTCGTAAATAGAACGACATTGACGGGAATACATTATCTATCCTAGTTAGTTTAAACACATGGGCTTGTTATGTCAATTTTCCATAGTTGTATGTGTTTAGGTATAAATACCCTCCTAGACTTTCCTTTTCCTTAATAATACACACACTAGTTCTCCTTCTCTCTCTAGTTTCTCTCTCTAACTTGAAGATGGTGTTCTTCCATCTTCCTAGACCTCCCGATTCACCAAATCTTCCATATAAACGATCCTAACATTGGTATCAAGAGCAAGATCGGTTTTAGTCATGGTTGATTTTTGGTGATGTATCTTGTAAAAATTTGTTTTTTTAACAAAGTTTTTAACTTTTTCACATATTTTTGTTTAACAGTTTTCTATGTACCAAGTTTTATTGTATCCTATTGTTCAAAAATTCCTTTGGTCTATACAAGTTTTGCATATCTGTCTTGTGTCAATATTATGACCAAACAGTACTTATGATTTTTTGATACCAAAGTGCGAAAATAGTCATGTGGTCTATCTGGTCTTGTACTCATAGTCAAACGGGGTCAAAAAGTGTGGATTTTTATGCCATCTTTTTATGGGTTACATGAAGCTGAACGAATATTTGGTCGGAAAAAGGACGCCGAAAAAAGTCAAACTGGGTCAAAACCCTAGTTTTATGCCTAAGGAGCCATCTTCAGATATATTTACGCATAACTTGGAAAGTTATGCGTAAGGATTGTTACGTGTAAGGTTTTTACGCATAAGTCTTGCTTACGCGTAGCCAGGTTTATGCATAACCTTTTAGTTACGCCTAAGAACCCTACGCATAAGACCCTACGTGTAAGACCCTACGCGTAAGAAATGGGTTATGCGTAAGGGTTGGTTTACGCATAAACACCCTTCAATGTTACGCATAAGGACAGAAGATTAGATGAAGATGAAGACTCAGACTAGACCAAAACCAAATACTACACGCAAAGTTTTTGACCTCAGATTCATTTTTTCCTCATATGTCAATAACTGTAAAAGAAAAAGAGATGTAGAGACCCTCGTTTAAGCATCACCATTTTTCTTACAGTGCACAAATCCAAACAAATTCAAATCCAACAAACCTAATACTATCCACTTCAAGTCCATCTAGGCCTAAAATCCATCTCAAGAGATCTCAGTTGTGTTTGAGTGTATCTTTTTCAAGAAAACTATAACATCACAGATCCAAAAAAATGAACAAGATTTCTTCACAGATCCAAAAAGATACTAATTACAAACTAATACGACTCTAAATCTCAGTTGGGTGCACCTTTAGTTCAAATCGTTAACGATTTCTTTCGTGTCACCATAACCATCATCGATCTTAGGATCTTTTTGAAGCAACGCCTCTTTCAATTTACAAAAATTAAAGATAGGACAAACAATTTTGTTTCATCCTTCCATATGTTTGGTTATGTGAAAAACAAAACACAACAACATGAGTACCTACCATGGACCTTGATTGCTAAAAGAATTTGAAGAAGAGACCATCTCTCTCATTGGTGTGGTTACAAGAGCAGATAATCTTTTTTTTCTTCTCGTTGTTGTGAGTTGGATCCGGATAACTTAGGTGAGTTTTGATGATATGAGATGTGGATTCAGACTAAGATTGATGTGTAATAGCAAACGTATAAACTGATGAGGGTGGCGGACATATTTTAATTTAGGTAAAGATGTTTGGTGCGTTTAGAGCAAATATGGATTAGGGTTGGTTGCTATGTGAAACAATTAGGGTGAGGTGACTTATAAATGCCCTAATCAATTCAGGTTGTAGCGTTCGGGCCGGATAGGTGTTGGACTTCGAACGGGTAATGATTTTGGCCCACGAGTGTTATCACTTGAATTGGGCTGGTGCATTGTTGGTTTTGTATCCGATTCTTAACTCTTAGGATGCATTTTTTTTCATCACACAAATAGAGTTGGAGTGTTGGACTGCTATGGTTAATGGACTGCAATATTTATAATTCGGCAAAATGATTGGTATTTTGGTATAACAAAATTTTCACGGGGATACAAATTTTTGACAAGATCGGGAACCATTATCAAATTCATTTCAACCGTTAATGAAGGCTAGTTTTGAGCATGTAACCGTAAGATGTGACTACGGCGCGAATATACTATTATTTATTTGAGGTTGAAGTGGGATGTCACGGGTGCGTGTACTTAGTATCTTGAAGATATCGGGGTTGGTTGGATGCATGATTCTTCGAGATCCTTGTTCGAGCTTTAACCGTTACGAATGACAAAGACTTGAGTTTTCTAGTTGAACCTGATGTAAGGAGTTACGTTGTTGTGCTCACATCTTATAACTATCACTTTTAAGGAGTTACGTTGTTGTGCTCAAGTGTCACACTAAGGTGTGGATAATTTTAGAAACTTGATTTTACCCTTTTTCGATGAAGATAAGAAAAATGGTTCTTCGTCTGACAATAGTGAAAGTTTAAGTCACAAGTTCGGGTTATTTTACTTCAGTCTCAAGTTCATCATATTGAGTTTTTCTCCATCAGTATTCACTACAAAAATCCGTCTGAATGATAATGGGGTCGGTAAAAGAGTTAGATGAGAAGAGTATACACGAGTAGAGAAGTCTTATCAGCAATTGATTCTCACAAGATATTTATGGCACCTCACAATTGTTCGATTAATTGGACATACATGGTTTCGCTGTCTCCAATTCATCATCAACATATGTGGTGTATGATTCTGATTCGTTGAAAACACTGGGGGAAGAGAGTGTACAGGGCCTTGTTTCTTTGACGACTTTTGCGAAAACCCTCTCCTTTCATGAATTTGTTCAATCAGGGGGAAGAAATGAGATGGTCTGTGGTTCAAATTTCTCAAGTTGGTGTTATCGTCTCACTTTCACAAAGTTATTGTGTGTGAAGTTACATAAATATGATGTTATGATGCCTCACACACGGTCATTTTATCGAGTAACTGTATATTCACAAGTGATTATTATTCTGATAGACCGCAACATTCAGGGGGAAGTCATTTCATTTCATCTTTCGCGGTTTGTTTGCTGAGAAGATCTTGTTGATTTCTTGCATGTTACCCCCGAACGGATTTTCCGCAATAAGTCAGATTCACCTTGTGTGGTTTACTGCTCATCTACAAATTCCGCTGCGTACTGAAAAATTCAAAAGTTAGAAGAAATGTTCACTACATCAAAGTTTTGAATCTGCTGAAGACGGTTGTCAGTTTGGGGGAAAGTTGATTCAGAAACTTCGCCAAAAAGAAGTGTACGGAGAAGCTTGTAAAGACATGCAGCATGATTTGGGGGGAAGTTAATCCAATTCATGCATATTACATCATTTGCCTACAAGTGAAGAAAACGGTTCTCAAGTCGAGGTACAAGAAGAATACAAAGAGCGTAAACTTTCATCATCCTCAGCATTTGAAGAGATTATGAAGACCTTTCTTTATTTGTTTTTTATATTTGTAGGAAATGTTGTAAGTAATCCCATATGTCGTCCCATTGGGGGAAGATTGTTGAAATCGCTCCTAACTCGTAAATGGAACGACATTGATGGGATTACATTATTTATCCTAGTTAGCTTAAAGACATGGGCTTGTTATGTCAATTTGCCATAGTTGTATGTGTTTAGGTATAAATACCCTCCTAGACTTTCCTAGGAGGGTGAGACTCTTAGTGTAAGTTTTTTATTTTCCTTAATAATACACACACTAGTTTCCCTTCTCTCTCTAGTTTCTCTCTCTAACTTGAAGATGGTGTTCTTCCATCTTCCTAGACCTCCCGATTCACCATATCAACCATATAATCAGTCCTAACATTTATTACACAAATGAAATTGGATAAGACAAATAGTCAAGGATAAGCATAGTTTCAAAGTTCCCGTTTTATTCTCCCTCCCTACACTTAAACTAAACATTGTCCCCAATGTTCCCCGAAAGTATCAAAGTTATGATAATGGAAGGTAATTAAAAGAGAAATAAACTAGTACTCCCCTGATTAGCTCGGTAGGATCCGTGTGAAGTAGTGGTTAAATTCTTTCCAAGAAGAATGTATGCGTGAAAAGCTCCATCCAATCTTATGTTTCTTCTTAATTAATTTAGTTAATTTAGTTTTTGGTGTAAATTTTTATTCTAATTATTGTAAGTTCAGTGTTTATTATTATATGGTATGAGGAGAAAATTATTGATCCTAAGTCTATGATGTGGTTTGAGAGAAACGAAGGTTCACGTGTTTGAAAGTACTAGAGTCGTGAAAAATGAACAAGAGATAAAGCAAACGAGATAAAAATAATTCATTTCAATGCATAATTAAATACAAAGGATTGGATAAATGATAAAATTATAAATGCCTAGGAAAAAGTACAATGCTCCACGCAAGAACTTGATCATTGGGTAGACGATCGCGATGAGAGAAATGACGATCATGAGGACGACATTAAACATTTTTGCAGAGTTTATTATCATCTTCTTTTGAGAGAGTTTTTCGGATATGAGTGTTAATTTGAATTTTGAATTGTTGAAGTTTGAATGAGAAAGATTAGATAAATTAAGATTTTGAAAAGATTGATTATTGTAGCAAACCATTCGAGTGGTGTAGGAATTTGTGAAGAGGGATTTTAGAATTTTGTGGTTTGGTAATATTTTATGTTGAGTTTTGATAATAAAGTGAGAAACAACAAAACATTTGAAACAAGACGAGAGAGGACGATAAAAAGACCATCAAGAAGAAAAGTAAGTACAATGGAATTAAACAAGAAATATGGACATATAGATAACTATAACAATAAAGCTACTAACAAATTAATTAACACAAATAATTAGAGAAAACTCTAGCTATACCAAGATAACACATGTTATGAGAAAAAAATATTTAAAGTGTTACATATTGGTTTTCACAATCACACAAACAAGCACAATAAGGGTCGAATGGTTTGTAGTTTTAGAGAGAGAAAGTGGAAGAGAGTTGAGAACTTTAGTGAGACAAAGAAAAATGAATTATGAAAGCTCCAACCCTTTTCCTTGCTAGGCAAAGGGTATTTATAGGTTCATACATGACACGCCTCCTACGGGCTGTGGATCAGGCATACAGTGGGTAAAGACCCGTCCATCCTCCACGGTGTTACTTAACAAATTACTTACTAACACTAAATGACTACGACTACGAGCTTTCTAATGAATACATATACTTGAGTTGACCGACTCTTTAACTACCGGATTTTCTAAATCCTAACAATCTCCCCCTAAGGGAGGTCACCCCCATTACATCAATTACAAATAGATATTACATTTTGGTGTTCTTGGATTCTTGATTAAGTTCTTTGCTCTGTAGCCCGTAGTCTTTGATTCTTCATGTTCTGCATGTTTGGTTATTTCAAGTGGAGGTCTTTAACTGATCCACGTGTTGGTGAGTATTGAGCCATCTTTGAGATCATCAGCCACAGTAGATCTCTGACTCATCCTTTATTGTATCGCCATTATATGAGGTTGTGACTTTTGGACCGACATGCTCACATTTTGGATCATGATATCTTCTCATCAGAGTTGCGAAAACTTTTGTTGATTCATGATATTTGCAGCAGCGTAGCAGAAGCATGGATTGAAAATATCAGAGCCAGTTGGTGCATTTATCATGATTTCTTTAGAAGGGAGTGTGCTGTGTGAGCATGCGGTTATGGATTGACTCTTCAATTCTGATCAGCTACAACCGTCGGGTGTCCCTGCAAATAAAAGTTAGCAATAAAGCGCACGAAGGTGTCTTTGATCACTTTCGTTGAATAGAGTTACAAGAACCATGGTTCCCCGTTGATCAGTACAAGTACTTCCTGTGATCAGGTATAATTCTGAAGAATCTCCTTGACAGGGTTTAGCAGCTGCTCTAGCTGTTCTCAAACCGGAACATCTCAAAGAAGATAACACGGAGTGAGTGAACCAGCAAATTGAGATTTACTAATTGATTAAAAATGACTTGAAAACAATTGCGTATTGCTTGAAGAAAGAGTTTTGCAATACGACGAAGGTTTTATAAGAAAAATCAATTTTCAATCATAAATACCCTCTTAATTTTGAAAGATTAATACATAGTCGACGTGCAATAGAAAAGAGTTGTTGATCACACCGACCGGTTTTTCAAAGGTATCCGTCAATCCATTTCCTGGACCAAGGTTGATTCAAGAATGAATCGCCCCATGTTTTCAATCCAGTTGTCACAAGCTTGATCTTTTAGAAAGATCTTACATGTCACCCACCAAGAGCTTGTTTGATGTTGGCTCTAGAAGGATTTTCATCTTTCATTGTGAATATTTTTTACATATCACTTGGATGTTCTGGCAATACC
Source organism: Chrysanthemum seticuspe (assembly GCA_019973895.1). Taxonomy (NCBI): domain Eukaryota; kingdom Viridiplantae; phylum Streptophyta; class Magnoliopsida; order Asterales; family Asteraceae; genus Chrysanthemum; species Chrysanthemum seticuspe. Next base: position 196,618,699 of record BPTQ01000005.1, on the reverse strand, counting down.
ACAAGGATAATGCGTAGGACTCTCAATATATACTCACTTTCCACATTGTGTGAAACGGCAAGTTTTCATTAATTTTGTGTCCTAATGAGATTTTGTGGATGATCTCTTGGCTCTAGACTCAATAGTGCACATTTGGTTTCCTATGTCGGAGACTAGGGAGAGGTCTCTTTCTTCAATATCAACAATCTCTAAGAGAAACTCGATAGATTATGTAGGTTCCCCGTGAATGAAAAAAGTCCTTTTAAGAGGAACTTGAGTAGCTTGGGAAGTTTTAGTGTAGTGCGTCACTGGGTCCATGAGGTCTTGTCTTCAATACCAGTGTTACCTTAGTAACAACCAGTAGCATCTGTATTGAACCCGGTTTTTGCCCTAAGGTTGAATTAATGGAGAGCTATTTCTTTTCACCCTTTTCATATTTATTTCTTTTTCATTCTTCAACCCCTTCAGTGCTTACCGAGACTTCATAACTAGAACCTTGTTGGGTTTATTCCAGTTCTAGCTTTATCTCAGTCCGCACTCTCCCATTTCCCACTTTTATCCTTTTTTCATCATACCTAAGGACTTCTACACTAACTAGTGGATTGTCCCTGGGTAGATCCCTCCGGCTCTGGCGGGATCGTTGGAAAAAATACCTAACCTAACCATCCTTATATCTTCATGCATAAAATGAATTGGTCAGTCTTTTGGTATTGTTCATTCCACCTCGAAACCAATTGAAAACCATTTGAAAATCAATCAAGGTACTTGTGAGATAAAAATCAAAGCATTTTGTACCTTACTTGTTTTTGATATTTTAGAAATGCTCCCCTCAACATGTGCTTCAAGTATTAGAGATCATTTTAGCACATGGAGGAAAGAGGACTTTTGAAACCTTAGATTGAGAATGAAAGATCCAATATTTGATTAACATTTTCTAAACTGATCATCATCACTTCCCGATCAAATATTGTATTTAAATACTTTGGATGAAATAATTTGGGAAGGATGAGGTTTTCATTTGATTTCTCCCCCTCAATATGTGCATCGAGATTCGAAAGTGTTTTGCACATATTAGAGGGAACCTGCACTTTGAGATAAATCAATCACATTTCAATCCTTTTTGGTTTAAGATAAATGCCCCCCCCCCCTTAACATGTGCATGGAAATTTTGAAATCGTTTGGCACATGTAGGGAGGAGTGCTTGTTATTATATTTCACAAACCACTTATCGAATTATCAATTTATATCCAATTTAAATCACAAATTCTCCCCTGATTACAATTTTCAAACCCTTTGAGATTTGTGATCTCAATTGATTTAAATTATTTTTGAAAGCTTTTTGAGGAGAAAATGTGACTAGCTTTTAAAAACATTTAACTGATAAGGATCAGATTATAAGACTTTAAACTCCCACAATCAAACATGCTTAGGTATCTTATAAAAACACAACATTAGTCTTGGTCTGGATCCAATTGTACAAAAATATTATTATTTTAGATTATCCAAAAGAAGACCTTGTTCGTTTACGTGCCAATTGTTAGAAAAATAACCTTTTGAATTGTTTGAAATCATTCTCCCCCTCAATAAATGACGTGAGTTGTTGATTGAGTGATAGAGATTTTGACAACTGATAAGTCCAGATGATTTTCAAAATAAAGTCCAAGTTTTTTTCAAAGCAATTTTGTTTTCATTAGATGACAAATATTTTTCACAAGAATATTTAGAAGGAAAAATATTTGTGAGGAAATATTTGTCTTTTTGACGACAAATTTTCCTTATGAACTTTTGCTTTTCGAATCAGAGCATGAGGATTCAAAACTAGATTAAGCATGGCTTTGTTCTTTCTTTTAAAAACAGGTTACTACCTGAAATGACAATAAACCTACATTTTTCTCCATCTCATTCTTTTTTAAACGAAATACAATAAAATTTATTACTACTGTTCGAACTTCATCTAAAGACCTGTGGCATTCTTTGAATGACAAATCTAAGTCCGTAGATGTTATCAAAACCTGATGACGTGATATGAAAAACAATATTTTTGGACTTTTTCAAACTTTTCTGATTTTTATGGGTTTTGAAATTTTATATTTTTCTATTTTCTTTTTGTTGGTTTTATAATTTTGTATTTTTCTTTTTGATAAAATATTTACAAAGAATAGATGAAGAGGTACCTTTACTCCTCTTGTTCCTCTTAAAGACGTTTGAGTGTCTCAGGTTGTAGACTCTTTAGCCCAAGTCGTGGAAGAATAAACTCAAAAAATTCTCTAGGAAGAGCTTTAGTTAAGATGTCTGCCAGCTGATATTCAGTCCTTACAAAGTATAGTTCAACCACACCTTTCTCCACTTGTTCCCTGATAAAGTGATGTCGAATGTCAATGTGCTTTGCTCTTGAATGTTGAACGTTGTTGCAGCAAAGAGCAATGGCACTTCTGTTATCACAGTACAAAGGAACTTTGTTGAATACAAAGCCATAGTCAGATAATTAGGATCTCATCCATAGGATTTGAGCACAACAAGATGACATGGCAATGTATTCCGCCTCTGTAGAGGATATAGACGTACTTATTTGTTTCTATAAAGACCAGCTTACTAACTTATCTCCCAAGAATTGAGCACCACCTGATGTACTTCAACGTGTATCTTGACACCCTGCATGGTCTGCATCTGCATATGCTGTTAGTGACATATCAGTGTCCTTCGGATACCAAAGTCTAATGTTAATGGTTCGTTGGAGATACCGAAAGACCCGTTTAACCGCTTCAAGGTGCTTTTTGGTAGGCTTAGCCTGGTATCTAACACACATGCATACAACGAATAGAATATCAGGTCTACTGGCTTTGAGATACTTCAGGGATCCAATCATACTTCGATATTTTGTTTGATCAACCATGATCCCTGAGTGGTCCTCATCCAGTTTTGTGCGCTCCACCATGGGAGTGTCAACAGTGTCACAAGAATCAAATCCAAATTTCTTTAATATTTCATTTGCATATTGATTAATAAAAATGCCTCTGGGACTTTGTGAAATTTGTAATCCCAAGAAAAATGACATTTGTCCCGTCATAGACATTTGAAATTCGGAGCCCATCTCCTTTGAAAATCGGTCACATTCATTAGGGTCGGTCGAGGAAAAAATAATATCATCAACATAAATTTGAATGTGAATTAAGTGTTTGCCTGACTTTATGGTGAACAAAGTGGGATCAACTGCTCCTTTGCTGAATCCATTTGTCAAGAGAAACTTTGAGAATGTATCATACAATGCCCTTGGAGCTTGCTTCAAATCGTAGAGGGCCTTCTTCAAGCGTTAGACATGGGTAGGATGTCTAGATTCACAAAACCTTCGGGTTGGCTGACGTAGACTACTTCTTTGAGATCTCCATTCAGAAACGGATTCTTTACATCCATCTGATAAACCACCATGTTCTTGCTAGCAGCATTAGCCAGGAAGATTCTAATAGCCTCAATTCGAGCAAACGGTGCAAATGATTCCTCAAAGTCAATACCCTCCTCTTGTCGGTATCCTTTAGCCACTAGTCTTACCTTATTCTTTAGAACATCACCGTGCTCATCAAGCTTTACTTTAAAGATCCACTTGAGAGCAATAATCATAGCACAATCTGGAGCAGGTACTAATTCCCATACATCAAGACAATCAAACTCATGGATTTCTTCTTGCATAGCACTAAACCAGCTATCCTCAAACATTGCTGTTTTGACATATTTAGGTTCGATCTTTGATAATAAAGAATTGAAGAAGCACCATAAGGCATCAGTGGCAAGTTGTTTACGAGTGGATACCGGGCGAGACGGGTTCCCAATGATGTTGTCCAATGGATGATCATGTGTCCATTTTTGAGATGTTCATGAGGTTGGTGATGAGGAACTGATGTAGCAGAATTTGGATCCCCTGATGAAGATGGTTCAGGAGTTGGTTCAGGGGCAAATATATTTTCAAAAGGAGCATCTTCGGGGGTAGCAAAGGGGTTATCTCCATCATAATTAGCAGCTACATTTTCATGATGTACAGCCGAAGATTGAAGATTAGATGATGATGAGTGATCTGCAACAGGCGCTTCATGAGATAAAGACATTGAAATTGATGGATTATTTGTATTGATTGGATTAGAGGCCGCCACTATTGATGGTGTAGAATTATCATTATCATGAGGTTCATAGTATTCATCAAACATCGGATCAAACAACTTCTTCATATGGAGGTACATATGGAATTGCAAGGGAGTGATTCTATAAAAGAGTGGAGCTGATTGGACTACTTGATAAATATTGAGGTGTGGGGCCAGAACTGGATTGTCCTGGAGCCATATGCTCAGACAGCTCATCGAACGTGACGTGAATAGATTCCATGATGTCTTGGGTTCTTTTATTGTAGATTCGGTAACCCTTCCAGTTTGGTGTATAACCAACGAAAATTCCAATGTCAGGATTAGGTTTCAGTTTACCCAAATATTGACCTTCATTCGTAGGATCGCATAAGGCACCGAACACACGTAGAAAGGAAAGATCAGGTTTTCGGTTTTGGACAAACTCGTAAGGAGTTTTTCCATGAGTGGTATGAATTAGGGAGCGGTTTTGGGTGTAGCATGCAGTGGCAATGGCTTCCGCCTAAAGAAACATTGGAGCCTTTGAATAGATCAGCATAGTCCTTGCAGCTTCTACAAGAGTTCGATTTCGTCTTTCAACTACACCATTCTGTTGAGGAGTACGTGGAACATTTCTTTGATGGCTGATTCCAATGCTTTCATAAAACTGACTCAGTTCTTTGTTTACAAACTCAGTTCCATTTTCTGTTCGGATAATTCTGACTATTTTATTAAGTCGAACTTGCAGCTGTTTAATAAGTTTGATGACGACATCTGGAGTTTCATCCTTTGACCTCAAAACTTAACCCAAGTAAACCGAGAGTGGTCATCAATAATGACTAGCACATATTTCTTCTCGTTTATAGTTTGCACTCTCATGGGTCCGCACAAATCTATATGAAGAGTATGAAGAACTTCCATGATTGAGTTTGCAGGTTTGGGTTTATGGGCATATTTCTTGCTTTTTCCTAATTGGCATGCTGAACAAAGATGAACTTTTTCATACTTTAATCTGGGCAAGCCTCTCACGAGGTCCTTTCTAGAAAGATCATTTATGGTTCCGAAGTTCAAGTGATTGAGACAACGATGCCATAACCATGACTTTGTTTTTGAAGCCTTTGACAACAAGTAGATTGGAGATGACTTCATCATGTCTTCGATAGAGATGGTGTAAAGATTAGATCTACGTGTTCCCTTAAAAAGTTCAACACCATCTAGTTCTCTAACAAAGCAAGTATGTTTTCTAAAGGCCACTTCAAGATCAGAGTCACAGAATTGACCAACAGAGAACAAATTATGACCGAGTCGTTCAACATAATATACCCGGGAGATTACACTGTCACCAAGTACATAATTTCGGTAACCCATAATTGCCCCAAAGTGGTCGTTCCCAAATCTAAAAGTCCCGATGAATTTATTCATGAAGTTCTTGAGCCGTGAGCGATCTCCAGTCATATGCTTTGAACAGCCTGAGTCCAAATATCACAAAACGATTTATACGACCTGCAGTTGAACACATACAAGTATGGATGACTGGATAATTTGGATCCCCATGCGAGAATGGGTTCCACTTGGTTAGTAACTGAGATTGGAACAACCACATCAGAAATAGAATTTATGACATCATTAGTGATGGATGCAAGACTAGTAGAAGCATTTAGCCTATGAGTAGTAAGACTACTTCTTAAGGGGATGATCCTACCAGTAGGTTTCCATTCCTTAGTGGGCATAGATCTATTCCTATTTGGGAAAAATTCATTAACTTTGAATGTGCGGCCAGTGGGTTTCCATTGATACCCCACATTATTGAACTTTCTCCCTGCAGGTTTCTAATAATTACAAACCTTTTTCCAAATTGGCTTTCTGTCATTCCTAACTTGTTTAGCATTTCTTACATTTTTTACTGGAGATTTAACAACATATTTCAATTCATTCATAGCACATTCATGATTAATACCAGAAACCAAACATTCAGTACATGTTTGCAAATACTAGCAGAATTTGAATTAATTACAGTACGCTTATAGCTAATACTAGAATCAACACGATTCGTCTTATTCAACTCAAACTTATTGTTCCTAAGGTGGTCTTCTACTTTCTTCCCTTGATCACTCTTAGCTTGCGAGGTCCTATCTTGCTTTGTATTGCCTAGAGGCTTTGACCCGCTTACCTTAGTGTCACTGATTACTCTTGTAGAAGGAGCGATGGGAACATTAGTTGGTTTCACTACTTTTTGCATTCTTGGCCTAGAAGTGTTGGGATCTAAGATTCTAGGAGGCACATCAAATGTCACATGCTTGACTTTAGGCATAGAACAAGGCATATCAAAGGTCATATGCTTGTCTTTAGGCATAGAACAAGGCATAACGACACTATTTTTCCTAGTACCAGATTTAGGACAAATAGTTATTAAGCATTCTAAAAGTTCCTGAGATCGTTTGGCATATAAGCATGCATCCCTAATCGCACTATCAAGTGGTTTCTCTATCTTATCCTCTTCAACAATATCACGGAGACATTCTAGACTATCCTTAAGGTACAAAAAATATGTTTGACATGCAAGTTCATTGTTTCTAAGATGAGGGGGAATATACTTCATAGACATAGCATATTTAGCACAAGCAGGCACCTTTCATGCAGTATTCTCACAACTAGTGAATGACATTTTCCCTTTTACCTGACTCTTCAGATTCTCAATTTCTTTTTGCAAGGAAGTTAGTTTTTCATTATTTATGTCATGAGTGACCTTAATTGAATCATACAACTCTTTAAAATGTTGTTTAACCTTTTCATTTTATGCTAGAAAACACTCATTTTCTTGTCGTAATGCATTAATGATGTTTTGAAGATGAAAGTTTTAAGAATTTTGAGAATCTAAAGGAGGAGGCATATGGGAGCCAGTCACTTCATTCTTTTCACCCTTCAATTGGGAAATTTGGGTTTTCAACCTTTTGATCATGTTACAATGAGCTCGAATCTATTCATCTCGTTTGTTGATTTCAAAAACTGCATCAAACTCAGGAGCATCCGAGGATGTCCTGGCATTTGAGGTTTTAGCATTTTCTTTCAGATGTTGATATTTTAATTGCAAAGAAAGATGTTCAACTTCCAATTTAGAAAAATGTTTGACCAGGTTATCATGATCATCCCGTTCTATTTTCTCATGCAGTTTTGAATTTGTGGTCTCAAGCTCAATGACACGATCATGGGAAACTTTCAATGCAATTGACAATTCATGATATTGAGAAGTAGTAATGGAATAATTTGTGACAGTATAGAACACATCTTGAGCGATACATCTAGAAATCAAATTATCGTTAAAGATGTGAAGGTTCTTCCTCTCAATCTCATTGCTCTTAAGCTCACATTCATTTATTCTTACCTCGTTTTCCTTTTCATTAAACACCTTTTTCATTTCTTTAATCTCTGTATCTATGCCCTTTTGAAGACTCACAAATTGTTCTTTTAGTTGTTTAAAGAAAGGCATGACCTCTGTTAAATAAAATTCTTTAGTTTGCTCAAAACCCCTTTCCCCTTTAGTTATCCCTGTAGGTGTGATTCTCTTCTTACAAGTTTTCTCAAAATCAACGAATACTTGGTAAACTACATATAGGCTGATTAAGGTCTTGCTTTGAGTGGGAAAAGTTCTAGGCACTAAATGCATGGGTGTATTTGGGGGAGGCAATTTCCTACAAGGGGGATTCTTCTCAATAAGCTTATCAGCTTTTTGATTATCCATATCTTTCTTCCAAAACACTTGCTCAAGGTGTTAGCCTTAATAGTTTTTATTAGAAGTGATGGTCATTCACATTTAGGAACTTTGTAACGTGTGTTAGATATCGTGATAGAATAGTCAACGGGCTCGTGGATTGGGCTAAGCTAAATGGGTATTAGTTTAGTTAAGCTAGCCTTGTATAACCTCAAACGATCCAAGTCCAAGTCGAGCCCATAGAAAGCCTTTTAGGGTATTTCTATCTTGTACTATATAAACCCCTCAAATGGTCATTTGAGGGGTGTGCTTGAAAGAGTGTGTGTGTGTGTTTTTCCTTTGGAATATACAACTTTATTGTGTTTATCTTTTATCTCAACATACACGATTGTTATATCATTCAAATCACCATCTTTCCTTTCTTCTTATTCTTTCTAAGCATAACGTTTGTGTTTGTGTTGTTTGTGTTAACGTGGTATTTGTGTTGGGTTTGTGATAAGGTTGATAAAAGTAAGGTCCTACACAAGGGTTAGCTGAGTCTGAGGTCTAAACTTATTGAAGGCAATCCAGTTTTCCTTAGCATAATTCGGTTTTTTAAATGTGATATTATACGCTATGCACTAAGGATCTGTTAGTTTCTTATCCATTTTTTACTTAGAGGCATCCTCTAATTCTCTATCTTCTTCAGTGTGCTCTACACCCGTAGGTTTTTCTCTAGGCTTAAGGATCTCATTGCCATCATAGATTACCTTTTGAGCAGCTTTTGCTTTCTTACCAACCTCAGGATTGGGTTCCTCTACTAGATTAGTACTGTGCTCATAGCTTAACACTTTATGCTTATTGATCAAGTGAGCAGTCTGAATGGTGTTCCCTTGTACGTACAACTTGTTTTCAAGTTTGTTTTTCAAAGTTTTTAGGTTGGAAAAATCATTTAAAAGTTTCGATTCCTTAGCATTGAATTCATGTTTAAGCACCTTTACATTTTCTTGAAGTTCTTGTTTTTGCTTAACAGTTTTATTAAGCTTTTCTTGTAAGGAATTTAAATCTTGTTTTAATATTTCTTCCCTAAAATTACTTTTTCTGATGAGTGTACTGATGCATGTTTTACTGACCAGGTCTTAATATTTATAGTGTCTCGCTATACCTATGGTCTACCCTAGTGCATTAACAGGCAGTGTACCCGGTCGTGTGTAGTGTAGTATTCGGTAAAACCGAGGTCGTCCCGAGAGCTACGTGGATTGGAAATTAACTTAAGTCTATGTCACAAGTTTAATTGCTTATAAGATTGAAATAATAAAACTAACTAATAAAACAAGGAAATAAAAGAAAGCAGATAAAGGAAAGAGTTGTAATCAATGAAGAAGAGTGGTGCTAACCTAGTTAATCCTCCTAGCTAGTTATGTCTACGTCTACTTACTTCCAATTACTTCAGGTGGGGTCAAAGTCGAGGGGACAGCATTTGGTCAATTCGCCCTAACCTATCAGCAAAGATGCCACCATAGGAGAAATCAGGCGCACCGTCATAAGTCTTGTTGTTCCTGGTCCCCTAAGCCTAGTCATTAAGTACCTGTCACACCCCCAATTTACCTGTTTTGCAGCGGAATGGAATTCCTGGGGGATTGACTGTCATAGCACCACAATCACAGTTATATTGAACGACCTAAAGTGTCGTTTTAAAAACACATCGTTTGATATTTAACAAAAGCGTTCAGAGTTACAACATAGGTCCCAAAGTTTACAAAGTTTGCGGAAACATAAATATATTACAAGTCCAAACGATTGTTTTGAAATAAAGTGCCATAATGTACAATGATATAAGTCGACGCCGCGACTCAAAAGGTGCTTCCTTAACCATGTCATGATGATAATGCCTTAGTTACCTGAAAATACATTGCTAAAACGGGTCAACAATAATGTTGGTGAGAAATCATAGGTTTATGTAAATGTTTTATACGACTACGCAAGTATAGATCAGGCATGACAATCATGTCACGTAAAAATGTTACAATTGCAATAAGCCCATGACACCGAAACTAGACTGTTCATAATGTATGCCCCAACAGAGTGTTTGCCAGACAACTCAATAATGTTATTAAATGAAATGCATCCGTATGACTAGTTGGGATTCACCAACCCGGATGGAGGCGTCACCCTCGATAGATCTATCCACTCACCCTCGCTTCTATGATTAACGGTTCATGTTCAGGTAATGGGGACTTTCAATTGGCAAATGTGGTAACTTAAGCAATGTAAATGAATTTAACATACTTGGTATCGTAATAAAAATGTTGTGCAATGTATTCTCACCCGTAGGTTTGAAAATAATTAAAAGCATGATCAACGGGGCTATGAAAACTCACTTGGTAAACTGGTGTGATGACAAGAGTGAGTACACTGAGGTATAGCGGGAAACTTTAATCGGGACCTATTACGAATGATATGATATATAATGAGTTATGATGTAATGTTATGATATGCATGCATTACGTATGTTATTTATACCATTTGCGAGTTTTGAAAATAATACTTATCGTCGAAAAATACTCTTTTGACGTCTTGACCATTCTTAAATCACTTTACAAGTATTTACGTCAAAATGTCATCCTACAATGGTTTCGTAATGATTTATAGTGAAATTATCACTTTTCGTCGTAAAATAATGTCGTCGGAAATTTCATAAAGTGACAAAAATGGCTTTGAAAGACTAGTCGTAAAATGGTGTACGTCGATCGTTAGGAAACGAACTCGACGGTTTTAGAAAGTTTGTATCAAAATCTAAAAGTTTCAGTTCAGGAGTTTTCGACATAAAGGTCTCGAACATAAAGATAATAAGGGTTAAAGATAGTGATTTTGTCTAATTGTTGTGTAAAAAGTGAGTTTCGGCCAACTTTAAGCATCCGTAAATAATTTATTAAAACTCCGCTATACAAACGGTTGATTGTTTTGAAAAATATGCTTGGTGATCTTAATTTCATTAGAAGACATTTCGTTCCAAAAAGTTCCACATCCACGTTAAAAACAGCCTTAAACATGGTCGTTTTAGTTACCGTAATACTTATCTCGTAAAAATAATATAGTTTTTCTAAAAATAATAGTTACGGAAATTTTATGAAAACGTGCATATCTTAGTCGTTTCAAATCCGTTTTCTACGTATTATATGTCCTTAGCTTCGTATCAAAGTATACTAATATATTTTTGATAAGTCGAAATAATTTGTAAAGCTTAAGGCTCGTTTTTGACTCGTACAAGATAAAAATTGTATGCTGAAATTTCTGAAAAATATATATTTCGTCGTCAAACTTTAAAAATTCATAACTTCTTCGTTATAAATCCGTTTTATTCCGTTCAAGCGGCCACGGATTCGTTTTAAAGTATATTTTCTAAATATCAAGGCCAAAAAGTCGTGCCTACTGTCGGATTTTCCAGAAAATCAAAACAAGGACAGAACACTTTATATACTTATCGAAAATAGTTTTTCTCGTACTAAACCTATTCTAATCCCTTCAAATCAACTCCAAAGCTAATCTAATCCTACCATACATCTTCTTAGGGTGTCATGGTTTCCTAAACATCATCAAGACCAAAATATACCAAGGGAATAATTATAGGATGACTTTATATATATATAACACTAAAAATCATGTAAAAATGGTATAAATCAACATAAGTCATGCATGTTTGCTCCAAAAATGAAGAGATACTTATGAAATGAAAAGGAGATATGAAAAATATAAATGATATGCTTACAAGTTAATATGATGAGGTGCAAGGAACAAGGTTTTAGCCTAAACACTCTAGGTTTTTATTTCAAAACCTTATTGAGAGTGTTATCTAGATTGTAATAACTTGTGCTTGAGAAAAAAAATGATGATCCCTTTGTGAGCTCTTGAAGAACCGGTTATGGAGAGAAAAACCAAGAGGAAACTTTAACTTGACTAGAAAAATGAGATGTATGAAATGAAAGGTAAAGTTAAGTGTAAGACTTTAGTAGTGTAAAAATTCTACTCAATCAAGAAAAACCATACCACAAATTAATGCCACCCTCCCCCTTGGTCGGCCAAGGGGGGGAGGGATTTGGTAAATTTTTTTTTTTCTTTCTTATATATATATACTTTGTGTAAAATTTGTTAAAAATGAATGTGTAAGTAAATATGTAAGTAGTAATAACTTGTAAGGTTTTGGTAGCTTTTAGGTACAAGTAAATTTTTAATAGATCAAAATAGAGTATAATGATATTATAAAAATTGTAAAAATACATTCCTTGTGAAATTTGAGTGATATAAAAATTTTCGTGTCGTTTTTAAGTAAAACGTCGTAATAATATAAATTTAACGATTTATATACAAAATAAATTTAAAACACTAGGTAAACTAAAAATATAGTTTTTATAAACTAAACGTAAGTATAAAAATATATCGGGATCATTTTTGGAAGTAACGGATTAAATATTCAAAAATAATAACTCACGCGATAACGTTTATTTAATATAAAATTTACGCGTTAAAGGTGAAGTGCAATGTCATGGATGAACTAACGTGATGCAAATGATGTTAATGAAATGTAGACTAAACTTAGTCCATATGAAATGTACGTGATGATATGATCATGAATTCGCCGCTAAACCATAAAGGTTACGCGAATTTGGAACACGTAAACCTAGTTTATGATAAATGTTGAAACTGTAAGGCATGAATTGTTTCGAGAAATGACCTGGAAGTACGGGTTGTCACATTCGCCCATCCAAAAAGGAATTCAGTCCCTGAATTCAATCGTTGTTAGGTCTAACGGTGTCGGTGAAAAGATGAGGATACTTGTGGCGCATTTGGTCTTCCCGTTCCCAAGTAAACTCAGGACCTCTTCGAGAATTCCAGCGAACCTTCACGATAGGAATACGACTCTGTTTCAACTGCTTGACCTCGCGGTCCATGATTTCTACAGGTTCCTCCACAAAATTGAGTTTATCGTCAAGTTGAACTTCGTCCAATGGAATAACGAGCGATTCGTCCGAAAGACATTTCTTCAGGTTTGAAACGTGAAACGTGTTGTGTACATGACTAAGTTCTGACGGAAGATCAAGTCGATAAGCTACCGGACCGACTCTGCTCAAAATCTTGAATGGTCCAATGTACCTCGGGTTTAACTTTCCACGTTTTCCAAATCGTACCACGCCCTTCCAAGGCGATACTTTCAACATAACTTTGTCACCCACTTGAAATTCCAATGCTTTACGCCTAACATCCGCATAACTTTTCTGTCGGCTCCTTGCAGTTCTGAGTCTATCTCGAATTTGAACTATCTTTTCTGTGGTTTCCCGTACTATTTCTGGACCAGTGAGTTGTGCGTCTCCTACCTCGGCCCAACAAACAGGTGATCGGCACTTTCGACCATAGAGTGCCTCGAATGGTGCCATCTTTATACTGGTGTGATAACTATTGTTGTACGAGAATTCTATCAATGGCAAATGGTTAGCCCAACCATTTCCAAAATCAATCACACATGCCCTCAGCATATCTTCTAACGTTTGAATTGTCCTTTCACTTTGACCGTCGGTTTGTGGGTGATATGCTGTGCTCATCTCTAATCTGGTTCCGAATGAATCTTGCAATGATTTCCAGAAGTTTGAAGTGAATCGACTATCTCTGTCGGAAATGATAGAAATTGGTGCACCATGCCTCGAGACTATTTCCTTGATGTAAAGTCTAGTGAGTTGTTCCATGGAATAAGTCTCTCTAATTGGTATGAAATGGGCTGATTTGGTAAGGCGATCAACAATTACCCAAATAGCGTCGTAACCTCCCGATGTCATAGGAAGTTTCGTAACAAAGTCCATCGTAATGCGTTCCCATTTCCATTGAGGAATTTCTGGTTGTTGGAGTAATCCTGAAGGTTTCTGGTATTCGACTTTTACCTTAGAGCAGGTAAGGCATTTGCTAACGTACGTGGCAATCTCTGCTTTCATGTTCGGCCACCAATAAAGTTTCTTAAGATCTTGATACATCTTATCCGATCCTGGGTGAATAGAATACTTTGACTTATGCGACTCATGCATAATCAATTCTCGTATTCCGCCATACAATGGAACCCACATTCTGTCTTTGAAACATAATACTCCATCTGCTCTCTTTACAAAACCATTTGCGTTCTCGGGCATACCATAAAGCTTTTCACTTGGTCGGTTTTCCTCCTTAAGTGCTTCGATCTGTGCTTCATGGATTTTCGATGGTAAAGGTGAATTAATCGTCATTCCTAATGATCGAACTCTTAAAGGTTTGGGTCTCTCTTTCCGACTAAGAGCATCAGCCACAACATTGGCTTTTCCCGGGTGATACTTGATTTCACAATCATAGTCGCTGAGTAACTCCAACCAACGACGTTGCCTCATATTAAGTTCCTTTTGATCAAGAATATATTGCAAACTCTTGTGGTCAGTAAACACTGTGCACTTTGTACCGTAGAGGTAATGTCTCCAAATCTTGAGTGCAAAAACTACGGCTCCTAACTCGAGATCATGAGTGGTGTAATTCTTCTCATGAGTCTTAAGTTGTCGAGAAGCATACGCTATCACCTTCTCATTTTGCATTAAAACAGCCCCTACTCCTTTATGCGAAGCGTCGCAATATACAACAAAGTTCTCAATTCCTTCGGGTAGTGCCAAAATTGGCGCACTGCAAAGCTTTTGCTTCAACAACTGAAAAGCAGCCTCTTGTTTCTTTCCCCACTCGTACTTCTTGTTTTTCTGTGTCAACTTGGTCAAAGGTCTAGCTATCTTTGAAAAACCTTCGATGAACCTTCGGTAATACCCGGCTAGTCCTAGAAATTGTCGAATTTCTGTAGGATTCGTTGGAGTAGCCCAATCTTCCACGGCTTCAATCTTTGCGGGATCAACTTGTAATCCTTGACTATCAATGACATGACCAAGAAATTGCACTTTGTGATTCCAAAAATCACACTTCGAAAACTTGGCATACAACTTCTCATTCTTGAGTAGTCTTAAAATCGTCCTTAAATGCTCTTCGTGCTCTTCTTTGCTCTTGGAGTAGATCAATATGTCGTCGATGAACACTATCACAAACTTGTCCAAATACGGTTTACATACTCTATTCATGAGGTCCATGAATACCGCAGGTGCATTAGTCAATCCGAACGGCATCACTTGAAACTCGTAATGACCGTAACGTGTTCTAAACGCTGTTTTCGGAATATCCTCCTCCCGAACTCTAAGTTGATGGTAACCCGACCGGAGATCAATCTTGGAGTAAATACTAGAACCTTGCAACTGATCGAATAAGTCGTCGATTCTGGGGAGTGGGTAACGATTCTTCACCGTTAACTTGTTCAACTCTCTATAATCTATGCACATTCTGAAGGATCCATCTTTCTTCTTCACAAACAAGACCGGTGCTCCCCAAGGCGAGGAACTCGGCCTAATGAATCCTTTGTCTAGAAGCTCTTGCAATTGATTAGACAACTCTTGCATTTCGGATGGTGCTAGACGGTAAGGTGCTCACGCAATTGGTGCAGCTCCGGGTACTAAGTCAATATGAAATTCTACTTGACGTGCCGGTGGAAGTCCTGGTAAGTCTTCGGGAAAGACTTCAGAAAATTCTCGGACAATTGGTACATCTTCAAGTCGCTTCTCCTCCGACTACTTCTCGGTTATGTGGGCTAAGAAAGCAAAACAACCTTTCTTTATGTACTTTTCCGTTTTGATGCACGATATGATACTGAGTCTAGTTCCACTTCGTTCCCCACGAATAATCAAAGTTTCGCCGTTATAAGGAAGGTGAACAACTTTTTCATCACAAATGATCTTTGCACGATGTTTGGATAACCAATCCATGCCAATGACGACGTCAAAACTACCAAGTTCTACGGGCATGAGGTCTATGTTGAAAGGATGATTAAGAAAATTGAATGTGCAACCGCGGACAATGGTGTTGGTGCTGACTAAGTTACCATTAGCTAATTCGACAATGTATGATATGTCTAAGGTGGTTGGTTTAATGTTGAGCAAAGGTGCAAATGCAGTGGACACAAAACTTTTATCGGCACCCGAATCAAATAAAACTGAAGCGTAACGATTATTGAGAAGGAACGTACCCGTAATAACATTCGGGTCCTCCCTATCTTCTCCGCCTCCTATAACGTAAACCCTTCCTTGTGCCGTGCCTCCTTGATTCTGATTTCCTTGGTTCCTTCCCTTTTTACATTCATACTTGTAGTGTCCACGTTCCCCGCAACCAAAACATGTAACTTGTGGCGACTTGCAATCCCTAGTTCGGTGACCAACTTTCTTACAATTTTCACATGGATCAGGAGATCGACCCGGGTTGTGATGACTCGAACACCTACCACATTTCGGCAAAACCCCCGAATACCCTTTTCCTTCTTTCGGACCTGCAGCATAAGCCTTTACAACCTCTTGCCTTTTGGGTGGTTGTTGGGTAGCATTTCTACCTCTAGTGTTGTCCCACTTCCGTTTGTTATTGTTGCTATTGTTGTTGTTGTAGTTGGAGCGGTTATTGTTGTTATTGAAGCGGTTGTTGGGGTTGTTGTTGTTGTTTCGGTTGGTGTTGGTGTATTTACCTCTCTTCACCACTTGTGCCATAAGCTTCTGAGTCACCCTAATAGATTCCTCGATTGTTTGTGGATCAAATGAAGTCACATCTCCTTGAATAACCTCGGGAAGTCCCCCGATGAAAGCCTCTAGTAACTTCTCATTTTCAGAAACCATGGACGGGCATAACGCGGCCAATTCTTGGAATCTCCGAATGTAAGTGTCAATATCATACCCAATTGTTACTAGTTCATAGAATTCTGTCTCCAACTTTTTCACTTCCGTTCGAGGACAAAACTTCTTAGTCACCAAACCCTTGAATTGCTCCCAAGTAAGCTTGAAAGCATTCTCCATTCCAATCGGTTGAGCATATGAGTTCCACCATGACAATGCTCCATCAAGTAATGTACTCGTAGCAAACTTGACCTTACTATCATCCGGGCAATTACACAGCAAAAACACGGACTCTAATTTCTCAAACCATCGCACCATGGCTGTGGCTCCTTCAGTCCCTCTAAACTTGGTGGGTTCACCACTTTTGAAATCCTTGTACGAACAGTTCTTAACTCCGGATCCTCCTGCATTTCCAGTAGCAGCAGCAAGCCTAGCGGCTTCAGCAGCAGCCGCGGCCTCAGCAGCAGCAGCAGCCACTGTTTCCCTTTCAACTCTTAAAGCATCAGCTATGCTATCATTCACTAACTTTTGAATAGCCGCTTGGGTCATTTCAACTGTGGCTTTCTTCGGTGCCATAACTCTTCAAAATCACAAGATGAAACAATCATGAGAACTCGTAAGTAGAAACAATCATCACACAAATATATCCACAACCACAACATGCATAAAGTAAATGGAATCACAACGGAACAATAACGAAATATCACAAATATAATCACAACACACGTGGATAATATACATGAAAATTTCGGCCTACATGGACCGATATCATAGATAATAAAAACCATTCCTACATAGTAGAGTCAATACTTGATATATTTGTTTGTACAACAATCAAAACACAACAAGTTCTTTAAACTACGTCACACACCTCGTGACTAGGATAATAATGGTCAAAACTATACATGACAAAAGTCTACATAAGGCACCTCATGGTGCTCCGCCGGCTCGATCCTAAAGATCACGAACCTGAGTAGTCAAGCTAGCAACCAAACTCCTCAACTCTCCAATCTGACCCTGCAAAGTAGCAATACTCTCCCTGTCCTCTAACTGCCTATTCTGTATACTCTGATGTGACAAATCAATAGAAACCCTGCCTAACACTAGGCCCTCGACCTCCTCCGCAATGGTCTCAACCCTATCTACCGACAGTTCCTCCAACTGTCGCGACAACCTATCTATCTGAATCTGCTGACTATCAATACGGGCTCCTAACGCCTCGGTAGAAGGCTGTCGAGCAGCTGCAGCCTTAGAGCTCTCGCCTAACTCGAACCTAACAGGTGGCTCGGGTTCTGTAGATGGTGGTGTAGGGATGTCAAAACGAGCACGCTTTTTGGGCGGCAAGTCTGATGTAGGTAAAGGATCCCTAAGAAAATACGATGAGGATGGTGATGATGATGGTGCTAGTAGTGGAGATGGTGGTGGGTGTATCGGGTCGTGAGCAGGGCTAACATGTGGAGTGGGTGCGACCGCGCCCTCCTCAAGAGTTCAGTCTCCGTGTCAGTCATGATAGGTGGAAAGGCTGGGGTAGAGCCAATCGAAGATAAGATCTCAGTGGAGTGCGATGAGACATCATCCATGTTAGGGTCAACCGGGACATCTTCCGTGTTAGTGTCCGATGATATAGTGATGGGATGTGAATCTGAAGACATGTCTGTGACAACCGATGTGAAATAAAAGTAAATAACTCGGATAAAGTGTAAATGAATCCGCATGAAAAGTGAATATGTACTAATGATGAAATGATGAGATGCTATGATAATGTAGCTATAGTCTAGGGTCAATGATGCAACCTAGTTCTCTATAACTGTAGCTCTGGTACCAATCTGTCACACCCCCAATTTACCTGTTTTGCAGCGGAATGGAATTCCTGGGGGATTGACTGTCATAGCACCACAATCACAGTTATATTGAACGACCTAAAGTGTCGTTTTAAAAACACATCATTTGATATTTAACAAAAGCGTTCAGAGTTACAACATAGGTCCCAAAGTTTACAAAGTTTGCGGAAACATAAATATATTACAAGTCCAAACGATGGTTTTGAAATAAAGTGCCATAATGTACAATGATATAAGTCGACGCCGCGACTCAAAAGGTGGTTCCTTAACCATGTCATGATGATAATGCCTTAGTTACATGAAAATACATTGCTAAAACGGGTCAACAATAATGTTGGTGAGAAATCATAGGTTTATGTAAATGTTTTATACGACTACGCAAGTATAGATCAGGCATGACAATCATGTCACGTAAAAATGTTACAATTGCAATAAGCCCATGACACCGAAACTAGACTGTTCATAATGTATGCCCCAACAGAGTGTTTGCCAGACAACTCAATAATGTTATTAAATGAAATGCATCCGTATGACTAGTTGGGATTCACCAACCCGGATGGAGGCGTCACCCTCGATAGATCTATCCACTCACCCTCGCTTCTATGATTAACGGTTCATGTTCAGGTAATGGGGACTTTCAATTGGCAAATGTGGTAACTTAAGAAATGTAAATGAATTTAACATACTTGGTATCGTAATAAAAATGTTGTGCAATGTATTCTCCCCCGTAGGTTTGAAAATAATTAAAAGCATGATCGACGGGGCTATGAAAACTCACTTGGTAAACTGGTGTGATGACAAGAGTGAGTACACTGAGGTATAGCGGGAAACTTTAATCGGGACCTATTACGAATGATATGATATGTAATGAGTTATGATGTAATGTTATGATATGCATGCATTACGTATGTTATTTATACCATTTGCGAGTTTTGAAAATAATACTTATCGTCGAAAAATACTCTTTTGACGTCTTGACCATTCTTAAATCACTTTACAAGTATTTACGTCAAAATGTCATCCTACAATGGTTTCGTAATGATTTATAGTGAAATTATCACTTTTCGTCGTAAAATAATGTCGTCGGAAATTTCATGAAAGTGACAAAAATGGCTTTGAAAGACTAGTCGTAAAATGGTGTACGTCGATCGTTAGGAAACGAACTCGACGGTTTTAGAAAGTTTGTATCAAAATCTAAAAGTTTCAGTTCAGGAGTTTTCGACATAAAGGTCTCGAACATAAAGATAATAAGGGTTAAAGATAGTGATTTTGTCTAATTGTTGTGTAAAAAGTGAGTTTCGGCCAACTTTAAGCATCCGTAAATAATTTATTAAAACTCCGCTATACAAACGGTTGATTGTTTTGAAAAATATGCTTGGTGATCTTAATTTCATTAGAAGACATTTCGTTCCAAAAAGTTCCACATCCACGTTAAAAACAGCCTTAAACATGGTCGTTTTAGTTACCGTAATACTTATCTCGTAAAAATAATATAGTTTTTCTAAAAATAATAGTTACGGAAATTTTATGAAAACGTGCATATCTTAGTCGTTTCAAATCCGTTTTCTACGTATTATATGTCCTTAGCTTCGTATCAAAGTATACTAATATATTTTTGATAAGTCGAAATAATTTGTAAAGCTTAAGGCTCGTTTTTGACTCGTACAAGATAAAAATTGTATGCTGAAATTTCTGAAAAATATATATTTCGTCGTCAAACTTTAAAAATTCATAACCATAACTTCTTCGTTATAACTCCGTTTTATTCCGTTCAAGCGGCCACGGATTCGTTTTAAAGTATATTTTCTAAATATCAAGGCCAAAAAGTCGTGCCTACTGTCGGATTTTCCAGAAAATCAAAACAAGGACAGAACACTTTATATACTTATCGAAAATAGTTTTTCTCGTACTAAACCTATTCTAATCCCTTCAAATCAACTCCAAAGCTAATCTAATCCTACCATACACCTTCTTAGGGTGTCATGGTTTCCTAAACATCATCAAGACCAAAATATACCAAGGGAATAATTATAGGATGACTTTATATATATATAACACTAAAAATCATGTAAAAATGGTATAAATCAACATAAGTCATGCATGTTTGCTCCAAAAATGAAGAGATACTTATGAAATGAAAAGGAGATATGAAAAATATAAATGATATGCTTACAAGTTAATATGATGAGGTGCAAGGAACAAGGTTTTAGCCTAAACACTCTAGGTTTTTATTTCAAAACCTTATTGAGAGTGTTATCTAGATTGTAATAACTTGTGCTTGAGAAAAAAAATGATGATCCCTTTGTGAGCTCTTGAAGAACCGGTTATGGAGAGAAAAACCAAGAGGAAACTTTAACTTGACTAGAAAAATGAGATGTATGAAATGAAAGGTAAAGTTAAGTGTAAGACTTTAGTAGTGTAAAAATTCTACTCAATCAAGAAAAACCATACCACAAATTAATGCCACCCTCCCCCTTGGTCGGCCAAGGGGGGAGGGATTTGGTAAAAAAAAAAATTTTTTTTCTTTCTTATATATATATACTTTGTGTAAAATTTGTTAAAAATGAATGTGTAAGTAAATATGTAAGTAGTAATAACTTGTAAGGTTTTGGTAGCTTTTAGGTACAAGTAAATTTTTAATAGATCAAAATAGAGTATAATGATATTATAAAAATTGTAAAAATACATTCCTTGTGAAATTTGAGTGATATAAAAATTTTCGTGTCGTTTTTAAGTAAAACGTCGTAATAATATAAATTTAACGATTTATATACAAAATAAATTTAAAACACTAGGTAAACTAAAAATATAGTTTTTATAAACTAAACGTAAGTATAAAAATATATCGGGATCATTTTTGGAAGTAACGGATTAAATATTCAAAAATAATAACTCACGCGATAACGTTTATTTAATATAAAATTTACGCGTTAAAGGTGAAGTGCAATGTCATGGATGAACTAACGTGATGCAAATGATGTTAATGAAATGTAGAATAAACTTAGTCCATATGAAATGTACGTGATGATATGATCATGAATTCGCCGCTAAACCATAAAGGTTACGCGAATTTGGAACACGTAAACCTAGTTTACGATAAATGTTGAAACTGTAAGGCATGAATTGTTTCGAGAAATGACCTGGAAGTACGGGTTGTCACAGTACCGCTACATGCTAGATTTATAATAGTGAGTGCCCGGCCGTTAGGAACTTAGACACTCACCCCCTAATTCTTAAGTTCATCCAAACGATAGGTGATCAGTTGGTCAAATCACACAAGTAGAAAGGGTCGTCAGTTGGTCATATCTTACCCTTCCCGTCTCAGTCCGCTCACCTAGGGTCAGTTGGTCATATCTCCTAGGCAATTGGCCTCTACCGCTATTTAAAACTACCGAACCAAGGGTGGCTACCAATAAACTATTCATGCATACACTTAGAAATAATTGTACGGAAGTAAAGTAAATGCAAACAAAACAATTAAAGAATCATAACTAGGCCAGCACCAGGGTGCTTAGCCAAACATATAATAAATCATACCAACAAAAATGAATAAATCATAAATTGAATTCAACATAATTTTTTATACAAATTACTTGATGTAGAGCTAATAATGATGATTGCGAGTGAATTCTTCCTTCAAAGTCGGCGCAACGAAATCCGGATCTCGAAAAATTACGTCGTACGTCGTAACTTGAACAATCTAATTACACCGTAAATGCCTACTTCGTACTTTTTGAGGTCATCCATTAATATTGAAACTTAAATACACCTTGTGTATGACTTTGGCCCCTGATCGTTCTTCTTCATTTATTTTTAGTCCTTAAAGTAAATAAACTTCATATAAGTTGTCACCTTTAGTCCCTGATCACTCTAGTCATTTTTACCTTCGGTCCTTGTGATAAATGACTTAATATGATTTCGACCGCCTTTAGTCCCTGGACTTCAAAACTTTGCGCCCAAGTAATTAATTACGGCGTAATTAAATTGCCAAATTACGCCGTAATTCTTCAACCATATATTCATATCCGCTCCGTAATTATCTCTACGGCGTAACTAATTTGCAACCTTACGCCGTAGTAACCATAAGAATGGGTTACGCCGTATCCTTCAAAGCTTATATTTACGCTGTAACTTTATTAAGCAGTTACGGCGTAACCTTCACAATTAATTCATATGCCCTCTTAAATTAATCTTCAGAATATATCTCTTGGCCTTTTATCCCTTCTTTTCCGCTCCAATGCCTCATTTAACCTGAAATGCAATTATGAACGAATTAAGTATCATATTAATACAAATGAGGCCATAAACACGGGAATTTGATATATAAAAGATCAGGCTAATTTGATGTTATCAAATATCCCCCCACTTGAATCCTAATTGTCCTCAAGTAGACCCTTTAAATAATTCTTAAAAAGATATCTCCCAGGATTAATTGGAAGTTATGAGTCTAAAAATCACCTAAGCTAGAAAATTCTAAATCGAGCACCTCACGAAAAGGGAATTGAAATCACACTCTCTCTCATAATTCACGTGTTTAATATTTTTGGGGTGATCACTCAACTGCTCAGTCATGGCGAGTATTCTATCATAGGCTTGGCAAAGATACTAATCTCCACCACTAGTGTCTATAGATGCAGCTATTCTAAAAGGCAATGCGTTGACACAACATAGGCTTATGGTTATTTTGTCATTACTAACGAGCTACGGCGAGGGGGACAAAACCAATGATACATGACCAAATCCATGGCCAAGACACCAATGATTGCTTGCTTCCTCACCTAAGCTCGATTCACGACCAAGGGTAGAATAAGGCATGGGAAAATTTTAATGGGTGTAAATAAAAAAACACGAAACAAATAGATTCCTAAGTCCACAGTCACCCCACCACTAGGCATTCAATCCCATAGCAAAAATCGATGGTCAAGAGTCAAGGGGTCTTCAATACACGAGTCAATGCATATAAAATGTAGCGTAGTGCCTCTCCATAAACCAGGCAAATAAGATGCATTAACTCGGCCTTCACAAAAAAGGTATGTGCTATAAAAAAATTTAAAATTTGGGTACTTTTAGCACATAATTCGACCAAAATCAACCATTTCTATCTCCCATCCCCCCACTTGAAATGTACAATGCCCCCATTGTACGAACATTGATTAAAATTTGAAAGGCGAGATAGAAATGTTCGGGTTTCTAATTTTATCCGTAAGAAAAAAGGGATATGTAAAAATTTACGCCTAATTGAACAAGGCGAGAACACTTATCACAATACGACACATAAGCTGATTTATATTTTGATCATCAATAAACAAACTAACAAACTCTTGCTTGCATTCTTTTTCTTTTTTCTTTTTTCTTTTTTTTTTTATGCAAGAAAAGGTATACATGAATAGAAATAAAAAACAATACGAACATATAAAGTATCCCCCCACTTGAGATCAACTATCATCTAAACCCGATTTTCTTCCAAAACCCTTTATTCAAAACCCGTGACTTTCACTAGTGGAACCAAAATTAACCAACAGCGCCCGGACCATGGACATAAGGAAACTACAGGGTAGGCTAGGCGATAGGTGTAACGAAACAACACATATTGGGGTATCTTGCACTAATGAAAGGAAAGGCTCTGAAAAGTGTATCTAGGGGTATCTTGCACTAATGATGAGTGCAACAAACAGGGTTTAACAGGGGGATTGACTAATCGATGTGAAAAGCCAATATATACATAACATAAATGATGGGCTATTTGGGTTTAATCCTAAAATTGCCTTATATCCTAGTTGCACCTATCACACCAAGTTACCTCAGTGTAATGCTCATGATAATGGTCTCGAAAAGATATACAAGGCCAAGTTCTAAAGTCTACTACAGGCACCGGCACACTCATTTTTATGGAATTATGTATAAGGGGAAAACGGAAAGGCTTATCCTCACACAATGGAAATATAGGGTAGGTGTGCTCAGTCTAGATTAATCCAGTTAAGTAATGAAAAACATGTCAAAATTTTATTAATAAAACACTTTTCATCAAAAACTAGAAAAATAAGGGCAAGTAAAATCAAGCGGGTGTCTATGTCTAATCCCTTCCCCCCACTTGGGTCATACTTAAGCATATAAATGAAAGATAAGAAGGGTTAGAAATGGAACAGAAAACTCCCCTGGATTTGCTCGGCATGATTGAAGACTCTCGAGTAAACATGTCCCGCTTTGAGATCTATGAGCAAAATTTAATAACCTGAATTCACTTAAGACAACCAAACGCATCATACTAGAAAAACAACAAGTATAAAAAGAAAATGAAAAACCTAAATCACTTTCGTAGGAATCACGGCTGCATTTAGCGTATGCAACAAGCCTTTTAAACCACTTGGTGTCCCAAGTGGACGAGTGTAGGCTCGTGAGGGCTTACAGGGAACATACCCACAAAGTTCATTTAATACTAATAAAAGGTTATTGTGTTATTATAGAAAGAATTTGAACTGAGGATAGTTACGTCGTAACTCATTGAAGGAGTTATGCCGTAATTATGGCAAAACCTGGCAGACGCTACAAGAGGGTAGCTACGGAGTAACCATAGCATGGGATTACGCCGTAGTTGGTACCGTTTATGTTACTGATGCAATCTTCTTCGATTCCTGTAAAATGGTTAAAAACACAAAACCCAACAATACTAATAAAATAAAAAAGAAAAGATAGGCATGGGGTGCCTCCTACGAAGCGCTTGTTTTTGTTCGAGTCATGAGCTTGACTTCACCCTTATTTACTACGTAAAAGGGTGTTCACCCCCTCACTTGAAATCAAGTGTGGGTGAAAATAGCAATAAACACCATGAGGGTGTGAATTTGCTACGGGATGGGGAAATGATAAATTATGATCATACCTGAAAGGAGATGTCATTTCCCTCCATACCTTACATGTTTTAGTTGATGGCATTGATGATTGGTTCACCTCGTGACGTGGCTGATTAATTGGCTCGTATGTCTTCTCGTTAATCACTGAGGTGTCCAAGATTTTGTCTTCTAATTCCTTTGCAAGATCAACTAGATTTGGTTCAGTAGCCGGAGCTACATAACCATCATTGGGTGATGTGATAGGTTGAACGATTTCATCCATAATTTCAGCATCCTGAATAGAAAAACAAGCAAGATTGTTAGGAATAAAAGAAGAGTTAGAAGTAATACCGTTTTTTGTTGTGGTTGATTCCTCATTAGCTTGTGGCGTTGCTTCATCACTATGTAAGTTCTTTGCTTCCACTTTCTTCAATTGATCGTCGCTTGTTTCTTCTTTTCTCACAGTCTTCAAACGTCCTGGAAATGGGATAGGTGGTACATAGGGTCTGATAAAAGGTAAATCACGAGGAACCGGCTCCTTGTTGACTTCTTTCATCTTTCCCACTGTTGCTTTGATAGTTCCAACCGCATTCTCTTTACTTTCCAGGACCTTTTGGTTTAATTCCTCAAGCTTAGCCTCCAAACTTCTCCTCTTGGTGTCAAGGTTTTTTAAATTTAAGTTTGCGCCATCCTTGAATTTCCTAATCCATTCATCATTCGAGTCGTGCATCCTTTTTAAATTATCCGAGAATTTCTTGACGGCTTCCTCCAATGATTTCACATACCTGACCTGCTCATATTCTTTGCGTTCTTCTTGGACAGAATGCTCTTGTATAGCATGAATGTCTTCCTTAACCATATTCATATCACATCCAAGTCTATCAAGCTGCTTGGTGACGTCACCAATGTCATCCAAGCTGTTGCTATTTATGGCCCAAGTGGTTGCTCCATCATACCAATTTCGTGAATGGTCAGGCATCATTTCAATTGATCTAAGGGCTTGTGCAGGTGGCATTGTAGGAATAGGTCCTTGAGAGTTGAGCATTTGGCGGGACGAGATGTTTAAACCTTTGTAGAAAATAAGGACCATCTGATGGTTACTGATATCATGCGTTGGGCATCTGTAAAGAAGGTCATTATATCTTTCCCAAGCTTCATCTAACGTTTCATCCATCTTCTGTCTGAAACTCCTTATTTCTTCCATCTTCTTGGCAATCTTTGAAGGAGGATAATATCTTCTAATAAATGCTTTCTCCAAAAGATTCCATGTATTGATCGACCCAGCAGGAAGCATCTTCATCCAACTTCTGGCTGCACCAGTAAGTGTAATTGGGAACACTCTAAGCATTAATGCATCTTGAGTGACTCCTGGAGTGTGGAAAAGATCTGCGATCTCCAATACTCTTCGCACATGTAAGTGGGCATCATAATCATCAGTTCCAGCAAAAAGCTTTTGTCTAAGTTCCCTCATGAACTGGCAGCTGATCTCAAAGTCGATGTCATCATTAAACTCGGGATATACGATGCCCGATCTTTGGTTACTTTGAGTCAAAGCAATATATTCTTCCATAGTGAGCATGTCAAAATCTGAATCTTCCATATCCTGAAATATCAAAAACAAACAAAAACAGAAATGAAGAGAAAAAGGAAACTAAAAACAAAGATAAAAGAAAATAAAAGAAAAACTTAAATTAAAATCCTAAATAGCTCCCCGGCAACGGCGCCAAAAACTTGATGCAGGTTTTACTGACCAGGTCTAAATATTTATAGTGTCTCGCTATACCTATGGTTTACCCTAGTGCACTAACAGGCAGTGTACCCGGTCGTGTGTAGTGTAGTATTCGGTAAAACCGAGGTCGTCCCAAGAGCTACGTGGATTGGAAATTAACTTAAGTATATGTCACAAGTTTAATTGCTTATAAGATTGAAATAATAAAACTAACTAATAAAACAATTAAATAAAAGAAAGCAGATAAAGACAAGAGTTGTAATCAATGAAGAAGAGTGGTGCTAACCTAGTTAATCCTCCTAGCGAGTTATGTCTCCGTCTACTTACTTCCAATTACTTCAGGTGGGGTCAAAGTTGAGAGGACAACATTTGGTCAATTCGCCCTAACCTATCAGCAAAGATGCCACCACAGGAGAAACCAGGCTCACCGTCATAAGTCCTGTTATTCCTGGTCCCCTAAGCCGAGTCATTAAGTACCGCTACATGCTAGATTTATAATAGTGAGTGCCCAGCCATTTGGAACTTAGACACTCATCCCCTAATTCTTAAGTTCATCCAAACGATAGGTGATCAGTTGGTTAAATCGCACAAGTAGAAAGGGTCGTCAGTTGGTCATATCTTACCCTTCCCGTCTCAGTCCGCTCACGTAGGGTCAGTTGGTCATATCTCCAAGGCAATTGGCCTCTACCGCCATTCAAAACTACCGAACCAAGGGTGGCTACCAATAAACTATGCATGCATACACTTAGAAATAATTGTACAGAAGTAAAGTAAATGCAAACAAAACAATTAAAGAATCATAACTAGGCCAGCACCAGGGTGCTTAGCCAAACATATAATAAATCATACCAACAAAAATGAATAAATCATAAATTGAATTGAACATAATGTTTGATACAAATTACTTGATGTAGAGCTAATAATGATGATTGCGAGTGAATTCTTCCTTCAAAACTGGCTTCGGACTGCTGGAAAATGCCCTGGAGTGGTGCCCTAATCGACCCCTAGAAGAGGAGTGAAGTGTCACAATTCTCAAATTCCGGTCATTCCTCATACTCCATATTCATCATTTCATAACGGTTCGTGCATGGTTTCACATTTTTCATTAAACGTTTATTTTCTTATTAAATAAACGCTATCGCGTAATTAAATATTTTGAACAAATGATTCAATACTTCCAAAAATTATTCCTATATATTTTAATACTCATATTAAGATGATAAAAATAAAATTTTGAGTTTACCTAGTGTTTTAAATTTATTTTGTATATAAATCGTTAAATTTATATTATTACGACACTTTTCTTAAAAACTACACGATAATTATTATATCACTCAAATTTTACAAGAAATGTATTTTTATAATTTTTATGACTACAATGTATTTTATCTTGACCCGTGAAAATTTATTTTTATCTAACGCTACCTTAAATATTTAAATGTGTATACAACTTACTAATCTTATTTAACAATACTACAAGTTACAACTTATATTTATATAACTTACATCTACTTTACTTACACATTTTTATACATGATAACTAAATGAAAGAAATAAATAAATGAATGAACTAGACAAGATCCATCAACTCCACTTAAATTGTGGATCTTGTCTTTCAATCAAGTCTTATTACATTCAATCTATAATTCAACACATAGATACACCATTTCAAAGTGAAAAATCAAAACCTCTCCTCCTTTCTCTCTTGCTAGAACCGGCCACCATAAGGAGATCAAGGAAGTGATCATCAAAAATTTTCTTGTCAAGCTGATCACAATCTAGTAACACTCTTTGTTTAGGTTTTGAAATAAAAACCTAGGGTGCTTAGGATTAATCCTTGATCATAAACCTCATCAAGCAACTTGTAAGCATGAAACTTTATCTTTTACCTTTTCATATATATTTTTCATACATTTTCTTGAAGTCCTCATGGTCATATTTGATTTGTTGTGATTTTATTCATTATCATCCAAGATTATCACCCATATGTACTATATAAATATTTATAACAATCATGTGCTAGTTAAAAGTTTATAAAAATGAGAAGTTTGAAAAATGATTTATCAAAGTAAGTTTTGATCTTTTACTAGTGAAGGTTTGATGTAGTTTATGTTTAATTATATGTTATAAGTAGTCATATAAACCTCAAAAATGGTCATTTTATTTATATTGGTTCGACTAGTATATAAATTTTTAGTGGGATTGGCGAAGTGTAGTTTAAGGGATTTTGTGGTGAAGTTTGTGGTTAAACAAGTAGATAAAATGGTAAAGTTTAAATTGAGCGCGGAAGCGCTGTCGAAATTTATACTTTTTCCGAAAAGTTAGTCATTTTTATAAGTTTTATTAAAGTTTTAGAAAATAGATTTTTAGTTATGAACGTGGCCTTTTGAACGGACTAAAACGGAGTTATAACGAAAAAGATACGTGGTTTCCAAGTTACGATTTAAAAACTACAATTTTCCGGAAAATGTACATGCAGTCCAGATTTTTAACTGACCAAACAGTGGCCTTAAAATTTCTGTGAAGTCTCCGAAGTTTAAAAATATATTAGTACACTTAATTACCTTCGCGTGGATATAAAGAACTTGAAAAACGGACTTAAAACGAGTGAGTTATGGTTAACCGAACTTTGAGTCAAAAACGTGCTGAAAACACTATTCCCAGCATTGGTATGCTGTCAGGATTTTTAATCAAGGTTTTAAGGGCCTAAACGGACGTTTCGGGGGAAACGGACCTTAAAAACAAGTTAGTTTTCCTATATATATATTACGTTAAGTCCGATGTAAACCGATTTGTCAATTACTAAAACCGTTACGTAGTTTTAACTACGTTTTCACCATTAGCTCAAAAGTAATTATTTTTGACATGGAACCGTCACACATTCAAGTAACAATATTTTTATAACTAGTTTTCAAGTAACATATTGGGTGATACGTTTTCAAATCATGCATTCACGACAACATATCATAACTCAAGTCATAACATTCATTTTAGGTCGCGGATAGTTTCCGAGCCTCACTTTTGTGCACTTCATTTTGTTAGCATATCAATCACACCAGGTGAGTTCATACCCCGCTTTTACTCGTTTGAATTCTTATAAACTATTTGGGGCGAGATACATGCTTATTTATCAAAACATTTAAACACTTTTGCCAAGCCACATTACTTATACTTTAGACTTGGTGTGTATAGTGACTAGACTTAAACAAACATCCCAATATTTATATGTTGGAAGGCCATTAATTTGGATACAGCCCAACGTGCGTCGTTGGAGGAACATCCCAATATTTATATGTTGGAAGGCCATTAATTTGGATACAGCCCAACGTGAGTCGTTGGAGGAACATCCCAACACGAGTTGTTGGAAGACCCTTGTGGTGACATTTATACTTTTAACTACCATATTGCGCATATTCATGATTGTCATTCTATTTTAGGCAATGGGTTGTGAACACACAGGTTGCAAGTTTTGTATGGGCGGAACTTGGAACTGAGTGGATTTACAATGCCTTTGCTGTGTGAACATTACTCAAAGTATTTTCGATCATTTAACTACAAACTTATGAACTCACCAACCTTTGTGTTGACACTTTTTAGTATGTTTATCTCAGGTCTTAAGGTGATAGCATTTCATGGAGCTTTTGGGTCACATGGTATACATTGGAGTCTTGTGCTTTTAACAATTACCATTCGACATGTTTTGTAAACTCTTTATGTGTTATCAAACCTTGTGATTTCTTGTTGTGTAAACTCTAACTTATTTATCGAATGGTAAACTTTTTAAAACGTCTCATTATAGAGGTCGTTTTCTGTATCCATACTTTGTGCTATGACGTTATACCCCAATGACACTATCGTTCCGCTGCGATAATTTGGGGGTGTGACAGATTGGTATCAGAGACTTGGTTATAAAGAACTAGGTTGCATTTTAGTTCCTAGACTATAACCGCTTTCACATCGATCCTTTCATTTCCTATCGCCTTACTCACTTTTCGTGCGCATATGTTTTCTTAAGTATTTCTTCTAGAACCACCTCATTGGATAACGTAGTTTCCTTGTACCAATAGGGGAGTCCCAAAATCTAGTTGGGTCATCAAAGATATGGAGCTCAGTAATGAGCACTTATCTAACTTGATCTCGTGACAGTTCTTGTTTGATGAGATGCGAGATCGAGCTAAATAAGTGTTACTATATAGCTGTATAGATTTGATGATTTTGCCCGAGGATGGGAGTTCTCTTGAGGATACTTTGGGAACTGTTGGCGACTAAACCTCATCGTGACTTTAGCACCTAAAGGAATTTCCTATACACCAAGTGCGACTCTCCCTAGATACCTACCCTAAATTCCTCCTCCACCGTTTAGAATCGGATGATAGAATGGCTACCTATTTCAGTAACAACAATCGCCGAGACATGTATGCTTGGTGGTATGTACACGTGTGAAATGAAGCAATTATAATTATGGTGGCCAACATAATTATAAATGCGTCGCAACCCACGTGGACATATGCGACCACGCATACGTAGATCGGTGTGGGTACACCTTAGGAACCAATTTGTGGCGTGATATTATGTTTGAGGACGTTAAGTACAGACACTGGGAATTCAACGGTTCTTTCCCTTGCAGTGATCATGGCACCAAAGAGAGTAACATGCAGTACTGGCCGAGGTGGTGCGGCACCAAGGGGTGGAATGACAGGTGGGCGTGGAGGTAGAGGAGGTGGTAGCGACATGGGTAACAATGACAACAACGCTGGCGGAAACCCTGATTTTGCCGCCATCATCGCTCAACAACTTCAAATCTTACTTCCCACTATTGTCACACAAGTTGGAAATCATATGAATAACTCGGGAAACCACGGGAACGGGAACGGTACTGGCGACACCAACAATGTAGTTGGCAGTAACAACAACAACAACACCAACAACAACAACAACAGAATTGGATGCACATATAAGGAATTTTCGGCATGCAAACCTGTGGAGTTTGATGGTATAGGAGGTGCTTTGGCGTATACTCGATGGGTAGAGAAGACAGAGTCAGTGATCGACATCAGCAATTGTGCCACACATCAGAGGGTGAAGTATGCTGCTTGCTTGCTATCACGAAAGGCATTGACATGGTGGAACACACAGCTACAGGCTAGAGGCAGAGAGGCAGCTATAGGTATGACATGGGACGAATTTAAGGCGTTATTGAAAGAGGAGTACTGCCCGGACAATGAAATGCATAAATTGGAAGATGAATTTTATCACCACTCTATGATAGGGGTTGGTCACGCAGCCTACACAGACCGATTTCATGAGTTAGCCAGATTAGTTCCTCATCTAGTTACCCCTGAGTCCAAGAGAATCTCGAGGTACATATATGGTCTTGTCCCCGAAATCCGTGGAACTGTGAAAACAACTGAGCCGTCTACAATACAAAGTGCAATACTGAGGGCAGGAACCCTGACAGACGAGATGGTTAGAAATGGTACGTTGAAGAGCAGTGATAAGAGGAAGGAAGCAAGTGGGTCGAATAAGCAGATAGACGTGGTAGCAGACAACAAAAGGGCAAGAGTTTTTGTGGCAACTAGTACTGAACAAAGAGAGTATGCGGGTACACATCCCAAATGTGCTAAATGTGCTTATCATCACCCGAAGTCCAAGCCCTGCCGCTTATGTACAATATGCAATCAGTCGAGTCATTTTTCAAGCCAGTGTAGAGAGCGTGCAAGACCAATAACAACGGTTAACACGGGCAACATGAGGAATAACCAAAGGACTTGCTATGAGTGCAACAGCCCGAATCACTACCGGAATAATTGTCCTCAGTTGAATAAGCCACCGATGCAAGCTCCTCTAGCTGTGGCAATTGAAGGAAATAACCCAAACCCTGTACTCAATATCAGTCCACCCCGAGGTCGAGCATTTTATTTAGGAACTGAGGAAGCCCGCAATGCATAACTGGTACGTTTTTCCTAGACCATTAAGTGATCCACCGTATTATTCAGATTTAGTGAGTCTCATTAGAAAAGAAACTTAGACGCGTAAGTTTTGGCTTAAACACTTTGACCATACATTCCGATTTCGCGAAACCTAAGGGTAGACCTTTTAGTGTCATCGATTGAATCGCGAGGACGCGATTCCTCTAACAGGGGAAGAATGTCACAATTCTCAAATTCCGGTCATTCCTCATACTCCATATTCATCATTTCATAACGGTTCGTGCATGGTTTCGCATTTTTCATTAAACGTTTATTTTCTTATTAAATAAACGCTATCGCGTAATTAAATATTTTGAACAAATGATTCAATACTTCCAAAAATTATTCCTATATATTTTAATACTCATATTAAGATGATAAAAATAAAATTTTGAGTTTACCTAGTGTTTTAAATTTATTTTGTATATAAATCGTTAAATTTATATTATTACGACACTTTTCTTAAAAACTACACGATAATTATTATATCACTCAAATTTTACAAGAAATGTATTTTTATAATTTTTATGATTACAATGTATTTTATCTTGACCCGTGAAATTTTATTTTTATCTAACGCTACCTTAAATATTTAAATGTGTATACAACTTACTAATCTTATTTAACAATACTACAAGTTACAACTTATATTTATATAACTTACATCTACTTTACTTACACATTTTTATACATGATAACTAAATGAAAGAAATAAATAAATGAATGAACTAGACAAGATCCATCAACTCCACTTAAATTGTGGATCTTGTCTTTCAATCAAGTCTTATTACATTCAATCTATAATTCAACACATAGATACACCATTTCAAAGTGAAAAATCAAAACCTCTCCTCCTTTCTCTCTTGCTAGAACCGGCCACCATAAGGAGATCAAGGAAGTGATCATCAAAAATTTTCTTGTCAAGCTCATCACAATCTAGTAACACTCTTTGTTTAGGTTTTGAAATAAAAACCTAGGGTGCTTAGGATTAATCCTTGATCATAAACCTCATCAAGCAACTTGTAAGCATGAAACTTTATCTTTTACCTTTTCATATATATTTTTCATACATTTTCTTGAAGTCCTCATGGTCATATTTGATTTGTTGTGATTTTATTCATTATCATCCAAGATTATCACCCATATGTACTATATAAATATTTATAACAATCATGTGCTAGTTAAAAGTTTATAAAAATGAGAAGTTTGAAAAATGATTTATCAAAGTAAGTTTT